>VDFB02047230.1:32509572-32550203 GCA_007258455.2 Sequoia sempervirens | reverse complement strand
ACTCAACAACATTATTATCTCAACCAGTTCTAGCACGATGATCTGTACACTAATAGTGCAGAGGAATAGATGCACAAGGGAGGTGACCAGAATGTGATAGACATCGCTCTGTTCGACTGGGAATTATTTTATGCTGATCTAGGAGGTGACAAGGGATACACCCACTGGAATTCCCAATGCTTGCTGATAAGCTTTCCTGGTTTCATTGGTTCTGTTGATTGTTTGATTATTCTTTCCTTTGTTAATAGATCTACTCCAGGATTATTTATGGTAGGGCTTAAGATTCGAATCCTAGAAACCATTATATTTTAGGATCTGCTCTCACGAAACTGATGCAAAACCCCAAATTCCTTTCCTTACCTTCGTTTAGACTCACGTTTGGTTTATGCTGAGTAGAGTTACATGCATGATGCAACATTTTACCATAACCTGGAAACTTGACAAGGGTCGCAGGAATAACCCAGCCCATTCTAGAAATGATAATGTTGTTCCCAAAATGTAACAGATGTCATAGTGGGTAGGACACCTTCTATTTGCAAGGCATACTACCACATTGGCCTACCCACGAGCCTCTTGGTGTTGTAGCCCTGGAAGCTACACCCTCCCAACGGACCGTCTTCATATACAAGTCTAAGGTCCACCCATTATATTCCCTTGCTTGCAGGTGCCTTATTTAATTATCATATCTTTACTTGTTTGATTTCCATAAACTTACCATTCATATTTCTGTGTCTAACTATTTATGCTTTTCTTTTTCTTTTTCGCAGATTTGAATTCGAAGACACTTTAAGGAATTGTTGGATTTATGTTTAGGGAGGAAATTTAATACATCAAATATACTTCATAGAGGTAGATAATTAAAATGAAACCTTGGGCAATATATTATTGAATTTAGATTCACTTCTTTAACTTATTTTGAGAGGGTTCTTTTGGAAAAACCAGCTTGCTTAGACACAAATACCATATATACATTCTATCTCAAATACACATGTCAAATAAAACACTCCATTTACTTTAGAAATTTGAACCACATAACTCTTCATTAGTGGAGCAAAATATCCAATTAAATTGACTAATACACACAATATTATCTTAAAATCTTCATCTAGCTGTAAAGAAATTATGTATAGGAATTATTTAAAGAAAGCAACAAATTGATATGCCAACCAAATTAGGCTTGATTTTTTCCATTCATTATCATGTTCAGGGACACTAGTTTTTTTTTTTCTTTCTTTCATTTTACAACAAATTTAAGGACATACAATAAAAGACACATAATTAATTGAAGCTTGCTCTCCACCCTGCTTTAAAGGCATCATGGAGCCTCGTGGGCTCTAGCCATACCCCCGAGCAAGGAAGTATTTTAGCTCCAAAATGATAAATGAAGCCTTTTCTCATTTTTACAAGGAATAAAACTAGCATAGCACAAATTTCATGCATTTAGGATTCTCTACTTTCTATTTTCAACCTTGGTCCATACAATATGTCACCTACTTACAACCAATAAACAAGGGTAAATGGAAATAGGAAACAAAACTTATCTCTTTTCTTTAGATGAAGGAATTGGACTCTTTTTATTTTTCTTCCCTCTCCAAGCCAAGTCATCTAGATCACTATCTTCCCAAAGAGGTGGACTCCTCTCCTCTTCCTTTTTTTTCTTTCTACCATCTCCACTAAAGTTCTCCAAGAGGAGAAGTGGGTAACACCCCACTCATCCTTCCTCTCCAAGATAAATAGGAGTTTCAACTTGCAACCTCTTGGATGGGTGTGTGTAGGGTGTACCTATCTCTATCAACGAGGGTCTTTCTTCATTAAAGAGGGGTACATGCACTTGGACAACCCCCTCAAATTTTCCACCCCCATCCTCTTCTCAAAATTCGTCACTCTCTATTATGAGAGCTTTTCAGGGGTCAAATCATGTTGTAGGGGCACTATTGTATGCCCACTTGACCCCTACAACTATGGTATAGACCCTAGGGGGTTTATTTTTGCACCCTAACCCAAAAATTTGACCAACTCCTCTCATTAAAAGCCCACTCAAGGTTACATCCGAGTTTCAAACTTAGCTAGGCGTTTCCAACACCTAATCCCCACTTACACCTTACATGAATCACAACTAAATGCTCATTTCCTCTTGATGGTTCTCCCTTCTCATGCTAACATCATTTCCTTCTTGCACAATACCAACATTATCGTAAGTATCAATCGTGTATCACATTAATCTGTTAGTTGAATATTCTAAGCTTTAACTATGGAATAAACCATTTAGAATTTCAATTTGTATTCCATAATATACAAGTGCTTTCCACCTTCATGGTAATGAAAATAAAACATAATGTCAAAATGATATGCAAGAATATTGTTAAATGATCACCTTATTTATTATCCACAATATATTTAATCATCAATTCAAGAAAAACATATAACAAATTATGGCTGTTTTAAGTACATATGAAGTGGGGTCCTACAACTTCTCTCTTTTTCCTTGGCTTCTCTCTCTTGATTTTGGTTGTTCTTGTCTTTGGAATGTTTCCCCATTTGGGAGGAGATTTCTTGATGGAGAAAAGGAAGAATGGAGAAAAGGGATTGGTTAACTGAGGGATTATTCCATATTTGTATTGGAAAATCTCTTGGTAAGATCTACCCTTTTTGGTTTGAGTTTAGTTGATATGGAATTGAATGTTGGAGAGTTCATTTGGTTATGTATATCTCTACGATTCTTGTTTAAATATGTATTGGTGGTTTAAATCTATGTGAAGATTTAATGTTGGATCCTCTATGATGGTGTTGTGTGTGTTGGGGTTTGTTTTGGGTAGGAGTTCCACTTTGTTAAGTGGAACATGAATAGCCATTTTATGTGTTTAAGTTAAGAATTTGAGCTATGTAAATGAATTGTTGATTTCTTAAGTGGCTCCTCCCCCTATTTAATTCTTCATGGAGCTTTACCTGTTACAATAAAAATTATAGAAATTAATATATAGAAATTACATTATAAAAAATGAAATATTTAACAAAATAATCACTTACCGCCACCAAATTATCTATCTCCTTGTCTGCAATAGTGGCATACTCAGATGGTGGTGTTCCAAAGTCCTCTAGAAACTTTCCAGATAGAAATTAAACTACAAATCAATAATAATTTTATTTTTAATAATAAACAACTATAACAATGAATGTATTTTGAAATTTAGTAGTCTGCATCATACCCCCATCAAAGACATTGAGTTGTCTATTGTAGTAGAGACTCCATGCTTCATTTCCCTATCAACATCTGGAGGAGTATTTGCTCGCATCATCTAAAAATAAACAACATTATTCAATTAAAAAAACTAGAAGAGCGATGTAGGTCGTGGCTTATAATGTATGAGAGAACAACATTTTGAGTACTTATTGAACTATATATTGCTTCAAGGGTTTGCATGTTTTATAAGGATAATTTCAAAGTAAAGGATAGTCACAAGATGATAGTCCTAGGGATGATCATATCATGCAAGAAAGGGATGATATCATGATTACATAAAAAAGTCATGCAAACCTTTGTTGATGTGAAGTATAAAGGAATTTTCAAGTGGGGATAAGATTTATGGAAATAACGTAAACTATGATAGTGAGATGCATGAAAAGAAGCAATAATGAGCATTGTCAAATAAGAACAAAATGATGTAGTGATAGCGAGAAATGTTGGTATTGTGGTTCTAAGATCTTGATAAGAATTCACACCTATAAATACACTCCATGATTTTCATAAAACCTCAACATTCTATTCATATTCATCGGTGAATCACAAAGAAGAGATAATTAATAAATGGAGTGTGATATCTTCATTATAGTGTATAGTGTAATATTCACATAGGTAGAGTAATGATCACAAGGATAAATTATGAATAAAGGACAACAAATGAACAATAAAGGATATAGCATAAATAAATAACTGTAATAGGATAATTACATAAGATTGAATATGATAGTCTATGGCCAGTTACGATGTAATAGGATAGTCACATGTATTTCAACACCAAAGAATTCTTTGAGAGATAATTGTGGAATATGTTTTTTTATGAGGAGATAATTTATATGCTTTCAACCAAGAAACCTCAAGGTAAAGAGTGCATAACATTCATGAATTTGGTGGTAACCACATGAAATCTAAAGTTATAAGATAGTATCATAGGAGAAGCAAAAAATTTAGTACAATCCAATATAAGAGGAGCATGCAATAGTTTATTATTAAAGGACAGTTTAGAGTGATAGTGCCCTTTTAATGATCGTATTCATAGAGGACAGTCCTTGTGAAGGGATAGGAAGAGGGAATATCATTCTAAGTGATAAGTGGATAATACCTTGTCTATGGAGTAGATACCATTGAAGATACTTGATAAAAGATGACGCTATACAATCAAGAAAGCAAGAGAGTAGTCCTCTATGATGTCAAGCACTTCAAAGGTATAAATGAAAGTATACAACCATAATGTATGAATGCAATAACATAGTCATCATGATAAGTATAGTCAACATAGGACAAGGGTAATAATAAGAACAATATCCCGAGCAACATTCATGAGCCCAACAGTGAGCAGAGAGATGCTATGCTACAAGCTAGCGATGAAAATTAGGAGGATAAGAGTGAAATGGTATGCTACAAGCTAGTGATGACACGAGCCTATATTTTTAGAGGTCAACAACATGAAAAAATGAAATTAATAGATTATGAAGTGCATAACAACCTAAAATCAAATTAATTAAAAAGTACAAA
The DNA here is from genome assembly GCA_007258455.2 of Sequoia sempervirens. Lineage (NCBI taxonomy): Eukaryota > Viridiplantae > Streptophyta > Pinopsida > Cupressales > Cupressaceae > Sequoia > Sequoia sempervirens. The sequence goes on along the minus strand of VDFB02047230.1, from coordinate 32,545,450 downwards.
TCATACTTACAAACTATCTAGAACCTTCAATCATATAACATTTAGCTATTCATATGTAATATTTATAATTATTTACTAGTTACATACTTCTGTAGTACACGTGGTCACATAATAGGGAGATGGAGGACCATTGAAAATAGAGTGAACGCTATGACCTTGAAATTTCATTACAATCATTCAACTAATTTAGTTAATCTTGCATTTCAAAAATGAAATTTAATAAATTAAATTCAATGAACTTGCTAACATTTACTTGACTATCAAGGTTGAATGCCTCATGAAGGAGGGCATCTATCATCACCATCTGATCAACTATAGATGTACCCTAGGCACCTGCATCCTGACTATACGTCAAATCATAACCACAGGGTGAACCACAAGCTTGCCAATAATGAGGTGGAACTCTACTACTCGAAGACTTGCCACACTCACGTTGTGCTAGAGGACTGGTATGATGTATGAGACTCTAGGTGAGAGAACTAATCGACTATAATGTATCGGCCTCAACACTCTCCTTCACAATGAAAGGGATAGTCACATGCTCAACTGTTGGTTTAGCAAGTGCTCATCTCATTGGCCACTATGCATCGATACATGCCCTAACTCTATCCTATTTGGAGCCCCTACCTCTACCCTGGAAGTCCCACATATCAAAATAGTTTGAGATTTTATTAAGGACAAACTCACAGTAGAGTTTCCTCAAAGAATATTGTGGCACCTCATTGTTGTTGCATGGAGGATGGTCAAAAACCATCCACCACCTCCTCCAAAAATGGCTATTTATCCCTTCATGGTTGCACCAATGGAGAGGGATCCTCTTGCTTGAAGGATGTAAAGGTTGATTCATTATAGAGTTTGTGAATAGGGCACACAAGTCAAATTTAGTAATTTTTTCATGTTTCACTTGTTTATAGGATATTATCTACATAAATTTCTCTAAAATCTTGTCTCTTGTTCGACCAACCACTTATTTGCTTGCTAATTGAATCTACATGTGATACTATCGATTCAAGTGATTGAGAAAGTGGGTGAAATCACAATACTGTGTCTCACTTTTTGCCTAAGATGGACATTTACATCAACATTTTTAATTGAATCTTCATCTTTTGAGGCCTATAGTAGCGAAACCGTTAATAATTTGAAGATGGTGTGAACTAGTGATTTGCGGAAATTTGTGTGTAGATTCTAAATATATATTTTTCATTTTTTTTGAAATAAAACATGAATCTTTCAACATCTCCTTTAATAAGTAGTTTTAAAGAGAAAACAACATTTTTTTGCCTAAGATGGACATTTACATCACAATATTGTGTCTCACTTTTTGCCTAAGATGGACATTTACATCAATATTTTTAATTGAATCTTCATCTTTTGAGACCTATAGTAGCTAAACCGTTAAGAATTTGAAGATGGCGTGAACTAGTGATTTGCGGAAATTTGTGTGTAGATTCTAAATATTTTTTTTTTCAATTTTTTTGAAATAAAACATGAATCTTTCAACATCTCCTTTAATAAGTAGTTTTAAAGAGAAAACAACATTTTTTCAGAAAGTAATGTTTGTGTCGTACAACATAACATTTTTTTATAAAGGATTAAATTCTATTTTTTGAAATATAGATTCTTAACATCAATATCTAGGGAAATGATATTTTTTCATAATTTTTTGTTGCATATATTTTTTAAATTAATTTTTGAAGTCACTATAACTATAATTTGGACATACGTGTGTGCCATACAACCTAACTTGTTTTGTATATATCAAAATCCAATTATTTTTTTTGGGTGAAATAAGGACATTAATATATATTTTTAGATTGTAGGCATTGGTTGGGTATCCATCCCCCTATAAACTGCAGTGCATCTAGTAATTTTTTTTTCACATGACCGGTGGCACTGGCATGACACGCCCTCCAGTACCATGGGTTTGGAGGGAGACTAGACCTCATGACCTCTTGCCTGCAAAAGGATGCTTTAACCAATCAAGCTAGGTCCCCTACCCTAGGACATCAATACTTAGGGAAAGGGTATTTTTTGAATTTTTTTTTACAATGGTTTACTATTTTTCCATCGAGCTACACAACAAAGAGCTTGATGTTCAGAGAAAAACCTATGTTTAGCAAAAAATGAAAATTAAATACATGATAAAATTAAAATATATTAAAACTATACTTTTTGGAAAGCTCATTTCGAGGGCTACAATCTTGAAAAATATATTTTTTAAATGACATTATTTAATCCCTTAAAATTTAAAGAAAAAGTTTGTTTTTTGCCAATATTTTGATAGGTACGAAGGAGAATCCATTGTGGGTATGATTTAATATTATAGGGGTTCTATCCAAGGGGGTCTTATCTATCCCTCTTTAATTAAAATCCTTTAAATGGATCCTCTCAAGATTTAAACCATTAGTTTTTCTAAAAAACAATGATTTCAGGAAAAAATAAACATGTCCCAAAAGTGAGAGACATTATTGTGGAAACACCCAAGCATGGTTCTATGGAAGGTTGAGCTTGTAGGATCTAAGTTCAACCTTGAAATTATATCCTCAATTTTTTTTTTGTTATTTTCAATTTACCCCATTAAATTTTCTTGAGTTCTTGGAGCATGTTGAGGAATTGTTGGAGGTGTTTGTTGGGGTTGTTCCTCAATAGGGATTTCAGTGTGAGGTGAATCAATATTTTGAAGAGGAATTTGAGAAGGGTTTTGAGGTGCATTTGTAGACACGTAAAATATACTGATTGACATCGTGCATTTGATCCTGACTTACTAATATCGTTTCTTCCTAAATCATCCCTTGGTCTAACCATCTAATCAAATTCCCCTATTTGATTAAATTCATCAATATTCGTCTCTTAATTAAATAAATCATTTTATCTGATTAAGTCAATTCCTTCTGTTAATTAAATCAACCCATCTGATCTAATTATCCCTATTTAATTAAATAATCAATTTATTTGATTAAATCTCTAAAGTCCATCAATTAAATAAAATAAATTAAAACCTTATTTGATTTAATCTAACACCATCCCTTTTAATTAAATAAATCAAAATATTTATTTAATTTGCCTCTTACCATATTCCCCTCTTATTTGATTTAAATAAACCCATAAATCTAAGTAAAATAAGTCACATCATCTAATCTCCTGTTAAATTAATTAACCCTTGATTAATTTAATATAATCTCATGTCACATCCTCTAGATAATGCAATTTGCACATGAAAATAGATTTAATTCATTTATTAAATCCCTATTTTCCCTCACATGGCATCTTTTGGAATATTCTCTCAATTTGAATTCAAAAATTCCAAGTCAACATGTACATCCAACAAGGAAATAAATTCATCTTACATGTCCTTTTCCTTAAGCCAAGTGGCATTTATTGCATTTTCCCTTCCCTCTTACATGTCATTTCAATGAATTTGAATTTCAAATATTGACATTTATTGGCACAAACCCCAAATCTTGCACAACCATCATTCATTCATAGCTTGACAAGTGGCACCATATCATTGGATGAAAGTTAGTCCCACATTGCTCAAATTTGGACTTTCATCCATCTTGAAATCCCATAAATGAAAGGCTCATATCTTCATTTGACCATCCACAATCCAAGCAAAGTTACCATGATAAAATACTTAGCCATTTCCATTCACCAATCTTGAGTTCTTAGCTAGGTTATTGCAGATTTTTGGCTTGGAGCTCTCACCATTCATCATCAAAAGTGGATCAATCTCTCCAACATTCAAAGCTTGCATCATAGGAGTTGGGAAAGGGCCAATTTTCACATCAAATTGGCACCAATTCCCCCATGGGATCAAGAGTTTTGTCTTTTAATTAGGGTTCAATCTTTGTTTTATCTTTTGCTTTGTGTTCTTCAATATTTTCTTCCTAATTTCAATATTGCAAATGAATTTCATGGGGAATATTCATTTTAGCTTGCAATAACTTGTCTAACGTGTTTATTCTTGTTTTTTTGCAGGTACCAAGGCTTGGGTTCGCACAGCATTATCATTTCCTAAAAATAAAAAAAAATTACATCTAAAAACATATTAAATCAAGCTATTTGATGCCAAATTCACACAAAAAATAGAAATTACTTACTTCTTCAACCTCCCTAATGTCATGACGACATTCTGACAAAGATTCGATAAATAATTGAAGTACTTTTGGACTTCCATAAGTGCAAGAGAATTATGCAAGGGTTTCAAGCCATAGAGAGAACAAAAACTTACCAAAAATGCATAATGAAGTTTTTTTTTTTGTTTAAATAACATATAACATGTTCGCATTATAACGTGAGCATGTTATAGCTTGGGAGTGACTGAGCTTGAGGCTCAATCACTCAAATCCATAACACAAATGCATTACAATGCACTCACGTTATGGATTTTTAAACTTTTTTGAAAGGGGTGGCCACTTTTTTGCCTGCCATATTTTTGCACTCGACCCTTGAAAACATGGAATTTAGTGAAATGGAGTCCATTGGTTTTCCTTTACCTACAATTAAATGTAATGAAAACATGTTATGATTCATATCTTGTATAGAGGTTTCTAAACACTTAAGAATTGTTATAAATGTGTTTAACAATTCTTAAGTGTTGAAAAATCTCTATAACCATTTATAAGAGGTCTATATACTAGTGATAAATTAAGAAGAAAAAATCATAGAGATTTATGTTTTAAGCTAGTGCAAATAATGTCTAGCTAAGGAAAGGAATTCTTTCATTAGTGAGTCTCAAGTTGTCATTATGAAGGATAAATAAAAGTGCAAGAAGTTATAAGATAATTGATCAAGAGAGAGGAATTGGAAGCATGACAATAGGTAACTTTCATCCAAGTATCACAATGATAATAGGAACACAATCAAATAGAAATATAGTTATTATGGTAAGCTAGGTTTACAAATAAAATGCATATTATAAGAGATTTAGGGATATAAAAAGAAAATAAATAATTTTTTAAAATATTTTAATTCTAAAGTAATTTGCTTTATGTTCCACTGAAAGAAAATAGTTCTTACAAGGATAATTAGGTCATTGATTTTCGTGCTACACAACAAATGTCTCATAATGAGGAACAACTTTAGTCATTAAGCAATGATAGCATTGAACATAAAATATTCTTTTGTAGTAATGGAAAAATTTATCCTTTTTTCTTATTTTATTTGGGAATAATTGTCATTGAATTAACATAATTTTGTCTAGGTTTAATGTTGTAATGTGTCGTAACAAATTCACATTGATCTTGGGCCCCTTTTTAATAAAATGTACTTAATTTGTACCTTATTTAGGCATTGTAAAGTGTTTTAACACACTTCCAAACTTATCTAGGGCCCTCTTAATTAATTGTGGTTAATTGGAGTTAATTAGCCCCTTTAATTCAAATTTAAGCCTTATTTGCACCTCCTGAAGATCTATCCCAACACCCATAATTCAAATTGCATAACATTTAATTGGGAAAAATCAAGGTCCTAGAAATTGGTGCTAGGACCTATTCACTCTAGGTGGTGAATGGGTCCTCCCCCTATAGGACACCCCTTTTCTAGCATATTTCATATGGGTTTTTAATGTACTTTTATTCCCCGAAGGAAAGGTCTTGGAAAATAGTGCCAGGACCCATTTTCCCTAGGTGGCGAATGGGTCCTTCCTTAATGAGGACCCCCTTTTTGAATTTCATTCTGGTGGGAATTTAATAATGTTTGTTTCAAAATTTGGTGTTGACTTGAATTGTTTGAATTTCGGGGTTAATCTCTTAATTTAGTATAAATAAGGGGTTAATTCACATTGTTTCTCCTAGAAATTCTATCTAAGAAACCTAGAAATTTTATGAAGCATCCTATCAAATTTACAAGAGCATTATAGAGCACTTAAAGATAATTTTTAAAGGCAGATTATCAAGAGTTTATTGCAACAATTCAAGATCATTTCATCATGTCAAAGGTTTAGTGCGTTCATGCATGTTGTTGAGCTAAGAAAGTTTATGAACATTGAGGATCTATTGCAAGCATTGTTCAAATATATTTTGGTGGAACCCTCAATTTTTTTTCATGTTCCACTGGTCTGAAAGAAAGCATTTTCCTAGGTGTCTATTTGGTCAGTTGAGACTAGGGTTTAGGGTTTTGTATGATGAGTGTTTTATATTGAAGGATTTTATCCTGTCTTAAACCCTTGTTCTTTGATCTATTTGTCTGTTGACCTACTATCACCTATTCTCGATAATGTTAAAAACAACCCGAGTCATTGAAATCTATCTTGTGACTGGCCCCATATGACTAGGATCTCTTGATATCCATCGTCAAATCTTTTTGCATTCCTAGGTTATTGAAATTTCTTTATATTTTAAGGTTGATCTTTCGGCCTTGTTTGTCCTTTACATCCTTTGTTGAAAATGATATTAAGTATTTTAAGACCTTATCATGCATTGTCCTAGGAGATCCCCTTTCTTAAAACATCTTATTTGCATGTGGAAATTTTATGTACTTAAGTGATCGCTCATCGATGAAGTTATTTTTGTTAGCGGGCTCATTACCATGATAAGCGATGGACCTATGTTTCTCCTTTGCATTGCGTACTCCTGAAGGTTGTTTCCCTTCACGATTGGTTACTATGATGAGCGATATGGCTATGGACCTGGTGTATCACTTATATTTGAAATGTTTTATCTTCCTGTTACCTTTTTAGTGATGAGCGATGGACATTGTCTTTTCTTTGTGTTGCGACATCGCAAAAGTATTTCATGGATTTTCTTAGTTTCTATGATGAGTGATGGGAATGTATTAAATAGAGTGGTGTGATCTTGCCACTTGTCAAAGTTTGGTGCTATCGTTGGGTTTTCCCATTACCGAAAGCACTCTCAACTCCAAGTCGGTTATTGTGATGTGTGACAGCTTGTGGATATACTATGGCATTGCTGGAAAATCCTCTTCCCTAAAATACAAATGCAACCTTGTCACATTTCTGTGACAAGCGATGAGGAATATTCCTTCTAGTAGGGGTGTGTCACTCATGGTCAAAGTTTGGACATAACTTCAAGGTACTACTACAATGAGTGATGGGGTTCGAGATGTAATGTGAATTAGTGGATGGCTACATGGAAATTACTTAGAATATCATCACCATTTTAAAGCATAATTGTAAAAAGAATGTGGAGATGGTTAAGGAGGATCATTGATCATGTTTTAAATCTAAAGGGATTGACAACTGGGGTTTAAACTAGAACGACTACTTGTTAGTTCGCTTGCACAAGAAATCCATCAACCATTAATGGTGAATTCACTTCAATTATGAGATATTAAGAGGGTTGTTGAGTGTTTTCTTTCACAATTACACTCATTGTGAGTAGAGGAAAAAACTAAGTGAGGAAGTGAAGAAATCTATGCTCCTGGTAAGGCGAATTATGAGGAACAACCAACTATTTTCTTGGCCTATGTGGGTAATTTGTCCATTGCATAGTTTGGGAATTGGGTAAGTGGCTAGGGTTTGTGTTCAAAATTATCATTATCATCCGTTCAAAGGGAATTGAAGTTATTACTCATAGGGTTTGGGGTAAAGAAGGTGGAATTATTGTTTTTAATTTGAGCCTTGTGAATTTAAAGAGCTTAAGGTATAATTCCCTATTATTTGAAAACCCTAGTTTTGTTGTGTAGTAAAAATGAGTGAACCTAGTGGGTCTAAAGCTAAACCTAAAGTAGTGGAAAAGAATAAAAAGAAAAGAACTATAAAGAAGGATCATCCTAGGTTAATGGAAGATTCCCCTAAGGAACCAACTACATAAATTAAGAAGGTGGGAAAAAGAAAAAATGGTGAAGGTGCCTTGACAAATCATTTTGAGGATTCTACTTCTAGGATTGGTGATGCATCATTGCCACAGAGTGGTTGGGATTTGTTTCACTATGCTTTCAAAAGGATAATTGATGACCGCCCCACCTGCAACTTATGGAATTGTGACATAGGAAAGTTGGTATGCTCAAATGTGTTTATGGAGGTAGAATTAATGCTAGAATTGGCTAGGTGCTATGATCCACTAGATAGAACAATCAAGAGATTTCCAATTTTTTCTCCTATGATGGAACCTCAGTGAGCCAGATAATGGAAGATTTTCAGTTGAATCCATTTTCCTTCGAGTTCATAAATTTCTACAAGTTGTACAATGAATATGAGTAGAATAAGTTCGGGTATAGTAAGGATGTCTTGCCTATATGTAGGAGGCATGACTTGAAGAAGAATGGTGTGCCTTTCAGCCCCCTAGAAATGGAACCATTTGATTGTGTTGATTTTGAAGATTACTTCAAAAATACCTATTATGCATTATGTCAGGTCTTACATAAGAATTATGAAATTAAGATGGATATATCCCTGATGATCTTGGAAACTGATATTCAACATAAGTATCAGAACAAGTTTTAGAATTATGCTTCCTACATTTTTGAGCATTTGCATGAGGACTTGATGAAATTGAAAGATGCAACTCCTCGATTGTCATGCATACACTATTCTCTGTTGATGCACTCACTGCTATGTAAGAGAAAAAAAGTGATGATGAATCATATAAGATTAAGAGAAAGAGATAATATGGAAAATGAGTTTCCTATGAAAATGTGGAAACATATTTTGGATGTACATTGTCCACATTCTGATTACACTATTTTTTGCAATGTTTTCAAGTTCTTGGTGCTAGAGCAGTTCAGTTTGAAGCCCATGTATAGAATTTCACAAGGTGTCAAGGAGATGTTGATGCCCTTGGAGGATGAGGAGGAGACTAAAAAAAAATTTAATTGGGGAGACTAGTAGCTTCATACCAATTACAAAACAATCATAACTTATGGAACCCTAGTGCAAAATCACAAGTTGCCAATATATATATCAAATAGAAAAGTATTCATGGAAATAATGTGGCAACTGAATGCCATGGACAAAGAACACTTTATGAAAACAAAAAAGGCATCGCTTGTGAACACTGATTGCAAATTCACATATTTCAGTTGCAACTCAAAGGAAGGCATTGAGAGGTTTGCCTCCCTGTTAAATAATTACAAGTTGAATCATGAAGTCATTAGGTTTTGTGACCCTGAGGGGGTGATGTCTTTTGAAAGAAAAGCAAGAGGGTTGTCTAAGTTCCTCTTTTAGGAGGATGTGATCAAAAAATTATCCTCAGATGAAGAAGTCATTGCAAGGAAGAATGCATGGAGAAGGATTTGTTTGATTGAAGAATTTTTTTTGAAGGGAAACCCTTTCTATGTAAGCCCCTATTCAGAGGTAGAGGATAAATTTATGAAGGAAAAATTAATGCCTGGTGACTTTAATGATAAAAGTTTCTTTGAGAAAGTAAAGAAAGTTGAGATTGAGTACAAGGTGGCCAAGGAGAACCATGATGCATAGTTTAAGAGCTAGTTGGCTCAATCCTCTACTCCAAGCATCCATGTGTAAACAAAAGATATAGGTGGACAACCTGAAGTCACTCCATTAGTGGCTTATTTAGTAAGTGAGCATATTGGTGAGGCTCAAGTTCCAGAGGTATTTGTAGAGCACATTCCCATGGAGTAGGAGGTTGATCAATAATTCCTTGAAGACAAAGATGATGCTTTGAATATAGTGGTTTCCTCTAGTAGGATTGTAAAGTGGGAATACAATGAAGTCGAGGATGATGATGTTAGAATAAAGACCTGTGTAGAGTTTATGTGTGATGACACTTTTTTCAAGACCAAATAATTTAGAGACTTTCATCCATATCAAAAGCTTTGACATTAAAAGAAGGATTGAAGAAGTAAAAGATAAAGTTGACCCCTCCTTACAAGAAGAAGCTAAGAAGGAGGAGGAAGATAAAATAATATAAGAAATTGTTAGCATGTCACCTAATGAAGCAAGAACATTGGTGAAAGGGAGAGGGGCACTCTTATTGCATAGATGGGACATATCATCTACTATTGCACTAGATGAAATTATGAAGGACCCTGATGTCTCTATTTCTAAGGAGGATTTTGACAATAAGGTATTTGGCTTAGGTTTTATCCCCAAGGTTCATACACTTTCCATTTGGTCTATGGAATCAAACATGGGGAAGCATGAAGTTATAACATATCTGGAAAAGGATATTGGAGTAGTAATTATGAAGAGGGCAACATAAATGAATACTATTGTAGGTATACAATTGAAAATGCATGTTGCAATGTTGAATGTAGATATTGCTTAGATTACAGAGGCTAACTATAAGAAGTTGTTGGATAGCTACAAAAAAGTGATAGATTAATATAATAAGGTGCTTGCTATAGCACAAAGGGATCTTCCATCTCCAAAAATATCTACCTTATACTTGTCCACATAGGACAAAGAGACCTTTTCCCTCAAAATTCAAAATATGAATCAAGATTTGAAATCAGAAAAGGAGAATACAAAGAAAGAGAAACTGGGGAGAGTTAAAGTGGAAAAAAACATTTTTGAGGATGTATTGAGACATAGAGTGACCAAATTGGTCAATAGAGCTGATGATGTGTGGGCTGCGTACAAGAACATCCATGAGGCTAATATCAAACATTTGTAGGTTCAAGGGCCTTTCAAATTGAGTGGAGAAAATGGAGTACTAGGTTCAGAACACTGAAGGAGATGATGTCCACAATGCAGGAAGATCCTGAAGCCCCTACTCATATTCCTAAGATATTGCAGGCCATTGATTTGATTAATGAAATAACAACTTTCCATGGGAAATTTTTGATAAGATAAGCAACATTTACATGGTGTTGTACCCTTTACACATTGAGCCATAGGGGCCAAAAAGATTAGGTCCTAACAAAAAAGACTCAAAATTTTCCCAAAGAATAGAAAGAAAGACATGGTAGAGACACCTTAGAAGCACAACAGAAACACAAACAACACTAGGTTACCAAAAATCAAGAGAGATAACAAACTTAGGACCAAGAAAAATCCTAAGTCAAATACTGACAAAAACCTAAACCTGACACCACACTAGGAGTAGAGAGCAAAGGATAGAACTAGTCCTAAAACAAGGAAAAAACAAAGGCCTAGAGCCATGAAATGACCCAAAAATAGTGGGCCCCACGAGACTGCTTGAAATAGCTAGGCCACAGATCACCTAGAGCATCAGTACAACACTAGACCTTCTGCTCAAATTAGAAAAAAATGAGCCTAATCAATTGTAGTGTAGTAAAACTCATACCCTTGTATTTTCACACTTGTTTGGGCCCACCTTGATTTATTTATGCTTTTTTATGGCTTAATTGGTCCCATTTTTCATCCACAAGCCTAATAAACTATATATTTTTTTTATGGAAAATCCTAAAAAACATCAAAAGATAAATGATCATTTGATGATTCTATATGTGTGTCCCTGATTTGTGGACTGGGACTAAAATGCCACCTAGGGAATTTTTGTCCTCCATGGGTCTTGGTGTTGGAATCAAGGAACACTAAGAGGGGGATGAATCGGTTTTTTACAAAAAATAACTTTATTAACCTAATCTTTAAACCACTTATAGCATTGAACCAAAAGAAAGATGCAAGAACACAAAGAAATTAGCCACAACACCATAAAACAAGCATTTTTACATGGAAACCCTGTTATGGGAGAAACCACGGTGGAGGCTAATCCAAAATATAAGTATATTCAAAATAAGTGTTTACAAATGGGGAATGCACATGCATTCAGGCACACTACCTAGAGCTCACTACTCAAATACAAAAGGCTTACTACCCAAAAGAAGACTCAATTTCTTACAGTCACAATTGGAAGACAAGTGGAGTGGATGAACTATGAGATAGGATCTGCTAATTCCTGAGTATAGTTTCGGTTAAGCACATTAATTGAATTCTTCACACTCTGTCTGATTCTGCTCATGAAACTGTGCACAATCAATCTATACTCCTTCTGAATTTCACAACATATTGCAAAAAACATATCAAAATGATAGAAGTAATCACATATATATAGTCACAACAAGAGATTACATCAACCATATGTCAACTTCAACATAATATAAAACATGTGCAAACTGTCAGCTCAATCCATAAAAAAATTTCAATGTGAACCAACCAATGTTGCCCACAACATAGTGAGGACCCAAAACAACATGCTTGAACACAAAATACTTCAAACAATTATTCCTCAAAGATTCACAACATGCTACATTCATCAAGTCAACCATTCTACACTGTTAAACTGGGAATCAATCAACTGTATCTTCTAACTTGCACATTAATCAATACAAGGCATAATGATTCAAGAATAAGATAGTTCATACATAAAAAGACCTTCCTTGAGATCCACAACTCAAAATGATAACAGGAAATTGCATATGAATCATTATACACAACTCTGTCAGATGCCTTGTTTCAGCTTTGACAATTAACACATATCTTCTGTCTGACTTTTGGTACGAGCAAATTCTGAAGTACAGATAGGATTACTGACTAGGGTTTCCATCAATGACAACACCACATGACTTGTACAATGTCTCTTGTCAACAATCTCCCGCTTTGGCATTGATGGAAATACTTAGTGAAAAATGACTAAGTGTTGGAATTAGTACTAAGATGAATACACTACAATCCTCAAAACTTCAAAACAAAACTCCCCCTGAGATGAATATGACATTTTTCACTTCCTTACTTTCCCCCTTTTACATCAATGGAAAAGGCGAGAATCCATACACCAAAAATCATACAAAATTTCTATGAACAAACTGCATATGTAGAGACATGCTTCTCTGACTTACATGAACTTGAATATATCTGCAAAATTGTTCTTCAACAGGCTCAAACTAATGTCCCAACCCTTTTTGAGACTCTCCAAAATAGTCACGTGACCACAAAATAGATAGGATTGCATCTCTGCAGACTAAAGATTTGTCAGATCACTGACAACCATAGCATCCTGTGCTTCCTTCAATGCACTAATTATTGTCTCCATTTTACGACCAATTAGTCCCCTAAGCTCACATACTCTTTCAACAATTCTGCCTTCTTCATGCTTCAAACTTTTAATTTTTTCAAGGAGGGATATGACTTGACCTTCTTGCTTGCTTATATAAACGGTTAGAGGATCAAAGGCTCGAGAAATATCTACTAACTATTTCTCATAATCCTTAATTTTCTTCTCAGTGACCTTAGTGAATTTAGACAATGATAAACATGACTTGTAGATATTTCCACCCTCAGATAATGCACCTTGAATTTTCTTTACATAGGTAGCTAATAAATATTTATCATTAGCAATGATACCCTTCAATCTACTAAACCTATTTCCATCAAATTCTTTCTGAACTTTATCCTCAGCTGAATTTTCAAGAGACTCGAAGTGAGTACTTACAAAGTTGATAAGTTTCTTCAGTTGAATAGATGGAGAATTGGACATGAGTCCTTGAAATATGTGGGCATGATCTTCTCCAAGATACGAGATTCAAGAATTAGCAGCTCACTGTCCTCAATGTGAGATTTCAATATCTCCTCCCTTGCCTTGGCTTGAGAAAATGATGCTACCTTCAACTTCTAAATAGGAGATAAAATGGCCAAGCTGATAGGACCTTTAATCAATTCAGGGTCAAACTCCTCCTGTTGTTCTTCTAAAAACTCCTTTACTACCTTTGTAGTGTCTCTTGCTTCCACAACAACCTCCTTTACCTCAACCTTCTTTTCTTCAATCACAGATTCTTGCTTGGCTTTATGAATCTCCAACTCTTCAACTTTAGGAGCTTCAGTCTCCATCAAAATTTTAGTATCTTGCATATCCAGAGGATTCTGAGTATCCTCAATTGTGTCTTCTTTCCCTTCTTCAATTTCCATACTAGATGGAACATTTTCATCATGAGATTCTTTAGAAACAACATTATATCTATTCTTCAACAACACTGCCTTAAGAATTTTCTTAGTATCTTTTGCCACTTCCTCAGTCTGTCCGATCATAAGATTATTCACCCTTTTTTTTCTCTTAAAATCCCTTTTAGCATCATTGAGAATCTTTTTCATTTCTTCTATTGACATTACTAGACACAGATCAACAAGTATGCATTCTCTCATTTGTTCTTCTTCAGTTCTTGCATTAACTCTCCTCATTTCCAAGACTTCATATAACCCTTTAGGCAACTGTGACATTATTTCTATGAGAGTCATATTGAAAACATTCAAATAATTTATTGTAGCTTCTTCAAGAGTTCTTTGACTGACACTATCAAAAGTGTCATACCATTCAAAAAGTGGTTTGAGATTACCATCCTTGATTAAAGCTTTTTCCACTTCCTCTACAAACATACTTGATCTGTCAGTTTTCACCTTTTTCTTTGCTTTCTCTTCACCAAAGGGCTTGTCCTTAGAAACTTTTGATGCCTTTGTGCGCTTATGCTTGATTTCTATCACTTCTTCATCAGATTCAGTTTCTTCATCATCTTCAACTTCAACATAGACTCTTGTGCTTTTATCCTTCTTCCTCTTTCCTTATCTCCCAGATGTCTTGACTTGAGCTTTTACTGGGCTTGATTTCTTTGCGGGACTAGATAATACTACAGAGCTCCTTGTAGATCTAGATCTGGCAAAGGATGCTGTTGGACTAGCAGACTCAGTTCTAGCAGGCTCTCCTTCAGCTTGTTCTCTTTTCCCCCTAGCTTCCCTCACCGCTTCAGCTAATATGCCAATGCTTTATGCAAAAGCTTCAACTTCTTTTCTCACCTTCTAGACTATCATAGGCTTCTTCAATTTTTCATGCACTTGCATATCCTTCTCTTCAAAGGTACCAAACCTTTCTTTTGTCGGATCCTGAGGTTTACTCAACAAATGTTGTGCATACAATTCCAAAATGTGTTCTTCAACCTCATACCCCATGGGAATTATCCAAACTATTCTAGGTTCTACTAATTCCATCAAACGCTGATCAATGTCAACCATGAAGCAAATAGTATCCTTCTATTTTGCCACAATAGATGTAGGAATCCTTTCCCTTGCTTGCATTTCACTTTGAAAGATTTTGATGTAACCCCATATAGTAGTCTCCAATTTGAACAACTATTGGTTTATCACCTTTCCATTGCACTTTTGCAACTCCTGAAACTTCATTCAGAAGTATAAGAATAGGCATAACAACAAATTTCCATACTTGAAAGAGTTCTTCTTTTCCTTCTTTATTTTTCCAAGATTTTCAATTAGCTGGCCCTAGAGTAACTCACATAGGTCATATTCTGCATTTTCCTTGACCATTTGATAAGATGCATAGATTACAGTACCAGATATAGAGTTATCCCAAATGGAGTGATAAATTTTATAACCAATAACCATAGAAGAAAATCTTACATCCACTTCAATGATGTCATTAATTTTCATGGCTCTCTTGTTGAAAACTAAATTGGTTGTCTCAGTGACTATTTGGTTCTTCACAGATTTCAATGTAGGCAACCCACCAGATGAATTTAGACTAGTAAAAATCCTTATACCTTCCTTTGTGATCTTGAAGGGTTGACTTAACCACACAAACTCAACATGCACTTGACTCAGTATGTACCAAACCCATTCATTTTCGTCAAACATGGGAAACTTCACAATCTATGTGAATTTCTTCTCCTCCAAAGTCTTGAATTTAGGCCTTACACAGAGATATTCTCCCATAATGTGGTTTTTATATAGATTTAACAACTGTGATCTTCCTAAATCCTCAACATTCACATGAATATATTCCCTAATATATTCAATATGCAAAACACCATACGAAATAGAAGAAAATGCACCTAATGGTTATGTATCAATTGATTTGAAGGGGTTCCATTTGAATTTTGGGCGGGGTTATCCTTAATATCAACAACCAAAGGAGTGGCCATTTTTAGAAATTTAAAGTTCACAAGTTTGTAGATAAATACCTTTTTCCGAATTAGGGTTTGATCGTCGAATCGCCTTCAGAATTGTATCTTACCAAAATTCGCTTGTAGAGTTTTCCAAACTTCTTCTTGAAATGCAATGTGACAAATGAGGAACAAAAGCATCCTTTTATCATTCACACACCTAACCTTTTATCACAATAAATTCTTTTTCCCTAGGTCTTCTAGATACCTTGTTCTCACAGTTTGTGAAGGAAAATTCTCATGCGGACCTTCAATTTTGCATAAATTTTCTCCATAAGTGTTCCCAAAACATTTGCAGGTCACTAATGCAATCCTTGCAATCTAGTACATTTTGATACTAACTATCGACAGGGGGTTAAAAGATATTCTTGAGATCTCCCCCTAGGCCAGAGGCCATAAACTAATTCCCAAAGGAATTTCCAGTATCAGATTCTGGTGTTGACTAATTTCCTACATCAGAAGCACTCTTCTTCATTTGGTTTGCAGTAACTTTTCCTTTTCCATTATCATCCTTTTGCACATTTTTCCCTTTGTTTATCGAACCCTTCTTGCTTCTACAAAATCTAGCAATGTGATCGAATTTTCTACAATTATAGCATATGACATGTCTTTGTCTAGACTAGTTATTCCATTTATTTTCTCTTGATCTGCACTGGTTAGCAATACAGCCAAATCTATTGCAGGAATAATATTTGAAATTTCTATTAAAAGAGTTGTTCATCATATTTCTACATTCAAATGACTTATGACCATACTTATTGCAATTGAAACACTGACCAAAGAATGATGGACCACTTGAATTCATTTTGCTTCTACATTGAGTAGCCATATGACCAAATTTATTGCAAACAAAATAGTATCCATTGAGATTTTGAGCATTAGGTTGTCTTACTAGATACCTTTGAGCTTTGTTCGTCTGATTTCCTTGCCTGAAATTCCTTTGAATAGATCTGAAGCTTTCTCCTTTCTCATATCCAAGACCTCACTTGTCATTTGTAGTAGTCTGGCTTTGAATCAATTCATCAAGCTTAGCTGAGCTAATCTTGAACTTCTCCTTGTATTCATTTGTAGTAGCAAGTTCATCCCTGAGAGTAACAATCTGTCTTTCAAGCTCTTCTTCATTGCTTCTGGATTGTTTCAATTCAATCTCCAACTGATTGAATCCATCATTGATTCTGCTATATTCTTTAGATTTTTCTTTCAAGGACTAAGTAAGATTCTCTTCATTCTTCTTTCTATCTTCAATCTCCTTGGTCATCCTCATCATAATAGATTCCATGTCATGCTTTAGGACAACATTATCTCTGGTAAGCTTTTCACACTCTTCTGTATTTTCCTTTAAGGCTTGACTCAGGTGTTCATCTTTGATGCTTTTAATTTCTTTCTACTTGAGCTGATCACAAAGTTCCTTTCTCTTTTCCCTAGATTTATTGATTTTTTCTTTCAATGATTGAATGAATTTCTCAAAATTCATGAGACTTGCTTGCAATTCTCAGAATTTAGATTTGGATTGATCAAGATCATCTAGGGCCACCAAAAGTTGTTGCATATTACTGGAATCCATTGAATCACCTTCCCAGATCTTCCCGAAGCTATTAAACTTCTTCCGAAGAACTAAGATCTAATACCTTGTTGGAATCAAGGAACACTGAGAGGGGGGGTGAATAAGTGTTCTAGAAAATTTAACTTTATTAATGTAATCTTTAAACCACTTATAGCATTGAACCAAAAGAAAGATGCAAGAACACAAAGCAATTAACCACAACACCATAACACAAGGATTTTTACATGGAAACCCTGTTAGGGGAAAAAAAATGATGGAGGCTAATCCACAATATGAGTATACACAAAATAAGAGTTTACAAATGGGGAATGCACATGCATTCAGGCACACTGCCTAGAGCTCACAGCTCAAATACAAAAGGCTTACTGCCCAAAAGAAGAGTCACTTTCTTACAGTCACAGTTGGAAGAAAAATTGAGTGGATGGACTATGAGATAGCATCTACTAATTCCTGAGTATAGTTCTAGTTAAGCACATTAATCACATTCTTCACACTCTGTCTGATTCTGCTCATGAAACTATGTCTACTTTAATTCAAATCACAAATCTTTACTCTGCGCAAGTGAAATTGCACACAATCGATCTTTACTCCTTCTAAATTTTGCAACATATCGCACACATATCAAAATGATAGAAGTAATCACTTATATATATCCACAACAAGAGATTACATCAACCATATGTTGGCTTCAACAAGATATAAAACATGTACAAACTGTCGGCTCAATCCATAAACAATTTGCAATGCGAACCAACCAATGCCGGCCACAACATAGTGAGGACCCAAAACAACATGCTCAAACACAAAATAATTCAAACAATTATTCCTTAAAGATTCACAACATGCTAAATTCATCAAGTCATCCATTTTGCATTGTTAGACTGGGAATTAATCAACTGGATCTTCTAACTTGCACACCAATTAATATGAGGCCCGATGATTCAAGAATAATATAGTTCATACATCAAAATACCTTCCTTGAGATCCACAACTCAAAATGATAATAGGAAATTGCATATGAATCGATATACCCAACTCTGTCGGATGCCCTATTTCAGCTTTGATAGTTAACACATATCTTCGGTCTGGCTTCTAGTATGAGCAAATATTGAAGTGCAAATAGGATTACTGACTAGGGTTGCCATCAATGACAATACCGGATGACTTGTGTAGTGTCTCTTGCCAACACTTGGGACCCTGATTTTGAATATACTTTAAAAGGTCCCTTTTTGGAGTCTATGTCTTGAGATTTGAGCCTTGGGACTAATATGCTACCTAGGGAATCTTAGTCCTCCTTGGCCTATTTTAGGGATTCAATTTCAAATCTTGGCAGGATTTAGCATCCTTTATTTAATGATTTCATATATCGGCTTGTTGTGGTGTAATTTCAGGATATTAAGCATGAATAGGTATATTATTCATGACCACTACATGGTAGATTGTAGATGTGTTTCACAAGAGATCATACAAGGTGATATCATTTACATATTTTATATTTCATGCTTCATTTCATCATTTGGTTTAATTACCTACAAGGGGTTTGACCAAGGAAAACCCCCATTTACTAACAATCAACAAGTTTTCGCTCTCTTGTGTGTTTGTATTTGCAGATCTAGGTTAAAGAATTGAAGATCCTTCAAAGTGAAATGTTTTCAAAGTTGCAAAGTTGCATTGCAAAGTTGTCATCTTCACGAAAAATCACGTACAAGCCAAATTTGGAAGTTTCAGGACCTTAGATCTAAGGAGAAGCAAGTGCAGACATTGGAGCCTAAGATCACATTCTGAGTTTTCAGAAATTCAAAACGAGACTAATACGCCACCTTGGGTGTATTAGTCCTCCCAAGCATATTTTTTAGAGATTCTTTTAGATCCTGATCTGGTACTCGAAGACTCCGCATCTACCCCGAAAAATAGTAGTGGGACTAATATGCCACCTTGGGCATATTAGCCCTCCACAACATATTTTGGTAGATTCTTTGCATTTCTAGAATCCTCACATCTCCAAAATTCCCAAGGACACATACCCTAACTTGGTATAGCTTAATTTCATCATTTTCACTCATTATTTGGCTTGCATTACTAGGTTTTGTAGGTTGAATGTTTGTTTATCTTTTCCAAGCATTTGCTTTGTGGTGAACCCCTAAAAGCTGAAAAATCCCCCTCCTAGGTCCTCCTCATTGAGAATTGACTCACCTTGTGAGGTTTTTAGTCAATCCAATTAGGACTCCTAGGACATCCTTGAATGATAATAGGAGAATAGTGGTGTTCTAAGACCGAGGCCATAAAGCATCTATTTTCCTATTGTTCATTTTGGTGAACCCAAATCTTTTGAACATTCATTTTCTAATTTGGAGTTCATTAAGACCCTAGATCTAGGTTGCATTCATTCTTGCAATTGCATCTTGCATTAGTGAAATTGCATCTAGGGTTTGCCATATTTAGTGAAAGTGCATCTAGGGTTTCTCATATTGGCATTAGTGAAAGTGCATAGAGGAGGCATTTTTTGGTTGCTTGCATCATTTTATCTCATTGAAAAACTAAAAAGTGCATTGTTCATCATCCTAATTGCATTTAGGAACATTTTTATTGCATTCAAAATTGAAAAAAATTGCATTCACTTTTGCATCCAATTGCTTGTCAATAGTCACTTTTTCTTGTATTCATTTGCACAATTTTTTGTTTCCAAACATCAGATCCCTGGGTAGGAAATCTGGGAACATTGTAATCAACTCAGAATTATTTTTTATTTTTTATTTTTTATTTTCTGAAAAAAACCTCTCCTGGGACAAAAACGCCCTTCCTAGCATCTTAGTCCCTCTTTGGGTTTTTACCTCAGAATCCTATCTAAGTTGATTGCATTCTGTTCCACTTTCTCAACCCTTCAAATTCCTTTAGTAGGACTAAGACTCCCTTACTGGCGTCTTAGTCCCTATTGAGTTTGGAGCTACAATTTTTAGGATTTAAATATGCTTTTCTGTGCTTCCCAAGCCTCCTAGTAACATATACTATAAGTCTGGAAAGTTTCAGGAACATCTATTTTATGCATCTAGGTCAAAAAAATCAATTTAGGACACTCATTTTTGAAATCATTTCAATTACAAGCATCATTAGATCTGAAAATTCTCACATTTCTAAATTTTTTCATAATATGGATAAAATTACTTTTCACTTTTGCATATACAATGTTTACATTCATAAAAAATTGCATAAGTTTGATAAAAGTGCTTTTCATTTTTGGATATACATTGTTTGCATTCTTAAAGTTTTGCATTCATTGGAAAAAAATGTTTTGCATCTTTTGATACACATTGTTTACATTATTAAAGAGTTGCATGAGATTGTGAAAAGTGCTTTTCATTTTTGGTCAAACAATGTTAGGACCTTAAATTTCTAGGCACACTAAGAAAAATTTCATATCCCCTCCCTATAAGAGTGTTTTAGTGAAAGAGAATATAACCTTGGACAATCCTAATGATCATATTTGTTCTTCTCCTAATATCTTTCCTATTGGTGAAGAAGATATTTTGATGTTAGAAGAACTAATCAATGAGAGTTTTGAGAGTCCTAGTTGTTTCTCTCTTCTTACCTCTCTTAGTGGACAAGAAATTGGGGTGAAGCCACAATAGTGGTTTGCAATTCAAGTGAGGAAGGAAAACTCACGAAAAATGACCCCAAAGCAAAAAAAGTGATTTTGGGGGTTCGTACGAACCTACTGGTTTGACTGAACCCCTTTGAATTTTGACTGCCAAAAAAAAAAAAATGCATAGCAAATGGGTTCGAGTGAACCCCTTTGAATGGGTTCGGTCAAACCAGGGTTTGACGAAACCTTGGTTCAATTGAACCCATAGAGGTTTTTTAAAACCCTTAGGGGTTCGTATGAACCCCCCTTATCCCTCATCCCCCCTGAGACATAAAAAGAACTTAAATTTTGGCACTTCGGAGCTCAGGTTGAGGATGAAAATGGAGGAATCTTCACAAACCCAACTAGAATCAGGTAGTCCTTGGAATGAGCTATCCAACGATATAATTTTAATATGTTTTGTTTTATTATGTATTTTTTTTTTTTAGTTTTATTAAAATAGGTTTTTCATCAAAAATGAAGGTCTATGTTCTATAAATGCAGAAAAATAGCAGATTATCAATTTTTTTTTTTGAAAAATATGAGTGCACCAAATATTGAAGTCCTTGATCCAACAAAAAAAAATTGAATTTCCATATATACAAAAGAAATTATGTGTTATACTGTTGCGCCATGTCTGAATGGCAATTGGTTTGACTTTGAAACTTGATTAAGGAAAAAATATTCAATAAAAAACTATCTAACCAAATGGAAGCACTAGATATTGGAGTTACAAATCTAAATTCAAAAGAATTAGAATTTTATCCTTCATGGAAAAAAAATTATGCATTATACGGTGTGCGTCACCTTTTAAAAATGTTGTTTTATGAAAAAAGCTATTTTTCATGGGAGATGGAAAAAGAAGCACAAGCTGATTCCAAAAATTTTGAAAAAAATATTTTTAGAATCTACAGACAAAATGTGGTGAGACTCTAGTTTGCATCATCTTCAAATTCCTCACAGTTTAGCCGCTATAGGTGCCCGAATGTGAAGATTTAGTTATAAAAAATAATTTCAGTGTCCAGTTTGGCCAAAAATTGTAAACCACTATTGTGGGATCACCCATTGATGAACAAGACAACACAACCATAGGTAATCATGATAATAACAATTTTTCTTCTCCTAGTATCTCTCCTAGTTGTGAAGAATATACTTTGATCGATGAAAGCCATCCCTCTTCACCTAGGAAAACCCATACTGAGCAAGACAATTCAACCATTGATCATTCCCCTACTTGTGATAAAGTCATTTTAGAAGAACCTACCTTTGAGTGTCATGAACATTTAGTTTGTGGTTCTCCTAAAAAATCTCCTCCTAGAGAGGATATCATGGTGCAAGAAAATATGAACATTGAAACATGTAATGAGACTTCCTTAGGTGGAGTGACATTAGACTTTTCTTCACAAAGAGATCATGCAAATAAAGACAATATTGTTGTGGTTCTAATGAAACAAATTGGATCTCCTTTAATTAGTGATTTTCCTAAGTCACCTCCCATTAGTGAATCACATAAGAAAAAAAGAGATTTCTTGAAATCTACGATGCAATATAAAAATGTTTTTCCGCAACCAAGATATAACACAATTGCTCAAACATGTAGGGACCACAAATAGCTCCCAAAACATCACCATCACCTCAACATATTTTTCCTAGTGCTCCTCATTAACCTTTTCGTAATATAGTTCAAGATCTTAAGAAGACCCCTTCTAATATATCCATATGTCAACTTATTCAACTATCAACTACATATAATTTCCTATTTCAAGAAATATTGCAAATAAAGCAGGAGGAGATCCAAGCTTCTATGAAATTGAATAATGTAACATCATCCTTTCATCCCACACAAGTCACACAATCAGAAATCACATTCCCTAAACATGAATTTCCCTCACTTGAGAGTCAAAACAAGAATGAAGCCTTGATGATAAAGGTGATCATTAATAAAACTACAGTTAGGCGCACTCTCATAAACAATGGAGCAGAAATTAATGTTTGTACAATGGACCTCCTAGAAAAAACTGGCGTGGAGAAGAGGATTATTCAACTTAATGATGTTCATATTCACAACTTTGACAATGTTAATAGGAAACCACTAGGAATGATAACATTACCTATTGAGGTCGGACCTATAGTGTGTCCTACCCCTATCCATAACATGCAAGGACCCCTTTCATACAATCTTCTCCTAGGGAGACCATGGATTCATGCTATGAAAGGAGTGCCCTCTACTCTCCACTATACAATGAAATTTGAATACAACAACAAGATATACATAGTTGAAGTAGATGAATGAAGCTATGAATCACATGATCACAACACTTCCAAATCTCCTAATACTTTCATTCTAAAATTAAAAGTTGAACCTATACAAATTGATGCTAATCCTTCACCTATAATAAACCTTTTTAGTGATAATTGGGGGTCATTAGATTTTACGCCTCCTTTGAATAGAGAATCCAAAATCTCACCCTCAAAATCCAAAGAGTCATATACAAATGATTCCTTTTTAGATACAAGTTCTACTAACGATTGGGGTTTTACACCTTTCTTTATAGGAGAGAGAAAAATCTCACAATCTAAACCAAAAAATTATTTTGTTTCATTCACTCAACTTAGTTCTACAAAATTACCCCATGGTGGTGATGGGGGCTATATAACTCCTATCCCTCATCAAATGGCCACACATAACTTTAAAAATGATTTGTGTTCTCGTGAAGAAGTTGATCCTTCTCAGAAGCATAAACCCTCTTCATACTTGGAAGATTGTTATGGTATCAGATACCTCCTTCACATGGATATAATGAACACACAAAGCGAACCGACATACCATACTCTTTCAAGAAAGACCCAAGTTTACCACCTTTATCTCGAATTGAAAGAATTGTCATTTAATGTATGTATGAAATCTTGTGCAACCAAAGGAACACCTTATACTATTGATCAAGATAATATCTTTCCAAGACTCCTCTAGGATCATCTGATATCTCTCCCTCCAAGAAAATGAAATAATTTTACTACAAGAATTCATTCTGTGCATATCATAGAATCCATGGTCATGCTACTAATGAATGTAAGGAGTTGAGTAACAAAATTCAACATCTGAAGGAGTGTGGTGATCTTCCTTCTATTGAAGCACCTAATTCCTCTAACTAATAATCATTTTCATCCTATTTGGCTCACCCTTTTCTTGCACTAAGTGGGGGCAAGGGGTTGGGTAGCCTTATCCTCCTATATCACTTGCGGTTGTCTCTTTTGGCTAGTTGAACACCTTTCATGTACATACAAGAACAAGCTTGGGATGTGGACGACATGCCTTAAGTTGGATCACATGTGACATACTACCTTTTTTATGACGTAGCTTATCGGAAACATATGACTTGGCATAGGACTTTCTGAATAAGCTCTCATGTCCTCTTTATTGTTAGCATTTATCCTTTGCTACTTTAAAGTAATTTCTCACAACATGGTGTTAGAAATTTCTGTAAAGTGGGGGCATACAATGGCATTATTTTGTCATGATTTCATTTTCATTTATTTTCATGTTCCTTGTATGATTTTCTTTCTTCTTGCGATGCTTCCTTTTCTTGGAAATGTCGTTGGGCCTAATTTCCTCTAAGAGTGTGATATTTCTTTGACTTATCCTCTCTTGGAGACATTAGTCACAATGTTCCCTAAGAAGAGACCTTTCATGAACTAAGTAAAATCCCTTTGAACATCCCTCTTTCTTGTTACATGCATTTTCCTTTTGTCCTTATTAAATTCATGGAGGTATGGATTTGATATGGACTTCTTGGGGCTCACCTAGTGAACAACTAGCTTCACTAGCCCTTGCGGGCGTGCATTTTTCCTTTGTCTTTATCACAGTCATGGGGGTATGGATTTGATATGGACTTCCTAGGGATCACCTAGTGAACAACTAGCTTCACTAGCCCTTGTGAGCGTGCATTTTTATTTTGTCTTTATCATAGTCATGGGGGTTATGAAATTGATATGGAATTCCTGGGGATCACCTAGTGGACACCTAGCTTCACTAGCCCTTGTGAGTGTGCATTTTGTTTGCATAGTGGACAACGTGTTCCACTTGTAAAATTTCTTTTTGGACAAATAGCCTAGACTTGGTCCACCGTATTGGATGGCCAGTCGAAGCTTGATCCACTGCATTTTCCCTTTTTCTTTTTCCTTTTTCCATCTTTGATGGTGTATGTTTGTGATTTGGTTATGGCTTCATATATCATTCAAATGCGTGTTCCTTTGTGCCTAGGTTGGTTTGTCATAGGATCTCAATCTTGGGAGCTTGATCATCCCTCTTGATCATTGTCATCCTATCTTACTAGAATTTGTACATTGAAACCCCTCTTGATTGCGTGGTTGGATACTTTAGTGTGAGTTGGAAGCAAGTTTACCCTCACACTAAAGTGGGGGCTAAATATAGTGTAGTAAAATGCATACCCTTGCATTTTAACACTTGTTTGGGCCCACCTTGCTTTATTTATGCTTCTTTATGGCTTAATTGGTCCTATTTTTCATCCATAAGCCTAATAAATATATTATTTTATGGAAAATCCTAGCAAACATCAAAAGATAAATGATAATTTAATGATTATGTCTATGTGTCCTTGATTTGTGGATTGGGACTAAAATGCCACCTAGGGCGTCTTTGTTCTCCATGGGTCTTGGGACCCTGATTTTGAATATACTTGAAAAGGCCCCTTTTTAGAGTTCATGCCCTAATATTTGAGCCTTGGGACTAAGACGCCACCTAGGGAATCTTAGTCCTCCTTGGCCTATTTTTGGGATTCAATTTCAAATCTTGGTGGGATTTAGCCTCCTTTATTTAATGATTTCATATGTCGACTTGTGTTGTAATTTTAGGATATTAAGCATGAATAAGTATAAATACAAAGTTCCTTCTCTCATTTTCTCATAACAAGAGAACAATCATTCAAGTATTCATTTCTAAGGCAAGTTTATGCATTTAAGAGAAATTCATCAAGAATTTGAGGCCATCATCAAGATTCAAGCATCATGTCAAGAGTTTAGTGCATCCATTCATGTTGTTGATCCAAGATTGTGGATGTAGCATTGAAGATCTATTTGCAACCATATCCAAGGATCCAAGATCTACATTCTTCATGGTCACTACATGGTAGATTGCATATTTTCTTCACAAGAGATCATAAAAGGTGATATCATTTACATATTTAATATTTCATGCTTCATTTTATTCATTTCATCATTTGGTTTAATTACCTACAAGGGGTTTGACCAAGTCAAACCCCCATTTACCAACAATCAACAAGTTTTTCCTCTCTTGCATGTTTTTATTTGCAGATCTAGGTTGAAGACTTGAAGATCCTTTAAAGTAAAAAGTTGTCAAAGTTGCATTGCAAAGTTTTCATCTTCATGGAAACTCACCTACAGGCTAGATCTAGAAGTTTCAAGACCTCAGATCTGAGGAGAAGCAAGTGCAGAACTTGGAGCCTAGGATCAAATTCATAGTTTTTGAAAATTCAAAATAGGACTAATATGCCACCTTGGGAATCTTAGTCACCCCAAGCCTATTTTTCATAGATTCTTTCAGATCCTGATCTGGCACCCGAAGACTCTGCATTTTCCTTGAAAAACAACAATGGGACTAATATGCCACCTTGGGAATCTTAGTCCTCCACAACATATTTTGGTAGCTTCTTTGCATTTCTGGAATCCTCACATCTCCATAATTCCCAGGTACACATACCCTAACTTGGTATAGATTAATTTCATCATTTTCCCTCATTATTTGGCTTGCATTACTAGGTTTTGTAGGTTGAATTTTTGTTTGTCTTTTCCAATAATTTTCTTTGAGGTGAACCCCTAAAAGCTGAAATAGCCCCCTCCTAGGTCCTCCTCATTGAGAATTGACTCACCTAGTGAGGTTTTTAGTCAATCCAATTATGACTCATAGGACATACTTGAATGATAATAGGAGAATAGTGGTGTTCTAGGACCTAGGCCATAAAACATCCATTTTCATATTGTTCACCATCCACAAACCAAACTGACAGTAGAAAACCTATAGCACATGAACAAAAACTTTGATCCCTTACTCAAACACTCGTCAAAACAGGAAGCCAAATCAAAATACACCTCAAAAGGAGAGAGCTCCCCTCTAAAGGAGAGGATCACGTGAAAACATTTTCCACTGGACCCAAATATCTCCAACAACCCTATACTCCACCTTCATAGGAGTAGATCCCACATCAAAAGGGACAACAACAGACAAAACTAGAAAAGGAAGCTTCCAAAAAAAACCACAACACCCATATTCACCTCGATAGAAGAGGAATCCACCTCGATAGGATCAGGCTGTAGAATCAAGGAGAAATCCACCACTCTCATAGAAAAATTAAATACACCACCCTTCAACAAACTTGACAATAGGAAATTGAAAAAGGAGTAACAACCAAAAACACAACTAGGTCATGAGGAAATACAACCCAATCGACCACAAAGGGGCAAAGAACCACAACATCCTAAACTGGAAAAGGACCACAAGAGCTTCAATAGAAAAGTCTCTAAAGCCACACCAAACCAAGGAACAAGCACCGCCTATCCACCACAACTCATCAGTACTCATTAACCTCAACCCATCCTGGGTTGTGAGAGAGAAGAAGAATTCCAAAGGAGCTCTAAATCCACCTCCCAAAAAACACATTTGTAGCAAGGAATCAACAACACCAATCCACCAACATAGACCAATCCTCACCACACGAGCAACAGACCCCCATCTCCCCAGAACAAAGATGGCCACACTAACCTACATGCCCCAAAAAATGATGAACATAGAGTAACCAAAAGAAGCAACCACCCAACCATAGAAATAGGAAAATATCTTGCTAGAAAATAGACCACCAAAGGGTTTGAGACAACACCATCACTACAACAAAAAACTCTATAAACAAACTTCAACCTAACCCCACCAACCACCGAGTGAGTAGAGGATCCCAAGAAACCAATCGATACCCCAATGACAAAGAAGAGGAGGAAAAAGGAAGCAAAAAACCCCAGCTAAATAGAGAAAAAAAAGAAAAGGAAAAAATAAAGCACGTCATACAAGGGAGAGACCACCAAAGGAACCAGATGCACCATATCTAGAGTCCCTAACCTTAACCCAACCATGTGCTCTAGAGAAGTCCCAAACAAACCACTCCAGTGATAGGACAAAGTAGTAACAACTTCTAGAACCTCAACAGCTCCCAACAGGGGCAAAAAATAGATCCAAACAACCTACATAGAGAGCGAACTCTCCCAACAATCGAGCAAACAATAGAAAATCCAATGGTAACTAGGAAACCAATGAACATGAATGACCAAAAGCCACCAAAAATGACAAAGGCCAAATCCATCCTTGCTGGATTCAGAGATGCCATCCATAGCAACCTCAGAGAAAATAAAAAAACCATAGCGAACACTGCACCTGCAAACTCTAAAAGAGGAGAAAGGCAGAACTAAGCAAGCCATGACACTAATCAAGCCCAAACACAACACTTGCAAGAGCACGCACTCCACAATCTAGGAGTAAGAAAGCCTCATATAGAATAGACTAGTCAAGGAAACACGAGGATGGAAGAACCACACCTCCCACAGTGGAGAACATAGGAGGAAACCTCCACTATTAGGCACATGAGAAACAAAATCGAGCAAACACAACCCCAAGGTGGAAGACCCGAACACAGACCAAACAAAATCATCCAACCGTAGCCTCCAAACCTTCAACAAAGGAACAACATCATCTTTATCATCTAACTTAGCACCGTCACCCTCTGAAATATCAGAGGAATTCATAAAACTAGGTCCGTGCCCATTCCCACATAGAGTCGTAGCTGTTGCAGAGCCATTCGTCATTTCGTACCAATTTATGTTTTTACTTTCCATGGGAAGTTAGGGATGCAACTCCAAAAAAAAATGTTTTTACTTTCCACATCCCTGAACATTCTCAATTTGTTTTACGGATGCAACTCCAAAAGAAATTGAGAATGCCCAGGGATATGGAAGGCCACAATATGCCTAGAATATTAGATGACAAGGGTGTGTTGATGGAGTTTTCAAATGGAAGAATGAGTTGGGAGTGTAGCTTCCTCAGGCTAAGATGATGTTAACTATAATTGATTACTCCAAGTTGAACCCCCATATTGATAACATGGCTAGAGTTAAAATGAGAATGGATGTATTTGTTAAAGAAGCTAGAGCATTAATTGATGCAAGGTACACTTAGTATAGTGCAAAAGTGCAGACCTTGTTGGATATGATATTTCCCAATAAAGATGAGTACAACACACAGTTGGAGAGGCTCACTGAATGAGCCTGTGTTAGGAAGGTGATGAAAAACATGGTGAATAATAGACAAGAGAGAAACAATGCATAGCCTAGAAATAGTATAGATTAGGATATTGTTGAAGTATTACAAAATACTGTTCTCTCCCCACCAAGAATATTGGTGGCATAAATGCTGATCTAGATGGGTCAATCTTCCTTCCTTTATTGATTTTTATGCTTTAGTATTTTGTTGACTGGGTGCACAAATGGATAAAATTTTGGCTCTTGAGGAATATATTATGATGTTGTTGCAACGAGTGAAAGGTTCCTTTTGGAAGGTGGGTGTATCTTCCTCAACAAATGAAAATAAGTTTTTTCTTATGTGTTTTCCCCCCACTTTGTAAAGTGCAAATTTATAACTATCTAGGGAATTTTGAAATTAAAATTGAAATGTACATCAAATGTAAATGTGACTTTAATTCTAATTTGGCCCGATGCTTGTTGCTCCCATGTTTTTATGAATGTGATTTCAAGGCCAATTACATAGGTCTTTTGATGGTTAAGCAAATTTTGAGCTAATGTAAGAGTAATTTTGTAATTCAAGCACAAAGATATATTAATGTTGAGTCTTAGGAATGCATTCAGATTTGTAATGATCATAATGGTTTTACAGTAGCAAATGGAATATGAAGGATAAATGAAAGTTCTGGAACTATTTTCTCTCCTTTGTAATTTATCTTTTGAATTATGAATAAAGGGATCAAGGTTCTTTTATTTGTCTTCAATCACTCTAGTTGAATATGTGATGTCTTTTCTTCTTTAGTTCAAAGAGCTAAGTAAATTCTTAAATGAGATCATAGGTTTATGAAGTTAAATTTAAGGATTATTAAGAAGTTTCTATTTTTGGATGCATCGAGTTATGTGTTGCAAAGAAATACACAATATTCTTTAAATACTTGTTTTCATTGTTGATGTATTACAATTTATTGCAAGTGTGAGTTTGTTGCCCATAAATAAGGAATTGGTCCATTTATTTGGCTATCTTTGATGTTAGTGAGCCTACCCATACTTGAAAAAGAACACAAACCTTGATAATTTTTTTTGACACACTTGTAATTGCAATAAAATGGTAGGAATTACCATTCATTCCTATCTTTAGATATTAATTTGTTAAAGGGTCAACCAAATCCTTGAGGAATTTTGTCTATTTGCATATGATGGGAATACATCTGTTAGTTTCAATGTTCATGATAAAATGGCACAAGAGAATCATAGAAACATTGTTAGGGTCACCCTTCCGGGTTTCATAAAGCCTGAAGAGTAGAAGTAGAGGCCTAGCAATCCTATAATTGTTCATTGGCCAATCCTTGCCTTAGCTTATCATTGAATTGTGGAAAATTCATAAGCATCTGGTGAGATCAAGTTTGGTTCTTCTAAAAAAACAACCAACATATTGGCGACTCTATTGGGGACATTGCTAGTCCAACATTTATAGTTCAGATCTGGTATAGTTAGAGTCAAGTATTTTATTGTTCTTCACTGCTTGGAGAAAAATTGGTTCAAATTTTCCTCATATAAGTCAAGTCCAGTTTTATGCGTAAATTTCTAGTTCATTCCTACATCTTGTGTTAGATTATGTTTAATTTTTTCTCTGATATTGTGAGTGCAACTCCAAAGTGTAACACATTTTTATTTCCTAGTATCCTACGTGGCGACTCTGAAGTCTCTTGTGTTAGTGTGAGGATAAACATCTAAAGAGAAAGTGAGAAAGAGAATACTGAAGGACAATTTGACATCATGAGGAAGAACAAAAGTTACACAAAGAAGAATCCTGAACATAAGATGGATTTCGAGTATTCAAAGGAAAAGTAGCCAACCTGGGTGAAGAAAATGTTGAATCAAGTAAGTCTACTAAAATTCCCACTTATGCATGCATCTCCTAATTTTAATAATGAGGTAAATAGTGCAAATTTTCATGAAGAAGCACATGAAGTAGAGTTGCCTAATAAAAATCAAGGAAGTTTTCCCATTAAGGAAGTTTTTGATAATGAACTTGATGTCTCAAGAGAAGAAGATATGTGGGAATTTTGGGAAAAGAATAAGACATTTCCAGATCCTTCAACCCTTGGAGTTGGATCTATCTTTAATGGCGGTAATTTTAAGCCTAGAGGTGAATCCCCTAATGTATAGTTACACCACTTCTTTGAGGGAGAACCTGCTAATCAAACCTTCTATACCCTTGAGTTGAGTGAGGTTGGAGATGTCTTGCAAGATGAAGAAGACATAGACAAAGGTATGTAAGCCTTAGAAGAGGAAGAGCTTAGGCTTAAGGAAGAAGAAGAAAGGAGGCTTAGGGAGTTGAAGGAGAAAGAAGAAAGGAGTTGAAGGAAAAGGAAGATAGAATGAAAGCTAAGATGCAAGAAAGAGATGCTCAGAAGCAAAGAAAAAAGCACTTTATGAAAATGCTTCTAAGTTTGCTGCTAAAATAACTCCTGATCCACCTAAGGTGACCATCCCAATGGGAACTTCTACTGCAAATACTTACACTACATCTGTTGCAACCACTAAAGCCTCAAATATTTTTGCTTCAATTAAGAAATCAAAATCTATAGATCATGGGAAGAATCCCATTGATCAACCTAAGAAAAATACCTTTAATACCAACACCAACACAAGTACCAATAATTCATCTGGTAATGCTTCCACCTAAAATATTAAGATTTATCCTTCCCCATCAATTGCACCCTCAGACCCCAAGATCTTGAGATTACAATTGGAGAATGACAAGTTCCTGCAAGAATTGAAGAAGAATGAAATGGAAGCTTCAAATTTAGAAATATAAAGAAAGATCTCTTTCCTTAAGATCTCCATACCTGATCTAGTAGCTTCAAGCTCTGGATATATTGAAAATGTTTCACAAAAGAAAAAGTACGAGGGGAATACTACTAGTGGAGGTGGTGGTGGAGATCAACATGGTGGAGGTGGAGGAAATGATAAAAAGAAGAATTCTTATTTTGAATATGGTGATGGAAATAAGAAAGGAGGTGGTAGTAATGGTGGAGATGGAAAAGGTAAAGATAAGAGTCAATTTGATGAGTGAAAGGATGATGAGCCTAGAAATTCTCATAGAGACCGAGCTACCAGGAGGTCAATGCAAGTGGAGAGGTATCAATAGTTGTGCTTTACTGGAATTCTTGGTTATCCTAATCCATTTCCTGAAGACTT
Organism: Sequoia sempervirens; assembly: GCA_007258455.2. Taxonomy (NCBI): domain Eukaryota; kingdom Viridiplantae; phylum Streptophyta; class Pinopsida; order Cupressales; family Cupressaceae; genus Sequoia; species Sequoia sempervirens. Next base: position 32,512,919 of record VDFB02047230.1, on the reverse strand, counting down.
CAAACTTTCCTTGGTCAGATTCTCTTGTAACAATTCCTTAAGCGGCGAGGACCACATCAAATCCTTTTCTAATGTCATGGATGATTTTTAAGTAGAGGTTGAGGATGTGATGATGAATTTATTCATGCAATCACTCACTGAGGATGCTAGAGAGTGGTATGGAAGTTTACCTGTTGAGAGTATTGGATCTTGGGAGGAATTTAAGAGGCTGTTCAAAGAGCAGTATGATGAGAAAATTAATTCAAGGTTTTTTTTGAATCAATTTAATAATATTGTTAAAAGTTAAAATGAGGGTGTAGTTGATTTCAAAAGGCTATGAACATATTACCTCCTCATTTAAGATTGAATGATAATGTATGCTCGGTGAACTATTGCAATTACTTTGATGCAAATATGAGCTATTGTCTATTGGATAAAAAACATCAGACATTGAGAGAGGCTTATAAGATGACCATCCTTATTGACAATATCAATGGAGAAACTAGAAAAGTTGGGAGAAGGGATGATGTAAAGATCCAGAAGAATCTAAAGAGATAGGATACAAATTTTGGTGCTAAGGGAGGTTCTCTTGAGGATAAGATTGAAAATGTTACTAGTACCATGAAGGATCTAAGAAACATAATTGTAAGGCAAGAAAGGGCTTTGTTAAATGAAAATTACAACTATCATAATAATGAGAGACCTCCTTTGTTGCAGAATCATCCATATAATACAAATTGGCATAATGGGAAGCCCATTCCTAACAATTAGAAGAATGCTCAAAATAAGATTCCTCTGGATCCTTTGTAGAAAAACTCAAGCAATTTTTTTGATGAGACCCATTGGTGCGTGGTGTGTCAAATGCCACAAATCCTCATCAATGTGCAGTTGAATAGTTAGTTGAAGTTGAAGAAGATGTAACTAAAGACTGTGATCAATCTAATGAGGATGATGTTGATATTAATATGATTATAGATGGTTCTGATTTTTCTGATAATGAGTGTTCAATTGATCTAGAGTCTCATGAAATGGATGTGGACAACCAAAGGCATATCGCCAATACATATCACCAAAAAGTTCTCTCTGATGAAGACGATGATAGTGATAATGAAGTGTACACATTGAAAGCAACTGAAGATAATGTGTCTCTGAGGAGACCTTCAAATGAATAAATTGCAAGATATACAGTGGCTTTGGCTACCCAAGCTAGAGGTTCATATCATTTGAGGAATATAATAGTTGGTGGTGACTAAGGTAGCCCTGCTGGTCTCTTTATTAAAGAATATAATGCGACAGGTAAAGAGAAAAAATATTATGCTAAAGGGGAAGCACTTAAAGCTAAGGAAAGTAAGGGAGACAAAATTTTGGCTAAGAAAGTAGATAAGCTAAAAATAGATGGAGAGCCCAAGTCCCCTACTGTAAAGACAAAGGAACAAAAGCAAAATTTTGAATCTGCAAAGAAGGATGCCAAGCCCAAGGCTAAAAAAACAAAGAATCAATAGAAGGAGAGTGGTATAGAGCAAGGTATGATCCTAATTCATTTACCTAAATACACTCTTGTTGATATGTTTCAGTTGCTTATCCAAGTAAAAGTTTTTGTTCCTTTGCTTGAGATGATGTGAATTGATGAGCACAGAAAAAAGGCAGTAGCCCTTATCAATGGTGCTACTATAGCATGTACTGAATTAGTGGTGTCTACTCCACCCAAAGTGAGTGAAAAGGACAAGAAAGAAAAATAAATTGAGGGAGTAATCACTGAGATCCCTCATATTTTCCAAGGGAATTCAGTGTCTGCTTGTCCTAGAAAGATAAACCCATTCTTCCTCACATTGATTGTTGAGGGAAATTTTTTGAAAATTTGTATCATTGATTTTGGAGCATCCAACAATATAATGCTAGCCAAGATCATGGAGGCATTGGGATTAAAAGTTGACAATACCCGTGGTAATTTCTATGATATGGATCCAAGGGAAGTCCCTGTGAATGGAGTAATCAATAAACTTCCTTATAGACTAGATGCATGTCTAGAGAAATAGTTCAAGATGAGAGTAGTGGTGGTAGATATCCCACCCAATTATGGAATGTTGCCTTCTAGGAAGTGGGGTGCTTCCATGGGGGGTAGCATGCAATGTGACATGTATTATTCCACTTTCCCAATTGATAATAAGGATTTCAAAGTGGTTAGAGAACCAAAAGTTCCACATATGCTAGAGCATGCTCCTGAAGATGATGCAATTATTTTTATAGATACTGATATTAGTGAGTTTAAGGTGGAAGAGATACAAAGAGAAAGTTATAGGCAACCTGAACCTATAGACCATGAGGTTATAAGATTATCTGATAAGGATGGACTATGGAAGATGTACTTTTATGGTGCAAGTTCTAAAGAGGGTCCTGGTGCAGGTATATTGTTGGTGTCACCTAGTGGCAACACTTATAATTTTTCTTTCACTTTGTATTTTGTTTGCACAAATAATGTGGTAGAGTATGAGGCATTGCTACTAGGATTGAGGATAGTTGAAAAATATGGGATAAAAAAGCTAATGGTGATAGGTTACTCTAAGTTAGTGATATCCCAAATGAGATCTAGATATGCATGAAAAAATAACAAATTAAAGCAATATAGAAATGTTGTCTGAGATTCCATTGACTAGTTTGATGCCTTTGGAATCAATTGGATGGAAAGAGTTCAAAATAGAGTGGCCGACTTACTTGCAAACATTGCACCTAGACCTGATGACATCAGCTTTGCAGGTATCTCATAGGTTGAGGTACAAGTAAGGCCATCAATCCCTGATAATATACATAATTGGAAAATCTTCAACGGTGATGAAGATATTTTGAAGTTTTTAAAGTGTGTTGATGAATATGAGGGCCAAGAGATTGATTTGGTGTTTTTGTTGAGAATATAGATGGTAAGGATATAGTCTTTGAAAATGAATTTATTCAGTTGAAGAAAAATAATATTTCCAAAGTCCTTATGGCATTAGAGAGAGTCTTTGACAATGAGGACAAGAGAAAAGCTAAAAAAAACTATCACTCATTTAGAGGACCTAGAAGAAGTGAATTTGGGGACTGAAAATGACCCTAAAAAGGTATATGTGGGAAAGAAGATGAAATCTAAGATCAAGGCGATGTTGATTTCCTTATTAAGAAAATATAGACATGTCTTTGCTTGGTCATATGATGACTTGAAAGTATATAGAGAGGAATTGTTCCAACATGATATTGCCCTGAAAGAAAATGCCAAGCCTTTCAGGAAAAAGAAAAGACCCATCAATCCAACCTTAGCTTTGAAAAATGCAAGAGGAATTGGTTAAGATAAGGGATTATGGTATCATAAATCCTATTAAGCATTCCTTGTGGGT
>VDFB02047230.1:32446940-32509472 GCA_007258455.2 Sequoia sempervirens | reverse complement strand
GTAGTGGAAAATCCTAAAAAGCAAAGAATTGTAAAGAAGGATCGTCCTAGGTTTATGGAAGATCCCCCTAAGGACCCAACTACAAAAATTAAGAAGGTGGGAAAAGAAAAACTGGTGAAGGTGCCCTGACGACTCATTTTGAGGATTCGACCTCTCGAATTGGTGATGTATCATTTCCACAGAGTAGTTGGGATTTGTTTCACTATGATTTCAAAAGGAGAATTACTGACCACCCCACCTGCAACTTATGGACTTGTGAAATAGGCAAGTTGGTATGCCCAAATGTGTTTGTGGAGGTAGAATTAATGTTGGAATTGGCCAGGTGCTATGATCCACTAGTTAGAACAATCAAGAGATTTTTATATTTTTCTCCTATGTTGGAAACCTCAATGAGCTAGATAATGTAAGCTTTTCAGTTGAATCCATTTGCCTCTAAGTCCATCAATTTTTGGAAGTTGTACAATGAATATGAGAAGAATAAGTTTGGGTACAAGAAGGGTGACTTTCCTATACATAGGAGATGTGAATTGAAGAAGAATGGTGTGCCTTTTAGCCCCCTTGAAATGGAAACATTTGATTGTGCTAATTTTGAAAATTACTTCAAAAATATCTATTATACATTATGTCAGGTCTTACATAAGAAGTATGCACATTAAGATGGATATTGCCCTGATGAGCTTGGCAATTGATATTCAACATAAGTATCAAAATAGGGTTTGGAATTATGCTTCCTACATTGCTAAGCATTTGCATGAGGACCTAATGAAATTGAAAGATGCGACTCCTCCATTGTCATGCAAACACTATTCTATGTTGATGCACTTGCTACTATGGAAGAGCAAAAAAGTGATGAGGAATCATATAAGATTAAGAAAAATAGATAATATGGAAAACATGAGTTTCCTGTGCAGATGTGGACATATATTTGGGATGTGCATCGTCCACATTTTGATTACACTATGTTTTGCAATGTTTTCAAGTTCTTGGTGCTAGACCAGTTGGGTTTGAAGCCCATGTATAAAATTTCACAAGGTTTCAAGGAGATGTTGAGGCCCTTGAAGTATGATGGGGACACTAAACACAAATTCAATTAGGGAGACTTGTAGCTTCATACCAATTACATAACAATCAAAATTTATTGAACCCTAGTGTCACCTCACAAGTTTCCAATATATGTCAAATAGACAAGAATTTATGCAAATAATGTGGCAACTGGATTCCATGGAAAAAGAACATTTCAGGAAGACAAAAAGGAATCCCTTGTGAACCCTAATTGTGAATTCACATATTTTAGTTTCACCTCAAAGGAATGCATTAAGAGGTTTGGCTCCTTGTTAAATAATTACAGGTTGAATCAAGAAGTCATTAGGTTTTGTGACCTTGAGGGGGTGATCTCTTTTGAAAGAAAAGCAAGAGGGTTGTCAGGAAAGTATCATGAGTTCCTCTTTTAGGAGGATGTGATCAGAAATTTATCCTTAGATGAAGAAGTCATTGCAAGGAATGCATGGAGAAGAATATGTGCTATTGAAGAAAAGATGTTGAAGGAAAACCCTTTCTATGTCAACCCCTATTTAGAGGTAGAGGATAAATTTGTGAAGGAAAAATTAATACTTGGTGACTTTAATGAAAAAAATTTCTTTGAAAAAGTAAAACAAGCTGAGATTAAGGCCAAGGTGGCCAAGGAGAACCATGATGTATAGTTTAAGACCCAACCGGCTCAATCCTCTACTCCAAGCATCCATGTATGAATAAAAGAGATAGGTGGACAACTTGCAGTCTCTCCATTTGTGGCTTATTCAATAAGTGAGTAGATTGGTGAGGCTCAAGTTCCAGAGGTATCTAGATAGCACATTCCCATGGAGCAGGAGGTAGATCAAGAATTCCCTAAAGATAAATATGATACTTTGAATATAGCAGTTCCCCCTAGTAGGATTGTAAAGTGAGAATACAACAAGGCCGAGGATGATGATGTCAGAATAAAGGCCTATGCAGAGTTTTTGTGTGATGATGCTTTTGTCAAGACCAAATAATTCAAAGGATTTTTCATCCATATCAAAGGATCTAACATTAAAAGAAGGATTGAAGAAGTAAAAGAGAAAGTTGACCCTCCTAACAAGAAGCTGAGAAGGAGGAGGAAGATAAAATAATACAAGAAATTTCTAGAATTTCACCTGATGAGGCAAAAAAATTGGTGAAAGGGAGTGGGACACTCTTATTTCTTGGATGGGACATATCATCTACTATTGCACTAGATGCAATTAGGAAGGACCCTGATGCCTATGTTTTTGAGGAGGTTTTTGACAATAAGGTCTTTGGGTCAGGTTTTAGCCCCAAGTTGCATACACTTTCCATTTGGTCTATGGAACCAAACATGGGGAAGCCTGAAGTCATAAAATCTATGGAAAAGGATATTGGAGTAGTAGTTATCAAGAGGGAAACATAAATGACTACTAATGTAGCTGCACAATTGACAATGCATGCTTCAATGCTGACTGTAGATACTATTCGGATTACATAGACTAACTATAAGAAGTTGTTGGATAGATATAACAAACTGATGGATGAACATAATAAGGTGCTTGCTACAACAGAAAGGGGTCTACCATCTCCAACAAGTTCTACCTCAAAATTTTCTATATAGGACAAAGAGTCCTTGTCCCTTAGAATTCAAAATTTAAATCAAGATTTGAAATCAAAAAAAGATAATACAAATAAAGCCAAACTGGAGATAGTTAAAGTGGAAAATGACATATTTGAGGATGTATTGAGAAATAGAGTGACAATATTGGTCAATAGAGTACTAGGGTAGGAACACTGAAGGAGATGATGTCTAAGATGTAGGAAGATCCTGAAGCCCCTACTCATATTCTTGAGATATTGTAGGCCATTGATTTGATTAATGAAATAACAAATTTCCATGGGAAGTTAGAGATGCAAATCCAAAACAAATTGAGAATGTTTAGGGATATGGAGGGGTAGAGTATGCCTAAAATATTAGATGAAAAGGGTGAGTTGATGGAGTTTTCCAAATGGAAGCATGAGTTGGGAGAGTGATTGCCTTGAGTTAAGATGATGTTAGTTGTAATTGATTACTCAATATTGAACCCCGACATTGATAACATGGCTGGAGTTGAAATGAGAATGGATGTATTTGTTAAATAATCCAAAGCATTAATTGATGCAAGGTACACTTAGCACAATGCAAATGGGCATACCTTGTTGGACATGAGATGGCCCACTGAAGATGAGTACAACACATGGTTGAGGTTCACTAAATGAGCTTGTGTTAGGAAGGTGATATTAAAAATGGTGAATAACGGAAAAGAGAAACAATTCATAGTATAGAAATAGTACATATTAGGCTTTCGTTGAAGCATTGAAAAATATTGTTCTCTCCCCATCATGAAGATTGGTAGCATAAATGCTGATCTAGATGGGTCAGTCTTCCTTCCTTTTATTGCTTTTTATGCTTTAGTATTTTGTTGACTGGGCATGCACATGGATACAATTTTGTCTTGTGAGGAAGATATTATGATGTTGTTGTAATGAGTGAAAGGTTCCTTTTGGAAGGTGGGTGTATCTTCCTTAGCAAATGAAAATAAGTTTTTTCTCATGTGTTTTCCCCCCCACTTTGCAAACTACAAATATAACTATCTAGAGAATTTTGAAATTAAAATTGAAATGTATGTCAAATGCAAATGTGACTTTAATTTCAATTTGGACCAATGCTTGTTGCTCCCATGTTTCTATAAATAGGATTTCAAGGCCAATTACATAGGTCTTTTAATGTTTAAGCAAATTTTGAGCTCATGTAAGAGAAGTTTTGTAATTCAAGCACAAAGAGATAGATTAATGTCGAGTCTTAGGAATGCATTCAAATTTGTAATGAGCATAGTGGTTTTATAGTAGCAAATGCAATATGAAGGATAATTGAAATTTATGGAATTAGTTTCTCTCCTCTGTAATTTGTCTTTCAAATTATGAATAAAGAGATCAAGGTTCTTTTATTTTTTCTTAATCACTCTGGTTGAATGTGTGATGTTGTTTTTGTTTTAGTTCAAAGAGCCAATTAAATTCTTAAATGAGATCATTAGGTTTGTGAAGTTAAATTCAAAGATTATTAAGAAGTTTCTATTTCTAGGTGCATTGAGTTATGTATTGCAAATAAATACTCAATATTCTTTAAATACTTGTTTCCATTGTTGATGTATTACAGTTTATTGTAAGTGTGAGTACGGTGCCCATAGATAAGGCACTGGTCAATTTATTTGGTTATCTTTGATGTTAATGAGCCTACTCGTACTTGAAAAGGAACACAAACCTTAATTAAAATTTATGAAACACCTGTAATTGTAGTAAAATGGTAGGAAGTACCATTCATTCCTAGCTTTAGATATTAATTCGTTAAAGGTTCAGCCAAATCCTTGAGGAATTTTGTCTATTTGCATCTGATGGGAATACATCTATTTTTTTTAATTTTCATGATAAAATGACACAAGAGCATCATATAAACATTGTTAGGATCACCCTCCTGGGTTTCACAGAGCTCAAAGAGTAGAAGTAGAGGCTTAGCAATACTTTACTTGTTCATTGGCCAATCCTTTCCTTGGCTTATCATTGAATTGTGGCAAATTCATAGGCATTTGGTGAGATAAAGTTTGGTTCTAAAAAATAACCAACATATTCATGGATCAAGATATACATTCTTCATGGCCACTAAATGTTAGATTCCAGATTTATCTTCCAAGAAAACATCCAAGGTATCAAAATTGCATCATTTCATGTTCATGCGTCAATTACATTGTTTCATCATTTAGTTTAATTACGTACAATGGGTTTGACTTATGAAAACTCCTATTCACTAACAATCAAAAAGTTTTTGTTCCCTTGAGTGTGTGTTTGCAAATTTACAAGTTGAAGATCAAGTGGAGAAGAATTTTAGAGAAAAGTTACAAAAGTCGTCAAGTTGCAAAGTTGACCCTCAAAGTGCAAGAACAAAGAATTGAGGCTAAAAAATTAATTACAAGTATTCGGGAGCTAAAAAATGGGAATTTGAGAGTGCAGACATTAAGGAAAATAACCCATAGCTCAATTTCAGAAACCCTAACAAGGAACCATTCGCCACTAAAGGCGAATGAGTCCTTTGTGCCCTAAAAATAGGCTTCTTGCAGCAAGGTACACACCTCTTTGAGCTCTAAAAACTCCCCTCATAGTTGCTATAATAGTTAGGGTCAATTTCTAATTGTTATTTATATCTTTTGGCCCTCATAATTGCATGAATTATAGTGATTTAGTGTGAAAAATCCTAGTGGTTTATCATCTTGATTCATTTAATCTTGATACTCCACCATTTTTCACCCAATCATTAATGGCGAACCCGACATATTGAACATTGCAATTTTTTATTTTTTGAAGTCTTTGTATCTTATATTAGATCTTGCATTAATTTACATCTCATTTTCATTGAATTAAGATCTCATTTAGGGTTTCTTGCATTGCATTCACAATTGCATCTCATTTAGGGTATAGATTTGCATTGTTTTACATCTCTCTAAATCTGAAAAATAAAAAAACAAATTGTTCATTATGAATATCATTTAGATCTCACTTATTTTCATTTGAAAATCAAAACAAAATTGCATTTCAACATAGGTTTTTGCATTCATCTGTTCATTGCATTTTCACATTGCATTTTTGGAAAATTAGAAACTAAAACTCGCTACCTCAGACCTGGAATTGAAAGACATTACTAAAAGCTTGCAAATCATTTAAAAATAGTTTAAAAATACCTAACTAGGACCCATTCACCCTTATTGGTGAATGAGTCCCTGATCATGTCAAACCTAAACCTTCGAGCATATGAAAAGGCATTAAAAATCACCCTGAAATCCATAGAAACATCTTAGAAAAACTTAATTAGGACCCATTCACCCTTACTAGTGAACAAGTCCCTGTTAGCTACTGATCTTGATTTTTTGGAAATTAAAATATCAGTTTTAGGTTTTTGATTGTTGCTATTACTTTCCTATTTCAGTTTCCTAATTTTCTATTTCATCAAATTCATTGCATTTATCTTAAATTGCTTCATTTCAGTGCATTGTTAAAATTCAAAATTGCATTGCTTAGAATATAAAAATTGTATTTCATTCTAGGTTGTTGCATTGCCTCTTTCCATTTAGGGTTTGCACACTAGGGTTGTAAAACTTGCATGAGCTTTACAACTTGGTGTCCTATTCATAATACTATTATAAGATGCAGTTTGAGGCTCATGTTGTCCCATGATATCCCATTCGTTGTGGATCTTGGGTTTTCTGACTCTCTTTCTGATAGTGTTGTTAATCAACCCTTGATGGCTCCAAATTTGTATACTTCCCTTCATATCTCACTGGAAAAAATAAACAAACTAGATAAAACATTTGAAAACTTACAAGCCCATATCCATAGTGAATGCATAAACATTAGCTTGGTTCCGATTATGGGTATGTGCATGATCATGATGGGCCAAAAAGTGGTAATATGAAGGGTATTTGTACGGTATGTGGTTGACGAATTTTTTTTACCCAAAATTGATGAAATAACAAGGGTTTTTAAAGGAGATTCTTAGCTTTCCACCAATATAAATTATTCTTTACTTTGAATTTAATAAATAATTATTATTCATTTTCTATTTGAATTACGACTAAAGTCCTGATTGATAGGCTGATTGAAAAACATCTATAGCTTTCAAATAGTATCACACTTTTGGATCCAAAACATGCATCACATTCTATGCTTCACATACTATAGGATTAAAAAAAGAGAAAATGAATTTCATGAAGTTTTGACCAAGTTAAGGTGGTAAAAAATACGAGTTTTTATATTTTTTAAAAGTTGTAATAAAAAAATCATAATTAATTATTTACTTGGAAAAAAATTACAAAAAAATATGCATCACATCCAGACACGAGTCCTCTACTTATGTATAAAATCTTATAAAAAATATTTTCATTTTATTGTGGTTAGGGTGGTTAGACAGACCCACTTCTTATTTTTTTGAAATTTAAGTACTCTGCATTGAAATTTCAAAATTTCACCAAATAGATTTCTTTTAAAAAAACCTAGTAGTTTAGAAACTACATTCAATTTTCTACATATTCTATTCCTACATATTTTTGAAATAATATAGATAACTTATTCAAATTTTTACGTCGAGTTTTCCAACCCTAATTTTTTTGAATTTTTTGCCACTTAAGGGCCTACTTTTTCCATGATGATCCTGCACATACCCTTATACAAAACCTAAGGAAAGTGCTTAAAAATGGAAATGGAACACAAATTTTCTATTGTCTTAGTCACTTCATTCATAACTAGATCGGAATAAGGAAAACAATAATGATATACATGCCACAGTCAATCCTCCTAGAAAAGCTAAGAACAATGTTAACATGGATGATGATCATATGAAACCATATCCCATAGATAAAGTGATAGCATTTATCAAAGCTAAACCTTGTAAGGGATCAATTAAAAAGCCTCTTGACATTGATTTCTCACAAAATGACATACTCAAATGTGCACTTGACGATCCTCTTTACATAGTTGGTTGAATCAATGATAAGCCCACTAATGTTCGATATGAATTGATCCCATCTATGGAGAGGATGTGATCACTAAAGAATTATTATATGTGCATGAACTATATCAAGATACATATGACATACCGAAAGAATGGATCAAGATGCATAATGGGTTTGCTTGCCCTACGATAGGCTCGATAGATCTCCCTTTAAAAGTGGGACCAAAAACTTAACTGTCTCATTTTCCATCATTCCACAATTAGATCAATTTTGTGTGAAGCTAGGCTATCAATGGCTTCACTCCATAAATTCCATACCTTTGGTTGTGCATAAATTTCTCAAGTTTCCATTTGGAAATGATATCTTTATTATGCATCATAGTGGATTTAATCTTGCCTTGGCTCAAGGGAATTTTTCACTAGATTTATTTTGGCCTGAACCTATGGAACCTATCAAGCCTCATGAGGATTTTTTTTTCAAATCATATCAAAAGTTCAAGGTAAAGAAAATAGAAGAATTATCCCTTTGAAGCATGCCTCAACCTATAAATGAAACATCTATCCTTGACGAAGCAATGATCAAACCAAAATCCCTTCCAAAAATACAAGAGAGGCAGAAAACTAAGGACCAAGGAAGCCACAAAAACCTAGGGTAGAAGATCCAAGGATGTGGGAAGCTCCAGAGGAGCCACCCCAAACATCACCCGCTTGTCTCAAAAGATCTTGAGAAGCATAGGCGCCAAGCAGAAAACTAGCATGGCCATAGGAGACTGAGAAGCCTCCAACGCCCACCAATCTTCATTCGAGTAATCCTCTGCATCAACATCAATGTCAAAGTATTTCAAAATTCTTCCCCCTTTGGTCTTCCCACTCGCTCTCACTCTCGCACCCGTACACGCCATAGTTTTGAGAACTATATGAATGTTAATATGTTAAACCTTAACTTTGTTGTTATACATAGAAATATAAATAATTTAATGTTAATATGTTATACATAGAAATATAGTTTTGAAAACTATATGAATGTTAATATGTTAAACCTTAACTTTGTTATACATAGATAATTTTTTCCCTTTTTTACTTAAGCTAAGTGAAATAGAAAGATAATTACTTTTCAAACTATTTTTTTTACATAATATACTGATTGGAATAAAAAATAGAATGCAGAACTAGAAAGTATAGAAAATAAAGAACATGGTATTTGAAGGTAGAGCTCTCTATTCAAGATGCAATAGTGATGCATAGGTGACTATGTAATGTGCTACAATCCAACTTGAACATTGTATTATAGGTTATGTGTTGTCATAAAAAACTATTTTAAAACATAAATTTCCATATCGACCTTTGGTATTCTTACACATAGAGGACAAAACATAGGCACAATAAAACTCTATAATATTACCTAAATTTTAAGAAAGATAAAATAATAAAAGATGAGAAAAATGAAATGACAAAGAGAATGGAAAAATGAAAGAAAAAATTTGTGCATTCATAAGATTCCAAAACCTATTATGTTGGAGAGAGAGAGAGAAGAAGAAGAAGGTTGGGGCTACTTAGGAGCTTTCCAGGATTATTCAAGTACTTATTTTTTTCCTTTGAACTCCACTAATAGCCAATGATAAAGAGGAAATAAAATATGTGTACAACCTAGCCTCTATGTCTAGAAATAAAGCAAGAATTGTAAATGCTATGAAAATTACTTCTAGTTCTACAAGAAGCATAATATAGCATGTATGATTGTCAAGTGGGAATTAAAATCCAAACAAGTGTGAAGAAAACACCAATGAATTTAAATACAAATGATATTACACTAGAAACAAAAGTAAGATTGGAACATTATCACATCGCACCATGAATAAAAGAAAACCCTATAAGAATCACAATATATATATATATATATATAACCCCAAATATGTAAAAAATTACTATGGAAAACACACTAGATAATAGGATACTCAAGAACCTTTTATATTCTAATAATATTCTTGTATAGTAGATCACATGAGTGTAAGTGTAAGAGAGATATTTAAATATTGCATGAGATTCCTTTTTAAAAAAGGGGGTAGGAGGGAAGACAAAGAGGTTAAGGACTTGAAACAGTCATGATGATTCAACCTAGGTTAGTTACCAAGTTTGTACATCATGAGAAAGGTATTAAAACTCAAATAAATAGTTTTTGTATGGTTAAATATTAGTGGATGCTAGTATGTTGTGTTCCCATTAAAAAACGGCTTCTAAATTTTAAAACAATAGGAAAATAAGGGATAAAATAGAAGACATGTTGGTTCACACAAAAAAGTTGAGAAAAGACAAAAATATAAGACATGTAACTTGATATTCAGGATGGGAAAGGATATGTTAGAGGCTAAGTTAGCCTAAAAACATAATAAAGGTTACAAACACTAAAGCGATTCTAAAATATAGTGTGAAATTTGTAAAGATGTAATGTTTGATGTTACAATGAAAATGTTATGGCATGAGTGTATGGGGCATGCCAAATATCAAAAACCTCAAGCTTATGGATAAATTACATATGGTACATCAATTTTTAAAATTATCTTCAAGACACAAGGTATATATATGATGTGCTATGGGAAAGAAAAATGTGGAAAATTTTCCACTTGAAAAATCATGGAGATAAAAATATACATTTGGGGTAAGTGCAAGAATTTGGGTCCACAAAGAGGGGAATTTTGGCCAAAAAAAATGTTGACAGGAATGGGATCCCGAGCCTTAGATCGGGATCTTATTTCTAAAAGGGTACCCTTTCTAAACATAGAATGGGTACCTGGTACCTTCTTTAAATGGGTATAGGACTATTCTATTTTAAAATTGGCAGCCATTTAAAAATAAATAAAATACCAACCTTATTCTTGATTTGGTTTTAGGTTCGAGAAAGGTTTGGTAACCCAACCCTTAGCCTTTGACTTGCAACTAAAAAACTAAGGCAATGCCAAGAGAAATATTTAACTTTGACAATATAACTGATGGGTTTTTTTTCTTAGAATTGGTTTATGGAATAAAAAAATTTATATATATCATGATGTCTAGTTTCTAAATATGTAATTTGTTATTGGATTATTTTTTCTATTTTTTAATTAATTTCTAAGAAAAATGGTCCATAAACTTGAAATGTCAGTTTTTTTAGTTTTTTAATAACTTTTAATCTTTTTTTTTTTTTGTAAAAAATTATATGACATCAATCTACAAAAAAATATCTACACAATGAAAAAAATTCAAAAATGATTAGTTTCTAGGTCAAATTATGATGTCTGTCCCTATTGGTTTTCAAAAAGAACAATTAGGGCCAATAAAAAATTAATTTAAAAAATATTCAAAAAATCAATATAATAATTATCCTCATCAATATTTATTTTGTTTACACTTATTTCCCCAAAAAGAATTATAAAAATACCTTTATTTAGGTCAAATTATGACGTCTGTACACATGCATGGTATGGTCCTAAAAAAGTGACTTTTAAAAAGTGGTTTTTATACATGCCTATTAAAAATTAATTTATATCATCTAGGTATTATAATAAATTACATATTTGGAAAATAGACTCAAAATACTAAATTTCACATTACCGAACTTTCTTAAGTTTCAATGTGTAAGTGCTTCAAATTTTCAATCAAAGTGTGACAAATTTTGAAAATCAAGAAAAACACTTCCAGTTTTTGAACATTTTGGGGACCCAACTTCTTGAAAATACATTTTGGTTCATAGTGATGCAACGAGTCCTTTTAAAATACCAACACTTTTAGGATCAACATATATTCTCACTTTCATAGATGATTATAGTACATTTTTTTCATGCATTTTTTACAAAAGAGGGATGAAGTGTTTGATAAGTTCAAATTATTTAGGTTTTGTCTAAAATGGAAGGTGGAAGATCTATAAAGATAATAAGGATAAGTAGAGGTACTAAATATATGAATAAATATTTCTTACAATCTTGTGAACATGGTACAAAAAAGGAATAACTATTTCCTAGTCACCTCAACAAAATAGAGTTGATGAAAAAGAGAAAATAATTGTCATAAAAATGACTAGATATATACATTACACACTAGAAATAGAGAAGCCAAATTTTTGGCTAAAGAAATTCATACTAAAGTACATATTTTGAATATAATTCCTACTAAGACCTGTAGTTATGCAAATAAATATAGAAGAGGGATGGAGTGGTAGAAATCCTACAATGTCTCATGTTTTAGTCTAGATGTAACTCCTATCCTCATATTACTTATAATAAAAAGGTCAATTTAGATAAGAAAAGTGAGTACATAATGATTGGTTATACTAAGGAATCAAATATATAGTTGCACAATCCTTTAAAAAAGGAAATCTATATCAAAAGGAGTGTATGATTCTTAATGAACAAATTGAAAGTGATAATTCCACCTTCCTATCCAATCTTTATTGAAGAATATAAGACAATTTATACTAATGATCCAAATGAAGGTGTGCCATTTTTTGTAGGAGAAGAAGGAACTCAAGTTGAAGCATCAAGTGAAAGTGATAATTTTAAAATATAAGAAAGATATGAAGCATAATTAAGTTAAGTATTTTGTTAGGAATAGGATGGTGTAGGTTGACACTCCATATGCATATGAGAGAGAAAGGAAAATACAAATGGGAAGTAGATATGCAAGATGAGTATAATTATCTTAAAAAATCACACTTGGGAATTGATAAATCTTTCAAAACATAAAAATTTGGTTAGTTTCAAATGAAATTACAAAATAAATTTTACATCAAATGAATCTATTGAAAGGAAAAAAGAAAGGTTAGTGGTTAGAGCTAAAATGACTTCTATTTGTATAATAGTTGTTTTAATTGTAAAATTTGGTTATAAAATTTAGCAAATAGATGTAAAAAGTTTATTCTTACATGGTGATTTAAGGGAATAAATTTATATGTAAAAACTACAAGGATTTCTTAAAGTTGGTGAATAACATCTAGTATGTTGACTGAAGAAGTAACTATATGATTTAAAAAAAAAACTCCAATGGCATGGTACTCCAAAATTAATGAAAAATTTATATAAGAATGGTTTAAAATAAGTAAAACTAATTTAGAATGTGTATGTAAAGTGTATTGATGGTCAAATTGGTTGTATTGTACTATATGTAGATGATTTAATCATTACAAAAAAAATTATCCAATACAATGAAAATGCTAAAGGACAACTCCTAATATAGGATTGATGCACTATTTTTGGGGTATACAAGTATGGCGAGAAGAAGTTAGGATCATGATTTATTAGACCCACATATATTCTTGATATACTACAAAAATTTGAGATGCTTGAGTGTAAACTAGTCAATTTACACCGTGTGAAGTAGGACTTAAATTGAGTGCAAAATCTACAATGAATAAATGGATGGTAAATTATTCCAATAACATGTTGGAAATATCTTGTACCTCATTATAACGACCAAATATTGCACATGAATTTAGCATTGTATCAAAGTCCATGTTAGATCCATATATTGACCGTTAGAAAATAACTAGAAGAATACTAAAATACACTCAAGACACATATATAATTGGAATTGAATACAACTATATATGAGAGCATACTCTAATGGGGTATACATATTTTGGTTATGTACGTGATATGAAGAATATAAAATCATCTTTAGAATATATTTTGCATCTTGTTTTAGGATCAAATTATTGAAATAATAAGAAGAAATAAATAATGTCATCCATAGAAGTTGAATGTATTAGTTCTTAAAAGGAATCTCAAGAAGCATTATGGTATAGAATATTTATTGAAGAAACATATGACCCAGATGACTATCCAACTACCATTTAAAAAAAAACTAAATCACTATTAAGTTGACTATAAAAGGTAAAATTTAATCTACTTTGAATTTAACTTTATTTTTATGAGTTGGAAATAAAAATCTTAATTTACTAGAATAAAACTATAGAATTGAAAAATTGAGTTTAAAAGCATAAATAGCAGAGAATAAATAACCTAACACTAAATACTAAAGGTCATTGTTCAAGGCACCAACACATCATGTATATGTTCACATTAAATGTTGTCATCCATATAGACTAAAATATTGAAGAGTTTCCAAGAATATACAACTTCAGTCTAGTAGTTTAGCCAAACTACAAAATTAAAAGTGAGAAAATACTAGTAGCATACCACATAATGAAAATAGATAAAGAAATGCAACAAATAACGGAGCTTCGCCTCCCTTCACCAAGGTTTGATTCAAAGGTTGTACAACCATGTTTCTAATAGAATGCCTCTTCCTGGCCCTTCTATGGTGAATGAATCCCAAAATACTAAACCTTAGAATAACCAATGTTGCCCCCTCCCTAATCAAAACCCTCACAATCTAAACAATGTGAGGCTTCTCCTTCAACTGAGGCTCAATTGAATGATAATCCCCTCAGAGAATTGCTACTCTTGTTCCTTTTGAGGCTAAAAAGTCCACCACTAAAGGTTTATTAACCAAAGAGGATCCTATTTTTTGGCTATGAAAGGTAAGAAAATTATTGCCAATCCCTCCAGTGTCAAAAGAAAGTGCCAAGAGAGCATTGAACCAAGAACAAAAAAAAATGTGACAATTGAGATCCTCAGATTTGTGATAAGGAGGGAGAAGGCCACACGAACGATTCTAGCAGCGGGAAAAGTGGAAGAAGGTCTACTAGATTGGTAGGGAAAACTACCAAAGGAACAACTTAGTGTTGGACTTGCCATTGCACCAAAAGATTGACTTGTCAATGCTTGATACAAGCTTTTGTTAAGAACCACAGGAGGTGGTTAGACCATGTCACAAATCCAAGCGTTAGTGCTACAAGGAATACCAAGGGTCACACCTTGCAACAATCCCCCCAACACAAGTGTGGGGTTTGAACCCGTGACTAGCTCTGATACCAATTGTTGGACTTGTCGTTGCACCAAAAGATTGACCTGTTAATGCGCGATACAAGATTCGGTTAAGAACCATAGGAGGCAGTTAGACCATGCCACAAACCCAAGCGTTAGTGTTGCAAGGAAGACCAAGGGTCACACCTTGCAACACTTAGTTGTGTTTTGAAGAGCTTGATGATGAACCCTTAGAAGAGGAGGAACCCTTAGATTTAAGAAAAAAGGAGTTGGTGGTGGTTCTTGGTGAGGACCTAGAGGAGGACTCTATTATTAGTGAAGAAGAGGAGGAGGAGGAGGGTTCTAAACAAGAGGTTGTAAAGGATTTTGAGGAAGATGATGATGAAGGAGACCAAAAAATAGAAAAAGAGAATGAAGAAATTAATATGTAAACAATGTCAGACCCTAAAAATGAAATAGAGAAGATAAGTATCTTCCATTCTACAAGACCCAGTTCCTCGTGTTCTAGGAAAAAGTTAACTGACTAGACAAAGCCTTAAATAGGATAATATCCATCACACATAGAATAATGAGCAAGGCGATCTTTAGAATCATGAATGGTATGGAAAAAGTAAGGAAGGCATAGAGGAGAAAGGGTTCCTCTCATGAAATGAAGATGCCATATATGAGGATAAAGCTATTGAAGAAGAGGATGCCTAGAGCGAGGAGCTTGACTATTAAAAAATGGAGTGGGACTTGATCAATAGTCCCAAGAACTAGTTAGGGTTTGTAGTTTCATTATTTTTTGGCCTACATACTTGGGTTGTTTTTGGGTATACGTACCTGTATGTTGCACAAACAATTGTTGTTGCACCAAAAGATTGACCTATTAATTCCCAATACAACCACTAGAGTTAATGAATCCACACGAGGTAGTTAAGCCATGTCACGAACCCAAGCAATGCGTTTCACAACATAAGGAGACCTAGGGCACACACCTTGGAACATTCTCCCTAGGGTAAATGAGGGGTTTGAACCCATGCTCTCCAAACTCTAATATCAATTGTTACACAGAAGATTGTCATTGCACCAAAAGATTGATTTGTTAATGCCCAATACAACTGCCAAAGTTAATGAATCCATGGGAGACGGTTAAACAATGTCACGAACCCAAGCATTATGTTGCACAACATAAGGAGACCAAGGGTACATACCTTACAACACCTTATACTTATCTTAGCTATCTATTGTTTGTTTTTTCTTCGAATAGTTGTTTGGTTTCCTTTTGTTGATTTGTGGCAAGGATGGTTGGCCTTCTGCTATTTTGTTCTTGGTGTCAGTCCAAATTTTTTGGTTTGTTTCTTTGGTGTTGAAAAATTGGCCTTGTGGCTTGATTTTTTATCCCTTTTTTTGGGTTCATGGGCCCTTTCCCTTTCTTTTTAAATCAAAAACAATATTTACATTGCATTTAATGGGAGAAAAAGAATGAAAAAATTAAGAAAGTACTTGCAAGCCTCTATTCAATTGAGCGCCTTCAAAATACCTACAAATATAAAGAAAAATAAAATTGTTTGGGGCTATTTGAGTGCTTGTCTTCAATTCAAGCCCATATGTTGGTCTTTTAGTTTTCATGGACAACAAAAATAGAGTAGTTAAAAAAATATTGTGTTCTTACATTAAGTGCATCTAGTAAATAAGAATAATGACAGTTTATAGATATTATAACTAGAATGAGTCATTGAAACAATGTGAATATCCTAAGGTGCTTAGGTGCACAACAAATAAACTACAATAATAATGACTAGATAAGAAGAATGACAATGAAATAAAAATGATATTACCTTTAGAATTTTGAGAAAGCCAAAGAGACAAAAATTTTATAGGAAGAATGTTGTAGGAGTACTAGAGAATTTTTAGTATGCTCACAAGGAGGAACTAATGACAAACAAGTGTTGTAGCAGTTTGTAGAATGTAAGAGAGTGCAAGAGAGATTCAATGTGTGTGTGTCTACAAGGGAGAGAGTGTTATACAAAATGCAAGATAGATTCAAAATAAGAGGCTAAGGCAAGATAACGAAGCTAATGAGCCATTCATATTCATATTGAGTGGCTCCCATTGACTTGGGAAGGTGATAAGCAACAAAATACTTGGAACAATCCTTGAATGAGAAACTACCATGGGATGTAGGCACGTCACATGGATGTCCAATGCATAGTGCTGGTGTCTAAATAGTTTGAGCTTTGGAAATGATGAAACACTAGATAAACACAAGTTTAAGATACTTGCAATGTCAACATTACAAAAAAGAACTACGTGAAACAAGGCTTTCACATCATAATGAAAGGAAGCTAGGTATACAGAAAAGCTTCCAACACTAATCTATCAGAGGAGAGAATGTGCAAATTTTTACAGTTTCAAACCCTTAAAGAATTACAATAAAGAAGATGTACATAACATGTAAAGATAAACAACAACAAATATACAATAAAACCATACAACACCAAATATACGTGGGGAAAACCCTCCCGGGAAAAAAACCCCACACTCCAAAAGCCTAAACAATGTATTATCTATAAATAATGGTTACAATACACTTGCAGGGCAAGCTTTTATAGGATTTTATCAGTGTTACAATTTTGGAGTAATTCTGGTAGCATAACAGTATCTCAATACAACTTCATTACATTACATTTTTCCAAAATACACAAGTGCTCCATATAGAAGAGTTTACAATACATAAAATAAACATTTCCAAATTAACTGCAAAGGATGAAGATGCAACATGGAAAGCACCAAAAAGACTGCACACACACGATAAGTTTCCAAATTGTCACCACATGCCAATCTTCAAAATCTGCACTTGCCAAAAAAATTGCTTTTCGAAAACTCACTTTCCATGCAAATTCAACACAGAAATAGAAAAATATTTTATGCACAACTCCACCTATAAGAAACAACTTTCTAACTTGGCTCCTCATTCGAATAGAAACTTGCAAGTTGTAACTCACAAAAAAAAGTGAGAAAATCAACAACTTTCAATATTTAGAAAAAAATAAATCTTTGGAAAAATCAAAGGTTGAGACACCTTCTTTTTCCTAACATTCTCCCACCCATTGAACACCTTTGAAGAGCCAATGAAAGTAACAAGATTTAACTGCTAGAGGCCATGAGGCCCATATACTCTGAACACCATCTGAAATTTTCTATGCTCACCAACTTTGTCAATGCATCTACAACATTCGTCAGGGTGTCAACCTTCTCTAACTTCACCTTTCCATCTTCCCCCATATCACAAACAAAATGAAATTAAACATCAATGTGCTTTACATTCTGGCATGGAAAGTAGGATTCTTTTCCAAGAAAATAGCACTCTGACTGTCACAACAGATAGTAATCTGCCCTACATCAAAACCAATATCATAACACAAATGCTTAAGCCAAATAGCTTCCTTGCAAACATGAGTTTCTACCATGTACTCTGCTTCTGTAGTGGAAAAAGTGACTACAACCTGTCGCTTACTCATCCAACTTATAGCACCACCATACATCGTGAACACATATCCACTAGTGGATCTTTTGCTGTCAATGTCGCTTGCCCAATCTGAATCCACATATCCACAAATACTCACTGAGTGCTGAGGTATAGTAGGATAACCATGAAAACATAAGGAATACTTAGAAGTACCCTATAAATATCTGAACACTCTCTTCATTGCATCCCAATGTACCCATCCAGGATTAGCCATAAATCGACTCAAGACTCCCACTATTTGGGAAATGTTTGGCCTTGTACAGACCATAGCATACATAAGACTACCAATAAGAGATAAAATCTCACCATAGTCAATTCTCTCCACTTGAGAATATCCCTTAGCAATAAACCGTGCCTTATACTTCTCAACACTACCATCTAGGCCAGATTTTCTCTTGAACACCCATTTACATCCAACATGTTTCTGGCCTTCAGGAAAAGGTACTAGATCCCATGTATCATTTTTCTTCAATGCAACCATTTCTCATCCATGGCTTTCATCCATGAATCTGCATCACTCATACCCATAGCCTCTCTAACAGTCCTAGGCTCATCAGTGTTAGCAATCAAAGCAAAAATAGAACTGGAATCCAATAATGAATAACTAAATCTTTTAGGTGAATATCCAAACCTATCAGGTTGTCACCTATCTCTCATAGACCTCCTTACTTATTGAGGTTGAGGTTCTTCTTCTTCTTCAGAACTTTCAGAGTTTCTCAAGTTCTCCTCATCAGGTCCATTTTGGGCTTTAGGTTCAACTTTCTTAGAGTCAAGAGGAAGTTGAACCACATCTTCTTTCTTTTGTTCTTTTGTAGGCTACAAATCAGTGGAAGAAGGTTTCATCTCTCTGAAGATAACACTTCAACTATAGAGAACCTTTTTGGCCATTGGATCCCAAAGCTTGTACCCTTTCACACTAATACCATATCTAATGAAGATACACTTGACAACCTTGTTTTCCAACTTCAACCTTCTCTCCCTTGGCACATGAGCATATGCCTCGCAACCAGACACACAAAGATGTCTCAATGAGGGCTTCTTGCCCGACCACACCTCCATAGGTGTCTTACTTATCAACAAGTGCTGATGTAGGAGATCTATTTACCAGATAATATGTAGTGGCAACAACTTCAGCCCAAAACTTTTGTTCAAGGCTAGTTGCACTTAGCATACTCCTAGCCCTCTCCATCAACGTCCTGTTCATCCTCTTCACAACTTCATTCTATTGAGGGGTATATGGAGTTGTCTTATGCCTTTCAATCCAATGTTCTTTACAAAACTTATCAAATTCTGCAGAACAAAACTCACCACTGTTGTCAGTCCTCAAACACTTTATCTTCCAACCAGTCTAATTTTCTACCAAGGCCTTAAACTCCTTAAACTGACTGAAGACTTCATATTTACTTCTGAGAAAATAAATGAATTTCCTTCTACTGTAATCATCTATGAAAGAAACAAAATATACATATTTTGATAACGAAGGAACATTTACAGGACCAAAAACATTAGAATGCACATAGTCCAACAATCCAGAAGATTTATGAGAACTGTGATAAAATTGAACACAATTTTTCTTTCCATAAATATAATGTTCACAAAAATCAAATTCAAGATTACAATCATCAAGCCCCTCAACAAGGCATTTATTTTTCAAGGTTCTTAAACCCTTTTCACCAATGTGACCAAGTCTTTGGTGCCAAAGCATTGTCTTCTCAACAAGTAACTTCATGTCCAAGGAATGAGCACCCTTGGGTACCCAGAAAGCATGGCCATTAGACATAGATACAACTTTCTTATTTGTTGTTGGTTCCAATGGTGAGGATAGTGACTTAGAAGTTCTTTTCTTCTTTTCCATAGAAGAACTATTGCACTAAACCATGCATGCATCCAGCTGAAACAAAGTGCCTATCCAAACACCCTTAGCAAGCACCATATCTCCTCTTGTCATCTTGCATCCTCCATTCGAGAAAACAACTTGCACACCCACATCATTCAACTTACTTACAAAAAGAAGGTTTCGTTCCAAACTAGGGATATGTAGGACACCATCGATCACCTTCACTCTACCATCTAAGAATCTTATATTGACTCTTCTATGACCAACAATGTTTAGGTGAGAGTCATCACCCAGGTACACCTTCCCACCATCATAACTTTCATACTTAGAAAACCAATATCAATGCTCGGTCATGTGGAAAGAAGCACCAAAGTCTATCAGCCACACATCTTCTAATGCATGTGTTGCCAAGGCAGCGACAAAAGCATCTGCATCATACTAAGAGGATTTTTCAGATTCAGAATCAGAGAATGTCTTCTTTTTCTTCTTTTTCTCCTCCTTACAATCTTTATGGAAATGACTAGGTTTTTCGCAATTCTAACATTTCACCTTGGTCTTACCAGGAGACTTAGATCTCCCACGGGATTTGGATTATGACTTTTCTTGCTTCTTGTTCTTTTTTCCTTTTTCTTTCGTTCTTCCTCAAACCGCCAAAGCCTCAGCTATTTCAAAAGATTTTCTCCACATCTCTTTACATAAGAATGACGCAACCACTTCATCCATCTTAAAGGTGGTAGTGATACTTCTAATGGCCATGATATGGTGGTCCCATGAATCCGACAGTGAACATAGCAAAGTCATGCAATGATCCTCCTCCATTTTCACACCAACATAGTTCAACTGGGCAACATGCATGTTGAATGCATTTAGGTGATCTGTGATAGATCCTCCTTCCTCCATCCATAGAGAATACATTTTATTTCATAGGAAGAACTTATTTACCAGGGATTTAGCCTGATAAATTTGAGCAAGTTTCTTCCAAAGAAGTGCAACTGTCTTCTCTTCGTGAAAATTTAGGAGTACCGAATCAGCTAAATAGAGACTTATCAAACCCTTAGCTTTCTGATCCATCGGATCCCAATCTTCTTGTTTCATGCCCATTGGCATAGTTCCAGAAACAATTGTCCACAAGTTGCAGTCTAAAAACATGTCTTCCGTCTTGAGTTTCTTTCGTTAAAATTCTCTATCTCAATTCTATTAGATGTGCTTGCCATCTCCTTCCTACAATAGGGTCAACACAAAATTTCTGCAACAGGCTCCCACTCAAATAAGATTAGTACAAAAAACCCTTTAACCCACAATAAGAAACATAAGTGATCAGGATTTGATAACAACTGAAAAGAAGCCAGGTACACAGAAAAGCTTCCAACACTAATTTATTAGAGGAGAGAATGTGCAATTTTTTACAGTTTCAAACCCTTAAACAATTACAATAAAGAAGATGCACATAACATGTAAAGATAAAAAGCAACAAAGATACAATAAAACCATACAACACCAAATATACATGGGGAAAACCCTCTCGGGAAAAAAAACCCCACACTCCAAAAGCCTGAACAACGTATTATCTGTAAACAATGGTTACAATACACTTGTAGTGCAAGCTTTTATAGGAGTTTATCAGTGTTACAAATTTGGACTAATTTCGGCAGCATAACAGTATCTCAATACAACTTCATTACATTACATTTTTCCAAAATACACAAGTGCTCCATATATAAGAGTTTACAATACATAAAATAAGCATTTCCAAATTAACTGCCAAAGGTTGAAGATGCAACATGGAAAGCAACAAAAAGACTGCACACACACATGATAAGTTTCCAAATTGTCACCACATGCCAATCTTCAAAATCTGCACTTGCCAAAAAAATTGCTTTTTGAAAACTCACTTTCCATGCAAACTCAACACAGAAATAGAAAAATCTTTTATGCACAGCTCCACTTGTAAAAAACAACTTTCTAACTTGGCTCCTCATTCAAATAGAAACTTGCAAGTTGTAACTCACAAAAATAAAGTGAGAAAATCAGCAACTTTCAATATTTACAAAAAAACAAATCTCTGGAAAAATCAAAGGTTGAGACACCTTCTTTTTCCTAACACATAAGAGGGAAAAGGCTAATGTAAGAGATGAAATGAACCTAGAGACACCAAGGGGATGGCTACCAAAGTGAATGCACAACATAACATGAAATTGCAAGGGTGTATAATTTTCGATGTTACATTCACAAAAAAATCTTGTGTATCATGTAATATCCAAACATATTAAAGTACACAGTCATTTTGTTCAAAAGTAGTGGAATAAGAAACCAAATTGCCAACATTTTTACCAAATTATTACTTTAAATGAAATATGTCAAACTTTTTGATATATTACATGTCAAAGAAGTTGCTATATAATTATTAATGTAACAAATGTTGTAATCATCTCATTCAAAAAATAATATTATGAAGGGTTTTGAAAATAATGTTTATCTAGAACATTCTAGCATACGACACTTACACACAACGACACCCATTTTCTATATTATTCCTTTCCAAAATCTTATAGAGAGACCTATATGAAATCTATAATATAAATAATATATTTAACATTATAACATCTAATTTAAATGATGTTCAAATCTTAGATCTTAGAGTCGAATATGAAATATACAAATACAACAGCCATCCAGCACTGTAGATGCAAGGAAGTACATCTCAGTTTATCCATTGCAAGGAAGTACAATCTATTTGCGCTTTTATAGTTGCTGTAAATTCATTTCTCTATTTCAGATATATTAGCCTTTTGCCCAATAGTTCTATATTAAAGTCCAAGAATGATTTGATGCTCGTACAATGAGATGCAGTCAGATTGGTTTCACATAACTTATTTTATAAATAAAACATAATAGATTTGATGCTTATACAATATCTCTTTCTACGGGAAGACCTTGGGCTTAAACGCTACAATTAAACAGACTCTTAAGAAAATTGATTCATAAGACTTCTGTGAATCAGGTTTATGCTGTTATACTCTGAAATAAAAGAAATCTCAGTCAAACTCAATAAAATTACATTGAACATTATTAATTCTAGCAAGTAATGAGCAGATTTGGTTTTTCTAATTAGAAATTAAAAAACTTATTGATCATATTCAATGTTGATTATGCCTCCAGTGGAATTAGCAATATCCTTAAAGGCGTCAGCAAAAAGCTCCAGTGTTCCATTGCATTTGGAAGAGCAGTAGTCGACTATCTTGACCACAATGGAATTTGTATTGTTTAAGCATGGGTTTTGTGAAATCTGATTCGTTCCACTGAGACATCTGACATTGTACTACCACCCACATGCTGCCCCATTGTCCCAGATTGCATCACTTGCTGCTGCAAATAGATTTCCGGCTGGAAACTAATTTTGATTATTTGCATAAAATTTTGAGGCTGCCGCAATTTTTTGTTTTCCAAAACATCATCATCTGTTGTTTTTAAAAAATACACTTCAAAATAAATCAACTGATTCTAAAGACAATAGGGAAGTGTAGAATATAGATTATTGCTTACGAACATAAGGAGGATCATAAGATGTAGCTGTGCCCACATCTTACAAGCAATGATATATTGCATAGACACTCCAGAGAATTGTTAGGAGTCTTGTTTGTATCACCATAGCCATTAAGAACTTCACAACCGTACAAATTCCCCGGTAAGATTTTACTGGGTGTATAAGGATTAATCTGTGGCAGTTTATCTTTAATATTATTGCAGGAGATAAAGAGCACAAAGGAGTGTAACACTTGCAGACAGCTGTAAAGAGGGAATAATTAAAGTAGGAAAGAAGAGGTAAAGTAAGGAGGTAATAATTAAAGTTGAAAACAAGAGGCAAACTAAAGTGGGAAAATTGAAGTAGAAAACAAGAGGGAATAATTAAGTAGAAAACAAGAGGCAAAGTAAGGAGAAGTAAGGAGGAATAATTGAAGTAGAAAATAAGGGGTAAAGTAAAGAGGGAATAATTAAAGTAGAAAATAAGAGGCAAAGTAAAGTGGAAATAATTGACTTAGAAAACAAGAGGCAAAGTAAAGAGGGGATAATTAAAGTAGAAAACAAGAGGCAAATGACGATAAAAAAAGAATAGTTGTAGGCGTCTCAATAATAAACTCTAATAAAGAAAGACAAGGATGTAATGTGTCAACGTATTTAAAGGGAATACTGATTATAATAATACAATACTCAATGTTAAGGTTATCAGTCGAGAAAGACGGTAAAAGTACAAAATAAACAGATTGTAAAAGAACGTGACAAGAAATTATATATTTCACTCAAGTAGTCTATTGAATTTTAAATTATTATTTGTTTAAAAAAAATTGAAGATCAAAATTTTAAATGGTTAAAATACATTTCTAAGAGAATAAATGGAAAGTTAAAAGAAATTGCATATTAGCACTTCATCTAAAGGAGATTCAAGGATTATGTCGATAAAAAATTAAATGTATGTTACTGTGTTAGAGATATGTGTTTCTGTATGCAAATTGTAGTTGCATGTGGTTGGATTAAACAATTAATAATAAATGCTAAATAATGGAAAGTGTAGTGCCCCTCCATTCTTACTATGGATGTGCAAGAAGTTTGACTTTGAAACTTGAAGACGAAGGTAAAATAATAAGGACATTTAAAGGACATGAACTTTTATTAGTGCTTTGGTGAGTATGATGTATATTGTCATATTATTATTATGCAGAGATTTACTTGGATAGTTAAGTGATGTAGTAGTATGTTTGTTAGGATAAGTGTAAAGGGCGGCATCATACCATTGGGCGTATGAAAAACATACGAATATGAGATACGATTGCTAGAGTTTCTTTCCTAGTGCTTCAGCTATTATGCACATGTGTTCTAATTTGTATGTTGAGTGAATAGGTACTAGGCTATGTCTCCACTTGAATTAGCAAGTCTGAGCGTGCCTTTAGTCCCAATGGTGGTTGAGGAGATAACATCTAGGCCCAAGTTATAACCTAACCCTAGCCATTGTCCCCAATTAGGGACAATTGATTCAGTGTGTGACCACCTTTTTCAGGTTGTCATGAGACAATGTCCGATCTCTTTTACCTTATGGATGTTGGAGTGTTGCATTTATGTGAATGTTTCTTGTGGGATATGTGATTGTTTGATTTTGTTATTTTGTCTTATTAGCATTATTGATTCATTTTATTAAAATGGTCACTTAATTTATGTTTTATGAAGTCTTTATGTGGTTTTAATAGTTCAAAATATTTCCTAGGTAATAGCCTTATGGGTTAGAGGTATTTTTATTTCATTAAATCTCATTTTTAAAGTCTCAAATCTACTCTAATTACTTCCTTTTGAAAAGTGATGAAAATGGAAGTTAAAAGAGTCAATGCATGGGCAAGTGAAGAGAAAGAGCCAATGCATAAGAAGTTATTTAATTTATTTTTATGAGGAGGTTATTTGGTTGATAGAGTTCATTTTTGATTTAAGGGTTTTGGGAGTTCATTTTGTTTTTGGGGGTTTTGAAAGTTAAAGTTTTCGGAGCTCGGCATCAAATTTCTATCATTGTCAAGCGATGGATCTAAATTTGATTTTGAGATATTTTGTTTAATTTTATTTTTGTGGGTAGGAATAATTTGATTGATTTCTTTTCTCTTTAATTTTTTAAAATAAATATTGGATATTTTTATTTCTGTGTGTGAATGAAACATTTATTTATTCTACAATAAAAATCAATACATATTTGTTATTCTTGTTCTTTACCAGTAAAAGGGTTTGATTGCATTGCTCATAAATCTATTTTTACAAATTGGGTTGGTGAGATTTTTAAAGGGTTTTTTCATCTCGTTGTCATTTAAATTTTTTCCAAACATCTCAGAAATCCAAATCGTAGTATGTGAGATATAGTTGAAACACGGGACTACTGTCAAGTTGCTCCTCTACGACTGCAAATATCTTTATTTCTCCTTGTAACCAGCCAATAGAAGATTGAGATTTTAGATTTATAGGGGTTTG
Source organism: Sequoia sempervirens (assembly GCA_007258455.2). NCBI lineage: Eukaryota > Viridiplantae > Streptophyta > Pinopsida > Cupressales > Cupressaceae > Sequoia > Sequoia sempervirens. Next base: position 32,483,712 of record VDFB02047230.1, on the reverse strand, counting down.
AAAGAGCTTAAATTAATTTTAGTATTTTTTAAAAATATTTTATTTTGGATAAAATCTGGTTGTTGAGTTACTCATTTTGTCATTTGATTGTAATCGAGTATTGTTGAAAAGAGGGTTTTATGGGATCCGTCTGTTGTTTTGCATTTTATGAAATTATTATTCATTTTTATCAATTTCTTCCATGTTGCTAAGTAGTCAACGACTAAATCTAAAATGGGTATTTTACAGATTTTGATTTCAAGTTGATATGATTATTTTATGGTTGTTTTATTGTTGACAGATTTAACTATTGTCAAGTGAGAATTAGTTTAGTTTTAAAAGTTGTATTAGAGAGTATAACTATATTCTTTGATCTGTATTGTGTTGTACCATTTTTATTTAAGTGTGTTTACTATTTGCATGTTATAAATCCCTTCATATTCGTGAGATCTTGTGTTGAAGCTTTTGCATGTGTAAAGATCACTTGTACCAAGGTTGTGCATTGTTGGTCTTGACTATGAACTGCTAAGTTAAAGTTGGTTATCATGTTATAGTATTGTGAAAATAATGTAATATGCATCATTGTGGTGTTGTGGTATAATGTTAAATTTTTTGAGTTTTCTATCTGTTGTGTTATGTGATTGAGTCTTTAGAAGTACCTAGAAGTCATTGTGGAAGTCCTCGTAATTTTTGGTTAATTCTTGTTTTAATAGTCTCCTTTGGATGTTTAGTGTAAGTCTTTTGTTGTTTCTTTTGTTTGCTTGTGTGTGGGGCCTAGGGTTGTCTCCTAGCATGGAAGGAGTGGGCCTCAGGGTTCCACGTGGTAGGGTGGTATTTCCGAACCATCCATTGGGGTTTAGGTGGTGCAAATTCATGCGCAACATGGAAAGTATTTTCTTTTGCTTCATTTTATAGCTGAATTTATATGTAGCTGATATTTCCATGAAAATTATGTTTAATATGTATTATATATATATATTCCTCTTAGATGATTATATCTTGTACGTTGTAGCATTCTTGTAATGAAAATATAAATGGATTGAAGTAGTCTTGAAGATATATATTTATTGTTGTTTTTTATGTAATGAAAATGCTAGCATAAGAATGTTGTATTTATGATACATATATACTTAATTTAGTAGTAGATGTGATATATTTTTATGTACCTCTTTTATGGTGTTGATTAGAAATAGGTTCATATGAACATAACATTAAATGAGGTTTAAATATAATTAAGTTATGTTACCATATGTAATTTGTTGTATGAAATATAATTTATATTCAAAATATTAACTGTATGTGCTTTAGTTTATCAAATTTATTTCTATAGGCTTAGTTAGTGTAGGTGTATCATATTAGCGACGTTAAGGGACCATGGTGGATAGGTGTGTAAATGGGTTATGATTAATATTACTTTTAGGTCATAATGTGATTATGATATGATGTTAATGTAATGATGTCATCCATATTAATTTATTGAGTTGCATTAGTTAGTGTCACCTTAGTTCAAAAATAAAAAATAAAAAATATTGATATGATGTTGTATGTCTTTTGTGTTTTTCCACCGGGTCCCTTAGCGGGGCGTTACAGAAAGAAGTAAACTTAGACAAATCTAGATTTTTTCCTTAAAGAAATTAAGTATTATTGATTATGAAATATTTGCATACAAATTTAAACATAAAGCAATGCAAATGAAAAAGAACGTTGTCATCAAATTGACAAGAAACACCACAAATGGAAATAAAATTTTCACATCTAGTTGTCAAATCAATATTTATCTAGCTTTTATGTGATAAGTGAGAATTTGGAGGCTTTTACCATTAAACGATAGTTGGTTTACCATTGAACGACAATTGGTTTACCATTAAATGGTAGCTCAAACTTTTTTTCAACGACCCAATAGTTGTTTGTAGGTGTGATACTTGTTCAAACTTAAATCTCACACTATATGTAGCCTATCGGCTAATTATCTATTACAATGAAGAAAGAATGATTTATTGAAATTAAAATGTGAAAATACATTGTAGAAGAATAAAGCAAAAGTTAAAATCTAGTATATCTCCTTTTTAAAAAATCTATTTATTCGGTAAATTTGTAACAATAGAGAGCAAGTTTATATTGGACATATACACACATATATATGCATGTATAGATGTATGTGTTTGTATGTAATAACTCTCTAAATCTAGTCTATATATTTAATGAATTTGTAAGAAGAGAGAGTATGGGTGTTTATGCTACCCATATAAATGTCAATTTTTGTGTGTATATATACATGTACACACGTATATACATGTGTATATATGTGTAAGCAGTGAATATAAACATAACATGTGAATATATTTAATACAAAATATATTGAATTCATAATAACTTTCTTGAGTCAATCATTCTATTGGATGTAAATGTGAGTAGCATAGTGGTGGTCAAATTGTTATTATTACATATTATATGTAGATGATTTAATCATTACAAGAAATCATATCCAATATATTGAAAACATTGAGGAACAACTCAAATAGGATTTGAAATAACTAATCGTAGCTTGATGCACCTTTTTTGGGGTATGCAAGTATGGAAAGAAGGTAGGATCATGCTTTCTTATACCCAAATATGTTCTTGATGTATTATGAAAATTTGAGATGCTTGAGTGTAAACTAGTTAGTACACCATTTGAAGTAGGAGTAAAATTAGGACTAAAATTGAGGGAAAACTCTATTATGAAGAAATGCATGGTACATTATACCAACAAATTGTTGGAAATCTCTTGTACCTCACTATAACTGGACCAAATATTGCATATGCACTTAGCATTGTACCAAAGTACATGGTAGATCCACATTGACCATTGGAAAGCAACTACAAGAATACTAAAGTACACTCAAGGAACATATAAACTTGGAAATGAATACCAACATGGAGGAAATCATACTCTAATAGGTATATAAATTTTGATTATGTGGGTGATATTAATGATAGAAAATCAACTTTAAGATATATCTTTCATCTTGGTTTTGTTGGGAAATTGTGTTTCAACCTTGCAATTACATAAGGTTTATTATTGATAGGTAACTGCAAGGGGTGTAGGGGCAGGGTACCCCCCCTGCTAGGGGTCTGGGGGGATCATCCCCTAACAGGGGGTCCGGGCGATAGGAGTTTGGGGGTAGCACGAAAGCCAAATTTTATGTATATTTTATTATAATAAATTTGGATCATTCATCATTAGGTCTTAGATTTGATGGTAGATATTTTTTTAGCTTGAATTGCTCTAGAAGGAAACCCTATTTTATGTGGGTGTTGTATTTTGTATTACAGTTGTATATTGTGATGTATTATGAGATTATGATAGTGGTTGTGTTGCCTCTAGATCGCTAGTTGGTGATATTCTTGTGATAAAGTTGCTCTACAAGTATATTACAATCTTCATGATTTCAGAACAATATATTGGGTAACTTTTGGAGTGTGAAGTTTTTCTCTCGGAAGGGTTTTCCCCATGTAAATCACTATGTTGTGGTATGCATGATATTTATATTGATTTTTGTATAAGTTTTTGTAACTATTGTAAAGATCTGTAAAGTTTTGCATTATCCTCCTCTCAAGATTAGTGTAAGAAGTTGTTCTACTACCTTAGCTTCCTTATAGGTACAAAATTGGATCCTTGAAATAGTAAGAAGCAATCACTAGTGTCATCTATAGAAGTTGAATACATTGGTTCCTCAAAGGCATCTCAAGAAGCATTATGTCTTCAAATTTTTTCTGAAGAAACACAAGACCCACATGACTATCTAACTAGGATATTTTGTGACAACCAAAGACTATTAAGTTGGATATAAAAGATAAAATGCAAACTACTTTGAATTTAACTTCAAATTAATGTGAGCTAGGAATACAAATACTAATTTACTAGAATATAAAGTAAAAAATTGATGTTCACTATGTTTAAAAGCATAAATACTAGAAAATAAAGAACCTAGTATTGAACATTGAAGGTCACTATTTAGGACACCGACATACCATGTAGATGTTCATGTTAAGTTTTGTAATTCATATGGCCTAGGATATTGAAGAGTTTCCAAAAATGTATGGCTTCAGTCTAGTAGTTCACTTAGCCTTAAAAACCAAAAGTCAGAACATACTAGTGGTATATCATATAATGAAAATATATAAAGAAATGCAACAAATGACAATATTTACATTCCATTTCATGGTAGAAAATGAATGAATAATGAATAAGAAAGAACTTGCAAGCCTATGTGTAGTTGGGTTCCTTAAAAATACCTATAACTACAAAGAAAATAAATATGTTTTGGTTTTCTTGAGAGCTTTCTCTCAAGTCATGCCCCTATGTTGGTCTTTCGATCTCCACATAAAATTGAGATAGAGAAGTTGAAGAAATAACATGCGTTCTTACATGAAGTGCATCTAGAAAATAAAACCATGTCAATATAGATATTATAACTAGAATGAGAGGCTGAAAGGATGTGAATATCCCAAGGTGCTCAAGGTCACAACAAAAAAGCTACAATAATATTTAAAAGATAAGAACAATGTCAATTAAAAATGATCATATCACCTTTATAAGCTTGAGGAAGCCAAAGAGACAAGAGTTTTATAGGAAGAATGATGTAGGAGTACTAGAGAACTGTTGGTGTGCTCACAAGGAGGAAGCAATGACAAACAAGTGTTGTAGCAAGCTGTAGAATTCAAGAGACTGCAAGAGAGCTACAATGTGTGTGTAAGAGAGAGAGTTGTCTAAAATGCAAGATAGAATCAAAAGAAAGAGGTTGATGAGAAATTTGGATTCATTCCAAGCGGTTGCTACTGACTTGGGAAGGTGACAAGTGGTAAAATGCTTTGAAACAATCATTGAACAAGAAACTGCCATGGAATGTTAGCACATGAACAATCATGTATAGAGCTAGACTCTAGACAACTTGATCTCTAGGAATGATTAAACATTACAGAAACACAAAGTTAAGATAGCTACAACATCAACATGACAAAAAAATTATGTGAAACAAGGGCTTCACACCATGTGAGGGAAAAGGCCAATGCAAAAGATGGAATTAGCTTAGAAATACATTAAGGGGATGAACACCAAAGTGAATGCATAAAATAGCATGAAATTTTAAGGATACATAATTTTCAATGTTAAATTGGTAAGAAAAAATTGTGTATCATATAATATCTAAACATATTGAAGTGCACCATCACTTTCTTTTGTATTTGATTGAAAAAAATTTAGTGAAATAGAAATTTTGTAAAATTGAAAATCAAATTACTAACATATTTACCAAAACATTACCTGTAATAACATTTACTAAACTTTTCGACATATTACATCTCATAAAAGTTGTTATATAATTACTAATATAGTAAATGTTATAATCTATCTCTAAAATAATGATGTTTATCTAGCATGTGACACTTCACATAGCTACCCCATTTTCTCTAAATACAGAAGCCATTCCACCACAGTAGGTGCAACGAAGTACATCACAGTTTATCAATTGCTATGTAATTTATCTGCTGATATGGGATATATTTGCGCTTTTATAATTGCTGTAAATTCATTTCTCTGTTTCAGATATATTAGCCTTCCTATATTAAAATCTGAATAACAATATGATGGTGGTACAATGAGATACAGTCAGATTGATTTCACAGAACTTCAGTAATACACAAATACAATAAATTTGATTCACAGAACAGGTTACAATCAATATCAGTTCCATAGAACTTGTGTAAATTAGTTCATGCTACAATTAAAGGTACCCATAAAAAGTTGTTTCACAAGACTTGTGTAAATCAGTTCATGCTGTTATACTCTGCAATAAAAGACATGACATTGAAACTCAATAACATCAAATTAAAAGTTATTAGTTCTAACAAGTAATGAACATATTTGGATTTGTTTGAATCACATTTTTGGATCTATTATGAAAATGAAAGAGTGGCTAAAAGAGAAGACACTATTTAATCCTGATGATAGATCAAGGAGTGTGATTCAAAACGCTGATAAAAAACAACACCACAATCAAATTAATAAGATTGTAAAAACTTGATATCATAGATTTAGATTTTTTAATAAGAAATTAAAAAAACTTATTGATCATATTCAATATTGATTATGCCTGCATTGGAATCAGCAATATCCATGAATGCATCAGCAGAAAGTTCCAGTGTTCCCTTGCAGTCGAAAGAGTAGTAATCGACTACCTTGACCACAATGGAATCTGTGTTGTTTAAGCATGAATTTTGTGACATTTGATTTGTTCCACTAAGACATCTGACACTGTACTGCCTCCCACAGGCAGCCCCATTGTCCCAGATTGCATCACTTGCTGTTGCAAACAGATTTCCAGCTGGAAACTGCCTTTGGTCATTTCCATAACATTCTGTCGCTTCCATAGTTTGTTTTTTGCTGCCATTGTTATTAAAAAATACACTGCAATATAAATCCATTGATTCAAAAGACAATAGGGAAGTTTATATTGCTTACGAACATAAGGAGGAGAATAGAATGTAGTTGTGCCCACATCTTCCAAGCAACGACATATTGCATAGACACCCCAGAGAATTGTTATGAGTCTTGTTTGTATTGCCATAACCACTAAGAACTTCACTATAGAGCGAATTCCTCGGTAAGATTATATTTGGGCGTGAGAGAATTAATCTGCTGTAGTTTCCATGAGAATTCCTGCTATGCTTTGCAGACTTCTGGTCATGAAAAGCCATTGACTTGACAGGCGGAGAATCCAATGGCTTGCATGTGGTTTCCAACACGATATAAACTCTTTCCAACATGTCACGCCTCTTTGGAATTTACTGATTTGTTCATTCGAAAGTCACATAAGAATCAGGCATTATCGATCATTGTAGACAGGCCCAGTCATTTACTTAGTTGCCTACCTAACTAAGATGATAAATTAGTCAATCTAATGGTTCATTTTTTATTAGGTTGTTTTAAATGTGAAAAATTATTTATAAGAAATATCTTTGTGTAAATTTATTTAATATTATTTTTGTTTTAGAAGTTATCAATAGAATTTATTTAATTTTCATTTTTATTTTTATATTTATGTTTTCGTCCACTTGAAAAACTATTGCAAGATATTCAAAACTATTGGAGATTGATACAAACAATGTGGCATAATTTAAGGCTCTAGTGACAGGGATATCCCTTTGCATAGAATTGAACTTGGCAAAGGTAGAAATTGAAGGGGATTCAACTATTGTGGTAAATGCGATAAGAGCTAAGAAAGTGTTGAGCTAGAAATTACAATCTTTACTAGATTCAACAATAAACTTGATGGATACGTTTGAAAATGTAATGATTAACCATATTTACAGAGAAGGAAATTCAATGGAAGATGCATTGGAAAATATGGGAGCTGATGGAACGACACTTAAATAGATAACTCCATGATGTGCAAGGCTTTATGTGGATAAGGATTTGAATGACATCCGAGAGGAAGAGAAGAGAGATGTTTAGGATTCTAAAAGAGGTGAGACAAGTAAGAAGGCAGAGAAGGAAACAATGGCTTCCCCCATTAAGTTGAATTCACTGAAATCCAACCTCAGACCACAGGATCAAGGAAGTTTCTCGCTACAAACACCATTTACAATGAGGTCCACAATGAAGAAATTGATTCACTCCTAGAACTGACAATGGAAGATCCATCTTCAAATTTGGGCATTTAGTTACTGTTCATAGTGTGGTCGAGCAGAGGAAGAATTCATGAGGCAAAAATAGCAAAGATAAGGACTCTTGATGATCTTTGGTGTTTTTTCGTTTGCTTTTTTTTATCATCATCTGCCATTTTTTAAACTCAAACTTTGCTCAATCATAGTTGCAACAATAGGTGGTAGCTGCCTTTTTATGATAAGGTTATAGACTTTGTTCAGGATAGCTTTAAGGTTTCATGTTCTGATTTTGATCTTCCAATGGAAGCCATGATTCTGCTTGTTTTATCTTTTGAAGAGGCTTCAAGTCTTGTACATCCTTATACTTTTAATTTTAATATAATCTCCTTGGCTTTGGCCCCTTAATTATAAAAAAAAAAAAGTAAACAAAAAGTCTCAAATTAATTTTAATAAAAGATTATGAAATTTTTTATATAAAAATGTTTTTATATTGTAATAACACAACATTAATCTCTAATGGAAAAATAAAGTTAAAAAAAAGGATAATTAATTGATCTAAATACATGGTTATTTTTTACTTCCTTTGCATGTTTGAATATATTTAATAAACTAATATTTGTGCAAATGATAAATTGGAACACATTGTAAATATTATTGTTTATCCATCTCATTGTAAGGGAAAATAAACTTTCTAGATGAGTAATATAACTTGCTCCAATCAAATGCATACATATAAACATAAATCAACCTAGGTAAATTGATGACAACTATGTATTGATAATCAATAATAATTGAATGCAATGTGTGTGTGTGTGTGTGTGTGTGTGTGTGTGTGCACATCTCAGCTCAATAAATCAACATTGTTCTTAAATAATTATAGATTTGAGCTTGACATATCTTTGAGATAGTAGTTAAAAAAATGGTAATTTGCACAAGGATTAGAATATTTTACTATAATTGTGAAGGGTTGAATCTAATTGTCAAGGATAAATTCATGACCAAAATCTTGTCCCATGTTTGTGAATTTGAACTATATAATTTACAAAATATTATTATTTTCATTCATCGTACCTTGATTTCTTTTACGCTTCTTGATATTTGTATTGGTTGATGGTATTGATAAAGACCAAATTGTTAGGTTGTTGTATGAACATGCCACACGGGCATTACACCTTGATCAACTTCTTAAAATTGAACAATATAAAAAGTAACACCCAATCATGTAAATTTCTCTATTACAGTTGTGCAAACCTAAATTATTTTTAAAGAAACAATTAAAGTGTGTAGATGTGAATTATACTCAAATCATTTAATAATTTTTTGATGATTATAATAAATGCATTGAATTCCTTAAAATATAAGGAAACAATAACATATCACACAAACTTATGTTTAGTAAACCTTAGGTAGGAAAGGTAAACGAGGGAAGTCAATCAAATTTGAATTTAAAATTCAAATTTAAAATTAGGGCGAGACAAGTCTACAACCATGATAATGAACACAAAACTATGAAAGAGTTTTGAGATATAAATGGGGCTAGATTGCAATTGACAATATGTGCATAGGGATAAGTATAGGAATGTGAGTAATAAATGAGTGAATATGATGAATGCATAAGGGTGCATGATCATGGAAAGAGGGGATAAGTTGTAGGTCCATGATGAAAGGTGTGTAATAAAGTAAGTGGATAATATAGGGAAAGAGACATAACTTTGTACAAGGTTAAAATATTTGTTAATATTCCATGTGAAGATGATGAAATGGATAAAGGGCAAAAATATGAAGATAAATGAAAATGAAGAATAATTTACCTTGACTTTTACCTTTCTCACCTCATGGATTGAGCTGAAGTAGATGAACCCATGTCTACTTGATGTGATCCTTGATGATGTTGTAGTTGGATGGAATGTGGTTGTTTACACCAACAACATGATGTTGGGATGAAAGATTGATAGAAGAAAATAGCTGCACAAGGATATGATTATTGGAGCAGAAAATAATGAATGCAATATTTAGACTACCATGAAATGAATCAACCACAATGCAAAATCAAAATAAATATCATAGAATGTATAGAATAAAATGATCAAGCCTTCTTAGATCGGGTCACATTGGTGAAAAAGGTGTTTAAGACCATTTTGAATAAAAAATTGGTTGACAATTTTTCTAATTATTGTGTTGGAAAAAATAATTTTTGTGAGCATTGTGTGTTTGGTAAATAAAATAGATCATCATTTCCTAATGGGACTAATAAAGCTAAGAGATTATTAGTGATCATTCATTCAAATGTGTTTGGACTAGTGGATGTTGAATCTTTTGAAAAATCTTGATATTATGTTACTTTAATTGATGATACATGTCAAGATACACCTAGATTTATTTTATGCGTGCAAAATCTGAAGTTTTCATTAAGTTTAAGGATTTTAAAGCCTTAGTTGAGAAGAAATGGGGGTGAATATTGTTCTAGGGAATACGATGAGTTTTGTAAGCTTGCATATAGGTATTGTTCGATAGAAGACTACTCTTTATACTCCCCAACAAAATGGGGTAGCAGAAAGAATGAACCAACCTTGATTGAAAGAGTTAGGAGCATGTTGAGTGGTGCTAAGCTTGATAGATGCTTTTGGACAGAAGCTGTTAGTACTACATGCTATTTGGCTAATAGATCCTATTGTTCAAATCTGGTTGATTAAACTCCTTATGAAGTGTGGACAAGTAGAAAGCCTTCTGTTTCACATTTAAGGGTCTTTGATTGTGAAGCTTTTATTCATGTGCCTCAAGAGAAGTGTTCTAAGTTGGATCCAAAAGCACAAAATGCATCTTTGTTGGTTACGATGAGAATTTAAAAGGTTATAAGCTTTTGAATCCACTAACCTGTAAAATGATTTTCTCTAGAGATGTGATTTTTATGGAGTTTAGAGCTTACTTAGGTAAAGAACAACTAAAGGAGAAAGATAAGACAAAAATAGTGCACTTCGAAACAAAGATTTGAAAAGTAGGAAGATGCACATGTGGAAGAACAACTAGATGGATTAGAGGATGGAGAAGGAGAAGAGGGTTTAGAGAGTTCAAATGATGTGTAAGATGAGCATACAAAAGAATAACAATAACAAGAACCCCTTACTTGTACCTTGAGAAGATCTATAAGACAACAAAATCTAGTTGACAAGTATAGCCCATCCAATTTCAGTTGTGTATTTTCTTTGTTGAGTACTAATGATGAACCTAGATCCTATAGGGAGGATCTTTCTTCAAAAGAAAGTGAGTCTTGGATGCATGCCATGTAGGAGGAGATGATGACTTTGGATAGTTGTGATACTTAGTATCTTGGGAGTTTTCCCAAAGGAATGGAGCCCATTGGTTAAAAGTGGGTATTTAAAAAGAAATTTAGCTCTTAGACAGTCGGTTAGAATGGTACAAAGCTAGATTGGTGGCCAAGGGCTACTCCTAGAGAGAGGGAGTTGATTTTAGTGAAATATTCTCTCTTTTTGCTTAGTTGAGGGTGATCCCACAAAGCTGGGTTACAATTTTTGGGAGATTTTGATTTTTGCTGAAATCACATATTTTCAGAAAATATAATGATTTAAGCCTTAAAAATTTCTATTTAAAGCATTCCAATTGAAGAGGATTTGATCAAACCCCCTTGGATAGAACCGGCTAGTTTTAAACCATACCTATAATAGAGTTTCCTTTACACCTATCAAAATGCTGATAAAAAACCACTTTTGATTTACCTTTTGGGGGATCAAATGAATTCATGTAACATTAATTTTTTGTAAGTATATAGTCCTTATTATAAGCTTCCCAAAAAGTATAATTTTAAATAAATTTAATTTTATTATTATATTTATTTTTTATTTCTTGTGAATGTAGGTTTCTCACCAAAAATCAAGCTCTTTGCTCTACACATGTAGAAAAATAGCAGATTATTATTTTTTTTTTGAAAAATATGAATGCACCAGATATTGAAGTCCTTGATCCAACAAAAAAAAAATTTGATACATACAAAAAAAGTTGCGTGTTATATGGTCGCGCTATGTCTGAATTGTAATTGACCTTTGACTTTGAAACTTGATTTAAGAAAAAATATTCAATAAAGAACTATCTAACCAAGTGGAAGCACTAGATATTAGAGTTACAAATCTAAATTCAGAAGAATTAGAATTTTTTCCTTCATGGAAAAAATGTTATGCGTTATATGTTAAGCGTCACTTTTTAAAAATGTTGTTTTTTGAAAAAAACTAGTTTTCGAGGGAGATGGAAAAGAAGTGCAATATGATTCCAAAAAAAATGAAAAAAATATATTTAGAATCTACAGAAAAAATGTCACAAAACTCTAGTTTGCATCATCTTCAAATTCCTTACTGTTTAGCCACTATAGGTGCCCAAAAGTGAAGATTTAGTTAAAAAAATTTATTTCAGTGTCTAGTTTGGCCAAAAATTGTAAACCACTATTGTGGGATCACTCTTAACTTCTATTAGATTATTGAACAAATGGAAATAGGTCACTCCACCTTTTAGGAGATGGAACAAAAAATGGGATAGTCCCTTCCTATTTCACTCTAGTTCATTCAAGGAAACATTAGAGATATCAATCTAATGGTGCAATTGAGAAAAGGGATTTGTTATAAGGTCTCCTCGGGTGTGATTAAAGACAAAAGGGGGGTTCACCACTAAGTAAAGTCTTAGGAAGAAAATAAATGAAAGTAACATGCAAAATCTAATTATATGACTTAGAAAATGAACTCAAATCAGAATAGCAAACTGGACATAAATAGAGGTGCACCTAGAAAGTTGAAGATGCTTGAAACAATGTTTGAAATCCCAAAATGCTGAATTTTAATGCACACTAGGACTTATGCTAGAAGGGGTGATTTATTCCTAGTTTAGGGTTTCGAGTTGAAATATGAATCTATAACTACTAAACTAGGATCTATAGAAAAAGTCTAAAAATTGGGTATGTGCAGGATCATGATAGGCCAAAAAGTGGCAATATGTAAGTGATATGATGGCCCATGTGGTTGACGACTTTTTTTTACCAAAAATTGATGAAACAAAAAGGGTTTTTAAAGGAGATTCTCAGCTTTCCACCAATAAATTATGCTTTACTTTGAATTTAATAAATAATTACTATTCATTTTCTATTTGAATTACGACTTAAGTCTTAATTGATATGCTGATTGAAAAATATCTATAGCTTTCAAATGGTATAATTTTTTTTTAATCTAAAACATGTGTCACATTCTATGCTTCACATACTATAGGATTAAAAAAAATGAATTTCATGAAGTTTTGGCCATGTTAAGGTGGTCAGACATACGAGTTTTTATATTTTTTAAAAGTTGTAATAAAAAATTCATAATTAATTATTTACTCAAAAAATTTTTACAAGAAAAATATGCATCACATTGGGATATGAGTCCTCTACTTATATCTAAAATATTATAAGAAAATATTATCATTTTACTGTGGTTAGGGTGGTCAGAAAAACACCTACTTATTTTTTCCACGAAATTCAAGTACTACTACATTGAAATTTCAAATTTTCACGAAATAGATTTTAAAAAAAAAAGATACACCTAGTAGTTTAGAAACTACATTCAATTTGCTATAGATTAGATATTCTTAAATATTTTTGAAATAATATAGATAACTAATTCAAATTTCTACGTCAAGTTGCCTAACTCTGATTTTTTTGAATTTTTTGCCACTTAAGGGCCTGTTTTTTCCATGATGATCCTGCACATGCCCAATTGGTATATTGGGACTCATATGCCACAAGTGGTGATTTAGTCCCAGTATTTGGGTTGATTTGAAACTTAGATATCCTCTAGTGTTCTCTTGTAGCTTCTCTCCTTTCCGACCTCCAAGTCTAAAACTTTGAATTATGACTTGTAGGTGACTTTCCATGATCTTGCAAGAAAGATGATAACTTTGAAAATTTTCTTCAATCTTTCTCTTTAATGGATCTTCAACCTAAATTTTCAAATCACACATCAAAGAGAATGGAGGAATGATGAATCAACATATAAGCTATGTTGCAACTCACCAAACCCTTGTAACAAAGGCTACAATCTTGTATGAAATGGCTAGCTTGAATATAGATCTTGACTCTTGATTGAATGTTATGGATCTTGACTTGAATGCATGCTTGAATCATAAGAACCTACATCACAAATGTTAGCTCAAATAAAAACATGATGCATGATGACTTTGAAAAGATGCTTGAATCTTGAATATAGCTCCAAAATGCTTGATAATTAGCTCTTGAATCGCTAGAATTATTGAATGCTTAGATCACACTTGCTCATGAAAATTGCTAGCTTGTTAGGAGAGAATATGTGAAATAGAATTGTGTTTATACTTCCTTATACCAAATTTCCTAAAATTACAACACTACAAGCCGACATTAGATCTAGGAGAATAAAATCCTACCAAGAATTTGAATTTAAAATAGGTCCAAGCTAAGTGAGACTCATACACCAGTTGGGGCATATAAATCCTAGTAGCCTATGCTTGGGACAAAAAATTCAAGAAGTGTTAAGTTCTATGCCAAATTCAGGACCAAGCCTCAAAACTTAGGTGGGATCCATATGCCCAAGGTGGCATATGAGTCCCAAATCACTAAATCTAGGCCATACAATTCAAAACCACTAAATTATGATTGGTTATTAGATATGTGTCATGATTATCCTCGGAAAGATGCATTAAATAAGGCTTGTGAATGCAAAATAGGACCAAATAAGGCATAAAGAATCCCAATTTTAGCAGGGAGGGCCCAAAAAAATGTGAAAATGTAAAGGGATACATTTTGCTACACTACAATTCTTATAATCTATTGTTATTTCTTATTATTTCAAAATAGAACAAATGGATGTTAAAATTACTTTCTTGAATGGGGATCTTGAGGAAGAAATTTATATGTGATAGCTTGATGGTTTTTTTGTAAAAGGAAAAAAAAACTTGGTTTGCAAGTTAAAGAGATCTTTATATGGTTTGAATCAGTCACCCAGGATGTGGTACCAAAAGTTTGATGCATTTTCTTTGAATTTTGGATTTTTAATAAGTGGAGAGGATCATTGTGTTTATATTAAGGTTATTGATGATTAGATACTAATCATTGTCTTGTATGTTGATGACATGTTTTATGGGTAACAACAAGGTGACGATTAGGGAACTTAAGACTCAACTTTCTGGCACATTTGATATGAAGGATTTGGGGGTTACAAAAAATATTCTTGCAATAGAGATTAGTAGAGATCAAGTTCACAAAAAGCTTTGGTTAAGTAAGAGTAACTATGTTGATACTATTTTGTAGAGATTTAATATGCATGACTATAAACCAGTAAATATTCCATTTGTGATTGGTACTAAGTTGAGTTTAGACATGTGTCCAAACTTTTATGATGATATTTAAGAGATGTCTAGCGTTCCTTATGCTAGTGGCATTGGTAGTTTAATGTATGCAATGGTTTGTACTAGACTAGGTATAGCCCAAGCAATGGGAATTATAAGCAAGTTTATGTCTAACCTTGGTAAAGAGCATTGGAATTTTTCTAAAAGGGTGTTTACTTATGAAATTATTTTTTGGTTTATCATGGTACTAACAATGTGGATGTCATTGGACATATAGTGTTTTGTTGATACAGATTGGGTAGGTGACTTGGATAGTCGAAGGTCCAGTAGTGGCTATGTTTTTACTTTTTTTGGAGGTGTAGTGAGTTGGATAAGTAAAAGATAACCTACAGTTGCATTGTCCACCATTGAAGTAGAGTATATGGCTTCTACTCATGCTTTTAAGGAGCTTGTTTGGTTATAGAGACTTGGTATTGGTATTGGTTTTGATTGTAGGATAGTGAAGATTAGATGTGATAGTTAGAGTGTCATATGTTTGGCTAGGAATGATATGTATAATGCCCGTGTTAAGCATGTTGATGTTTAGTATCAAATTGTGCGAGAAATGGTTGAGAATGGACTGGTCTTGATTGAAAAAGTTGACACTTTGGATAATGTTGCATATTCTCTCACAAAGCTAGTAACCACAGATAAGTTTTCTTGGTTCAAGAAGGCCATGGGCCTTGATCATTGTACTTAATTGCATGTTGATGTATCTCTATAGGTGTAATTTACAATGTGAAATGAAGAAAATTTGATGCTCTGTGTTCTAGGAGATAAAGTATATAATCTTCTTGTAAATTTCATTCAAAGAAACCCTAGAGATCTCAATCCAAGGATGGAATGAAGGAAAGAGATATGATAGAAGGGTGTCCTAGAATATTATTAGAGACTAAAGAGGGGTTCACCACCAAGCTAGGGCTTGGAAAGACTAGTAACATGGAAAACCTAATGAAATGCAAAACTTAAGCAAATAACCTAGAAATGAACTCAAATCAGAACAAGAAGCTGGAAAAGTACAGGAGTGCACCTGGAAATCTAAAGAGGCTTGGATGAAGATCTGAAATCTTGAAAATTCCAATTTTAAGGCACACTGGGAATCATATGCCAATAGGGGAGATTTAGTCCCAGTTTAGGGTTTCAGGCTAAAATCAAAATCTAGAACTACTAAATTAGGATCTACAGAAAAATTCTAAAATTAGGTATACTGGGACTCATACACCACAAGTGGTGTATCAGTCCCATATGTCACACCTAGGAGTAGAATTTCTAAGTGAAAATTTTTGAGCCTCTATAGATGGATCAAATAAGCACTTTCCCACTGATTTCATGCAAATAGGTTGGATATCTTGCTCTAAATCTGAGTTTTCGTGAGCCTTGAAAAATTTTCATGACAACTTTGATAACATTGAAAACTTTTTTATCTTTTTCATTTTGGTACTTTTGAGGGCTTTAAATCCACTTTTCCTTCAACCTATGCACCTGCAATCACACAAAGAGAAAGAAAGAGTGTTGTTTTTTTAGGATATAGGGATTTTCCTTGGTCAAATCCCATTTAGGTATTCAAACCTTGTGATGAAACAATGAAATAAGGACATGAAACATGAAATGATGATACCTTGAATGATGTATTGAGATGTAAATCAACAATCTAACATGAAGTGGCCATGTAGAATGTAGATATAGATCTTGAATTAGGTGTAGAATAATGCTTAATCTTAGATCACAACACTAGCTCAACAACATGCTTGATGCTTTATGATCTTGACATGATGATGGATCTTGAATTGCTGCAACAAATGATGAAGAATCTGCCCTTAAATGCCTTAGAAATGCTCTTGTAAACTCTTTTGACACTCTTTTGAAGTCTTATAATGCTTAACACTTGATTTCTTAGGTTGCTATCATGAATTCTTAAGTGAAATAATGATTTGAGACCTTGTTTATATAGGCAATCCATCCAACTTATTATTTATTAGATCCCAGAAATTGATATTCATGAAATTTGAATTCAAAACCTTAATTTCCCACTCAAAGCCCTAAAAAGGGTCCAAATGGGACTCATATTCCACTTGTGGTATATAGGTCCCATCTGGGTGGTAATCATATGCCCAAGGTGGCGTATGGGTTCCACCAGGCCTTTTTGGATAGAGGAAATGTTGGGGAGTTGAGATTTTAAGTACATTTGTTGATTATGTCAGGATCTCAATTGAAATAAAACTTGGGATGCATAATAAAGGGTATTAGGGGCCTATTAATGATGATATGAAGGTCATAAATGCAAGAGAGCCAAAAAATTAATGTGAAGGTGTAGATAAATACACTTTACAACATTAAATTAAGGAAAAATTAGGCCTATTTAGCTTAAAAGGGCCCTAAATCCAATGTGAATGTGGAAAAAAAATTACAACACTAGATCAAGGAAACATTAGATCCATTTTAATGTTAATCATTCCCAAATTAAGTGAAAAAATGTAGAGGGATACATTTTCTGTCATTACATTTAGCCCCCACTTTAGTGAGAGGAGGAACTTGCTTCAAACTCACACTAAAGTAGACATTCAAGAGGGGTCCACGTGTACCGATGTATATCGTCTAGGATAACAAAGATAAAGGAGGTGGCCAAGCCCCCAAGATCCAAGATCCTACGTCAAACTAACATAAGCACAAAAAGGACACACAAAAGGTGTAGGATATGTAGCAGCAAGACGAGATACACAAACATGCATAAAGATGAAAGAAAAAGAAAGAAAAGGTGGATCAAGCTTTGACTATTTTTCCTACATGTTGTGGATCAGATGTAAGCTATTTTTCCAAAAATGCACACTCACTTTGAGGCAACAAAACTTCAGTCTATTAGTTGGGTGAGTATCCAAAAGGGGTGGCTTACAAGTGGAACACGATGTCCACTATGAAAACCAAATGCATACTCACAAGGGCTAGTGGAACATCAGGCCATCCACTAGGTGAGCCCAAAAAGAGGTGAGACACATATGCATGTGGCTGGTATGTGCTCATACATACAATCCAGTGGCTATGGGAAAGTCATGCCTAAGTTCGACTCCCATACGTACAACCATACCAAAGCTACAACTCCTAATGAATTTGATAAGGTGCCACACAACAATGAAATTTGAGCTCCATGAGGGAAGCAAAGCTTCATATGATTGAAACTAATGAACAAAAAAGATGGCTTCACAAGCAAGCAAAGTGTGTTATGCAAGATGGCCATATAATAGATATTGTAAATGTTGAATAGTTTAAGGTACGTTAAAAGGGATTTTACTTAGTTCATGTAAGGTCTCTTCTTAGGGAAAATTGTGCCAAATGGGACTCAAACACCACTTGTGGTGTATAGGTCCCATTTGGGTGGGACTCATATGCCCAAGGTGGCATATGGGTCCCACCAGGCCTTTTTGGATAGAGGAAATGTTAGGGAGTTGAGATTTTAAGTATATTTGTTGATTATGTTGGGATCTTGGTTGAAATAAGCCTCGAGATGCATAATAAAGGGTCTTAGGGGCCTATGAATGATGATATGAAGGTCGTAAATGCAAGAGGGCCCAAAAATTAATGTGAATATATAGATAAATACACTTCCCAACATTAAATTAAGGAAAAATTAGGTCTATTTAGCTTAAAATGGCTCTAAATCCAATATGAATGTGGAAAAAACATTGCAACACTAGATCAAGGCAACATTAGGTCCATTTTAATGTTAATAATTCCCAAATTAAGTGTGAAAATGTAGAGGGATACAATTTTTGTCACCACACAATGTATGATGTCAAGTGGGAGAATGTTAGGATTTAGGTGACATCAACCTTGTAAATCCTTTAATTAATTATTTTCCTAATGGATTTTGTAAATTACCCATAAGAGGTGAAACCATTTAACCGACAATGGTGAAAGAGCTCATGTAAAGACAAAGTTACTATTACCATTTGTCTTCTAGGAAAAGGATAAAATAGCTAGGTGTCCCATTTGGAATCTCCTATTTTTGGAGGGTTATTACATTCATCATAAGTTGTAAGTGTCTATTGCACTATGAAAACTATCATAAGATTCTATGATGACTATGCCACCATTTATGATTTTATTTATGATAGATTCTTTCCCTAGGTGCCCATGAATGAGAGATGCCTTATGCCAGTTGTAAGAGCATTTATAAGTTGCTATTTTGCGTGGATTTGGTGGTTTGCAAGGAGGTAGGCATGGGTTTTTCCATGTGGTTTTTTTGTATGTTGTTTGGTGATACCATGGTGGTATTCATCCTCACAAGTTTCTACAAATTGGGGCCTTGAGCTAGAGTTATTCATTGAGTTTTACAGGTAATAAGGTGAGCTACCGAGTTTTAAAGAATTATTTAGAGAAGTGTATTGTTGTTGTAATCTCTCTTGGATTAGCAATATAATTTTCTCTCTTTTTGTGGTGGAGTTGTTTCTGATAGGGGTTTCTCCACACAAATCTAGTGTCATGTGTTATGGTTTTCTATTTCTTGTTTTAATTCTACAATCACATAAGTTTAAGGGTTAATTTTTGGATTCAAATTTGTAATTACATTTGGTTAAATTTCTCATTACAAGCTTTCTTCACCTTGTTTTACAACACATTCAAAATAGACATGTCTATGACATGTGTAATAGGTAGGGTGGCTTTGGAAAGTGACATGCCAATGGCATGTATAAGAGGTAGGGTGGCTTCACATGTGTGAGATATATGCTCACACATGTGTGAGAAAGGTGTAGGACATTTAATTTGGAAATTTTTGTGTCTTGAAAAATATTTCTAGGACCCATTTTCCTTCACTAGCAAATGACTCCTCTCTACATATGACACCCCTTTCTATGCATTTTTGAGGTGGGTTTTTAATGTTATTTCACCTCCCCGAAGCATGGTCCTAGAAAGTTGTGCTAGGACCCATTCACCTTTAGTGGTGAATGGGTTCTCCCTTAATAGGACCTCCCCTTTTGAATTTAATTCTGGTAGGATTTTAATAATTTGCATTCCTAGATCTGATGCTGGCTTGAATTATTTTAATTTCAGGGTTAATCTCTAGATTTA
Source organism: Sequoia sempervirens (assembly GCA_007258455.2). Classification (NCBI taxonomy): domain Eukaryota; kingdom Viridiplantae; phylum Streptophyta; class Pinopsida; order Cupressales; family Cupressaceae; genus Sequoia; species Sequoia sempervirens. The sequence continues at coordinate 32,463,627 of VDFB02047230.1, read as the reverse complement.
GTATAAATATAAGGTTAATTCACATTGTTTCACCTAGTAAATTCAAGTGATCACAAGAATACATTCACAAGAGCATCATATAGAATTTCAAAGGCGTTCAAAGGAATATTATCAAGAGATTATTGGAGCAATTCAAGATCATTTCATCATGTCAAAGGCATAGTGCATTCAATCATGTTGTTGAGCTAAGATTGTTGATGTAGCATTGAAGATCTATTTGAAAGCATTTTTTACATCTAATTTGAGATCAAGATCTACATTCTTCATGGCCACTTCATGTTAGTTTGCAGATTTACACTCCAAGATATCTTCCAAGGTATCATCATTTCAAGTTTCATGTTTCATGTCTTTATTTCATTATTTCATCATTTTGTTTAATTACCTAAATGGGGTTTGACCAAGGTAAACCCCTATCCCCTAATAAACAACAATTTTCTCCTCTTGAATGTGTGATTGTAGGTTTTAGGTTGAAGAGCAAGATTTGGAGCAAAATTGTCAAAGTTGAAGAGTTGCAAAGTTGTCATCCAGAGTGCAAGACATGAAAAAAAAGGCTACAAAATTTATTCTAAACTTTTGGGAGCTGAAAACCTAGGAACTAAGAGTGTAGACATTGAAGTACATAACTTAGAAATCAGTTTTCTGAAACCCTAAAAGGAACCATTCGCCACTAAAGGAAAATGAGTCCTTAGTAAGGCTTGAAGCAGTGAAAACCTAGGATTTGGGAGTGCAGACTGAGAGGAATAAAACCTAGAAGTTAGTTTCTAGAACCCTAAAAAGGACCCATTTGCCACTAAAGGCGAATGAGTCCTCTATGGCCTAAAAAAAACAAGTTTTCTACAATGTACACATCATTTCAAGCTCTCAAAACTCCCCTTTTCATTGCTATAATAGTTAGGATTAGTTTATGATTGTTATTGGCACCTTATCACACACATAATGCATGTTTATGGTGGAGGATTAGTGGTTCATCATCTGGATGCTAACCCTACTTTTTCTATTAAACATTTTTGTGAACTTGATTTATTGAACATTACAATTTTCTGATTTTGGAAGTTTTTCATTGCATCCTAGGTTAGATCTTGCATTGATTTGCATTGAATTAGATCTCATTTAAGGTTTCATACTTTGCATTCAAACTTGTATCTCATCTAGGGTTTTTAATTGCATTGTTTTGCATTCTCTAAATCTGAAAAATACAAAAACAAATTAGTCATTTTTCATATCATTTAGATTACATAAATTTACATCTAAAAATCAAAACAAAATTTCATTTCAAAAGGTTTAATAGAGGTCATCATTTACCCTTCATTTCACTCGCATTAGGTCATCAAATTTAGGAAATTTCTATCACAAGAGTTACAGTTTGAAAGTGGGCATGAAAAACACATAAAACAACTTAAAAGATACAATTTCCACCTTTTTAAAACCTTGATTTGGGACCCATTTTCCTTTACTGGTGAATGAGTCCCTAATCAAGCTTGACCTAAACTTTTTGTCATATGAAACTCATTGAAAGTCACCCAGAAATCAGCAAAAACATTTCAAAAATCCTTATCAAGGACCCATTCACCAGTAAAGGCGAATGAGTCCCTAATCAAGCTTGAAACTTCCTTTTACAACATTGAAAACCTTGTTTTTGTAATTCCTAAGCTTGCTGGTAACCTATAGTATCAGTCTGGAAAGTTTCAGTAACTTTTGTTTTATTCATCTAGGTCAAAAACAACAATTTAGGGTAGTAATTTTTAAAATCATTTCGATAGAAAAAATCATCAGATCTAAAAATGTTTACATTTCTGAAACTTTGCATAATATGGATAAAAGTAATTTTCACTTTTGCATACACAATGTTTATAATCATGAAGCTTTGCATAAGTTTGATAATAATTGCTTTTCATTTTTGGATACACTTTTTTTTCTTTTTTGAAGTCTTGCATACATTGGATAAAAGTAATTTTCACCTTTGGATATACATTGTTTATATTTGTGAAGCATTACATAAGATGGCTAGAAGTACTTTTCATTTTTGGTCAAAAATGTTAGTATACTACCTTTCTAAACATGCTAAGAAAAATTCCATCCCTCACCCTAATGAGAATGCTTTAGTGAAAGAGAATACAATGGTGGATAATCATGACAGTAAAATTTGGTCTTCTCCTTTGATATCTATCCTATTTGTGACGAAGATATTTTGGTGTTAGAAGATCAAACCAATGGGAGATATGAGAATCCTATTTGTCTCTCTCCCCTACCTCTCCTACTAGGGAGGACATTGTTAGATATAAGGATGAGACCATTGACACATCCCCTAATACTACTTTTCCTATTGCTCATTGTGAGAATGATTTGATACAAGACAAAAAAAACAATCCAACCATTGATAAATCTCTTACTTGTGATGAAGTTATTTTAGAAGAAACAACCATTGAATATCATGAACATCTAGTTTATACCTCTCCTAAAAAATCTCTTATTAGAGAAGATATCATGGTGGAAGAAAATGAGAAAATTGACAATAGTAATTCCTTGGATTGCAATGATGAAGAGACATTAGAATCCCCTTCACTAAGAATTATGAAAATAAGGATAATTCTTCCGAGGTTATGCACATTAGATATCCCTTGAAGTAATCTCTTGATCCTAAAATTATCATTTATCCACACTCACAAAAACCACAAGTTCAAAACAAACCTATACTTATCTTAGAACCACCTAAAAGGTAACATGATAATGATAATGTTTTGCAGCAACCTAGTCACAATATCATTGCTAATATATATAACATGAGGAATAATCTGCAACCAAGCCAAACAAATCCAACATCCCTCCCCTTTCCTAACACTATCTTCCCTAGTGCTCTTCATTTTCCTTTAAAAAGTGGAAATGAATATAATATTGTTGAAAAGCTTAAGAATACCCCTGCTAAGATATTCCTATGTGAACCTCTTCAAACATCACCTAGTTATCATAACATGCTTCAAAGTGCATTGCAACAAGTTTTTGTCATTCTAATATGCTATCAAATGATGTGGCAGCCCAAATTCAAGCTATAACTCTGATCAACTTAGACATTACTTTTTGTCAAGATGAGTTACCTTCATTAGAAGATAAAAAAACAAAATGAAGCTTTCATGATAATAGCTTACATTAATCAAGTAGCAATAAACAAAACTCTTGTTGAAAATGGCTCAACCCTTAACATGTGTGGCATAAACCTTCTTGATAAGATTAAAGTAGAAAAAAGCCAAATTCAACCTGATTCTTTATCTATTCGTGGGTTTGATAACTTAGAAAAAAAACCACTTGGAGTCATCACCTTACCTATTAAAGTTGGAAACGTCCTATTACCAAATTCGGTCCATGTTATGCCTCACGAACTTTCATATAATCTTCTTTTAGGAAAGCCATGGATTCACACAATGAATGGAGTGCCTTGTACTCTTCATTGTAAAATGAAGTGCATCTATGAAAAAAAAGTTTACACACTTAAAGTCAATCCTAAACCCAAAATTTTCGTAATGGATGAGAGAGAAGGACAAGATTCTTTAGAAGTGATAGAATTTTCTACAACATGAGAAGTTACAAAAGAAAAAAAATATGAAACAAACATTGATGAACTTACTAAGTTGTTGGAGGATGATTGGGGTTCCTTGTACTTCACACCTACATTCATGGGAGAAGACAATATCATAAACAAAGAGTCTAAATGCATGCAAATGATATAATAGAAATAAGAATAAAATGTAAAGCTAAATCTAATCAAATGCAAATGCAAACTTCAAGAAGTAAGAGTAGGATGTATATGTTGGATTGATTTGGATGTGGTTGCTTTTACTTCAAATGATAATGAGATCAATGGATTTTTTTTTGTATAACATTAGCATATGAGATGTGTTGGAAATGAGATGGAAAGCCTCTCATTTATAGAAATGAGAAGGGATAAATCAAGGGTGAAGATTGAATGGCTAATGGAGGGTTGCAATTGATTGAGAAGGTGAGGTTTGGATCAAGGATGAGGATTGGTTAGCCTTGTGAAAAGTGTCACAAGATGGAAAGGGGTGAAATGGGGAGGTGTGCTCACATGTATGTGTGAGAACACATTGGGAAGAGAGGCAATAAATGTGTGTAAGAGATAGTGGGGGTAGGTGATATCTCACAAATGTGTGAGAAGAGGCTAGAAGATAGTCTATGACACTTGTCAAACAAGTTTGGGGAGATGTGTAGGAATTTAAAATTAAAGGATGATGATCATGGAGATTAATAATGAGGGTTAAATTAATTAATCAAAGATTAATTAATTTGATGGGGTAGGTTGAGTAAATAAACCAAGGGTTTATTTAACTTGGGTGGAGTTAAATGTTGGAGAATGGGCTAGGATGGAATTAAATAATAGGAAAATGGTAATGTAGGTTAGGAAGGAGATAAATTTAATTAATCAAGGATTAATTAACTTGAGCAAGGTTAGGGGATTTAGAGGAATAAGGGTAAATGTTAGCTTTAATTAAATAAATGTGGATTTATTTAATTAAAGGTGGTGGATAAAAGGTAAATGAGAAATTAATTAAATAAATAAAAAGTATTTATTTAATTAATAGGTTAGGACAGGATAAAATGAGGTGTGGATGGATAAGGTCACATTTTAGGTGTCTACATTTGGCCCCTCTTTGAGATGATGTTGAAACTAAAAGAAGTAACATCATTTAAACGAAGAAACATAGTGGCTAGGAAATGGATACGGACTAGAAGCATGATTCCCCAACCACTAGGAAGGATGAGAAAGGATGATGAGGACGTAGTGGTATGCCCCCTCAAGAGGACATGTGAGTTAGGAGAACATGGGTGTTCTCTTCAAATGGGTGAGAGGTCCAAATAATGAAGGATGAAAAGATAGAGGAAAATGAGGATGGATTGGGGCAGATAAGGGTGATGAAGATATGGATGAAGATGCATAATCATCATGCTACAATGAAATGAGCAACCTAGATTTGATATTATACTTGGCATTATGCACCAAGGTGTAAGGAACCAGGATGACAATGTGCCATGTACATGATCAAAAAGCTCAAGTGCAAACATATTCCCTATGAAATGATGATATGGAAGACCATGATGCCCCTATGGAAAGAGAGTGAAAAAGACCATGATAAATGCAAACAAAGATAAAACACACAAGCAAAAATAAATCATGAATAACAAACCAAAAGCAAACAAGGATTATACTCCAAGTCAAGCTAAAAACCAAGATTGATGGGATGATTGATGGATTGGTGATGATGATTGTATTGGGAAGGATAAATCCCTATTATGATAGTAGATTAAAGTGGATGAAATTATTTGAGATTGATTTGGATTAAGATGATGGATTTCTTAAGGATGATGTCCTAGATTGCAAGGTTGGATTGCATGGATTAGGATTGATTGCATTGGATAGGATTGGATGGGGATGGTTGAATTGGAAGGATGGATAGATGGATAGGAGATAAATGGGTTTAGTAGATGGAAGATAGGTGATGGGAGATAAGAATTTTGTGGATGAAGGATAGGAGGATGGAGCTCCAAGGATTAGTTTCAAAGGACTAAGATGCCCCACACCAGAGGTAGTGCAATCATGGATTAAAAAAAGATAGTGGCATGAGATGGAAGGATAGTGTATAAAGGGCATATATGGAAGTAAGGGTGAGGGTGGTATTGTCCAAAGCATGCATGGATATTTTTCCCCTAGCTTTATCAAGATCAAGGGTGAAAAGAGAGGGTGAATTAGGTAGGATGGGGTGATGGTCGAAATATGATATTGGATATGGGATGGAGGATATGGATATGATGATAAAGGTTAATTGGATGAAATATGGATGTATGGATATTTATCCCTTAGGATATTTATCAAGATCAAAGATGGGAAGGTAAGATGAATTTTGGAGAGGATGAGGGATATCTGATAAATGATATGGATAGGATAGGCTGCATGATGATTATGAAGATACCTAGCCTTGTTAAGATCAAAGGTGGAAAGCGAAATATATATTTAGATAGGATAATGGATAGATGTTGAGGATAGTTGAGGATGTGGATAATTTGTGGTATGCAAGAAGCTTGCCCCCAAGTGTTATGGAGGAATAACTCAAGCATCTAGTTCCATAGATGGTATCCCTTGGTTATGTTCTATTATTCTCATAGACATTGGTAGAGTGATGGTAAGGGTGATAAGATGGATTGAAAGAGGGATTTGGATTTATGAAAAGGATTGGATAAGAGGGATGAAGGGGTAGAAAATTGATGTTTGATAATGGATTGGTTGATGGAAGAATTGTGGACGAGTGGATGGAAGTGTTGGAAAGATCAACATCAGTATGTACACCTTGGAGGGGGATAGAGTTGTGAAAGAGAAGTGAATTTTGAATTTGGATGTTAAAATGGAGGAATGGGTGTGGATTTTGGGACATAAGGACCCAAAATGGATGAGGGTGATGAAGGATTATTAGATGGGATGGGGGACTTAGAATTGGATGAGGCTTTTGGATTAGCAAGTTTGGATGTCAATTTTTCTTTTTCTTTTGGATGCATTGATTCTATGAGTATTTTTGGAATCCACATGGTTTTTGACTTTGATTTTTTCTTTGTGGGCCTTTGTGGCCTTTGGGATTTATATTTTATACTTTGGGTCATATTTTTCTTTGATTTTTCATGTATTTTTTAGGGTACATGTTTTTGATTGATTAAGCAGGGAAAAAGGGCCTTGACTCTAACATATTAAAACAAGAACAAAACAACCACTATTGAGAAACAAAAAAATAGGAAGCTTACCAGACTTCCCAATCCCCCAACAAAAGCTTAACCAATCCCTTTTATATCAAACATTTCAGTTCTATCATATGGATCAAAAAACCCAAAACTATCAATAGTAGTATCCTTCACTAATCGACTATAGTGCTTATAGACATCCATCCTAAAGTTCCTACTAAGAATAAACATAGAATTATAAAGATTAAAGTTTAGGTACCCACGACCATAACTAGTAGCAACGGTCCAATTAAACATAGAAGAAGTAATCATAAAAAAATAGAAGAAACTAGCACAACCAAGCAAACATGCTATGCATTCTCGATCATCTTCCAGGCTTTGACCAGGTCTTCAACAATACCATTCACTATGGCCTTCCACTCCATCTTACCAGCTAGGTCCAGACCATCACCGCTTGCATTCTTCTTCTATTGTTTCTTGATTTTACCCATCCCCGAGACAGTGGCCATAACCGCTTTCTTCATCACCATGTCCAAATTACTTCCAAGAGTGATGGGATGTGTGGATGGAGATGAAGGATGTGGATGTATTATAGATGGGTTGGTGTTAGTAGGATGTTAGACTTGGGTTTTAAAGATGCATTCCTTAGTTGATCTTGATTAGGGATATGAGGTGATGGTTAGAGGAGATAATGGGATTTTGAAATAGGAATGTTAGGTGGTGGAATGTAAGGACCCAAGATGGATGGAGGGGATGAAGGAATTTGTTTTGGGACATAGGGACCCAAAATGGATGGAAGGGATGACTGATTGGGATTTGGAGCATAAGGTCCTAAGATAGATTTTGAGGGTGAGGAATATGGATATTTAGCTTTGGATGGATAGATTTTAGATTTAGGATGGGTGGAGGGAGTACCAACGTCTAGAGTTTGGTATCCAAGGCCATGATATTTTTGATTTTCTTTTATATTAAGGGGTTCTAAGATGCCTTGCTCATGAAGGCCTAACCCTTTTCCTTGATAGTGCATAGTTTGACAAATATTTTTGCCAATGGGATACTTATTGTTTTGGAAGCAAGATGTGAGTCCATTTTGAGGGCGATATAACATGGAAGGAATGATGGGGTCTTGGAGTAGACCCGCATGGATGAAAGTGGAGGAACACAATTGATAAGTAGGGGGTTCATGGGTATATTGGATGGTAGTGATAGGATTTTGGGGAGGATTAGGATCATGAGATGGAGATAAAAGGATGCTTTGATCTTGACTTGGTGTAGGATCATGGGATGGGGTAGATGGTATAGTGTGCTCTTGGTTATGAGATGGAGGGGGATCATGACATGAAGTTGGAGGGGTGTTTGGATCATGAGAGGGGAGAGGATCATTAGATGGTGTGGAAGGTGTACTTTGATCTTGATTTAGAGAGGGATCATGTAATGGAGTGGAGGAGGTATTTGGATGTTGAGATGGATAGGTATCATTAGATTGGATGGGAGGTATATGTTGTTCTTGATTGGAAATGGGATCATGAGATGGAAGGGGATCATGTGATAGAGGAGGAGTGGTTCCTTGATCTCCAAATGGAGGGGAATATATGTTAGCATGCTTTGGATTAGGGGATGGTGTAAGAGAAGGGGACCAACCACATCAAGGCTCCAGGTCATGGAGAGTTGAGAGCGGAGGGCTTCCCTAAATTACCTCACTCTAAAGGGATGTTTTGGGATGAGGATCAAGAATGAAGAGAACTATGAAGTACTTCTATCACTTTACAGACCCAAAGTTCTAATTAGGGCTAGATGAGATGACTTTTGGAGTCTGAACTATACCTCAAACAAATTTCTATTTGAGGATGGAAACGTGGGTCTAGGACTACAACACGATGCATCTCTCTAGTGTGCTAGCATTCATACGACTAGAAAATGTAAAGTACAGAGGAAAAATCCAAAAAAATACTTAACAGTCTAGCTAGTTGCTTTCGATGAAAAGAATAGAATGATAAAATATGAGAAGTAAATGCGAAGATCATAAAGCAAGTAGATAAAATCTAGGGTGATGAATATTATCTCACAAAAGCGCCAATTTTACAGTAAGCTCCACACACACATTCACCTACACACAAGAAAGAAGGGGAAAATTGTTGGGGCTATATAGGGGCTTGCCTCAGTCAGACCCCCGCTTTGGTGTTTCCACCTCCATGGACAAAGAAAAAGAAATAGAGTAGAAAATATGATAAAGGAGATTGAAAGTACACTAAACTTTGCAAAAGATAAAGTTACTCTATCAAATCACAAAGGAGGAACGTGAAGCATTACCATCTCCACCAAAAGGCTCTCAAGGATAATGAAGGGAGAATGAAAGTAATGAACTTGGAAAATTCACCACAGTGTAGCGGTGATGAAGGAAGGTCTCTCAAGTATCCAAGCTTGCAACTTTTGTGGTAGAGTGACACGTGCAAAAGTGAAGTTGATGGAGTTTCTGGCTCCTGCAATGCTCAAATGGATTGGTGTAGATTGTTGGAAGTGTGAAAAAATGAAGTAAAAAATTCTTGAGAATGTGAAGAAGTGAACTAATGTGTGAAGTGAATGCTTTTGAAGGTAGGATGAGAAGGAATAATCCATTTTCGGGTCGATTGGTCAACAAAAGGATCTTACAATTTGTCCCTAATGAGGAGTGTAATGTCTTTGACAACTTTAGATGTAGGAATCCATCAGGGATGATAGCACACTGTGCATATGTCTGCACATTGCACTCGCATCCCCGATAAATATTCTCTCACTGACACACAAGACAAACACCAAGTGGGTAGAAGGAAGGAGGGTGATGTGGAATTTCACCTTCAGGTTTTATTTTCTAAGGTGAGGGTATGTGAAAGGGGAATTTACACAAGGGGTGCAAATTTTCTCCTATACATTTTCCCCCCACTTTAGCAAGCACAAGTATCAATAAGTGTTCAATAAGGTAGGTTGAAAAGTTAGAGATGTATGCTTGAACCATCGAGGAAGTAGATTGCGATTTGGTGAACTTGAAAGCATAGGGAAGGAAAAGGAGTCCACATGTACTCTCTCCTAAGGAGTTTCGAACAAAATTTTGACTCCATAGCCCTACAAAACTATGAAGTTACACAAAGTACACTGAAGTCCCTCAGACCAATGATGGACAAATCCTATAGGATGTAAGCGCCTTACAGGACCATAGAAATGCAAGAAGGAATTCCCCCAAGTACTCTCTCATGGAGGAAGCCTAGTGTAAGGGGAATCTACAGAGTTAAACTGGAAAGAAGCTTCACAGGAACACTTGCAAAGCAACATGTTAATCTGTAGATAAAACATGTCAGAAAACAAAAAGCAGCCACACAGACATAAAGGCAGATAGTCATGTAGATAGTCAAGAAATTGAAGAGCTTTCAAAGGGGTCCTTTGGGAACCCTTCAAAAGAAAAGGGGTCCACTCAAGGGACTCATTGTTTGAAAGTGCCAGAGTGTTTTTCACAAATTAATTCAGCATCAAGGAATCCTTTCGAAAGATGGTCACTTCATCAAGGAATTCGAAAGGAAGAAAATGACCCCTTGTGAGGGGAATGTCAAGGATTTTTCTACAAGAAAATTTGTTCCCTCCTTGAAGGAAATTTTTTCAACTTATTTCCTTGTGAACCCATGATGAAGGAAACATGTTTTGAAAGGGGTCCTTGTTGAGAATGCAATTTTCAAAAAAATTTGCAAATATTTTCAAGAAAAGATTCGTTGGCAACAAATGCATTTTCTGAAAATTGAAACATTGTGAAAGTGATATTGTCGCACATATGAGGGAATACTCAAGAAAAGAAGAGAGGAAGATAAAATAGCGAAAGAGAAATATCAACATTAGGAACAAGGGACACAAGGGTGATTTGATATTTCGAGGTCAAAGTTGATCATAAATATATATAAGTAGAGTAATAGTATATTAATGAATTATCATCACCCCCCTACTATATCACACCATGTGAAGAATGCACGAGAAGAAAAAGTAAAAATAAAAAATTGGGTCAACATGGAAGGGAAGCCTAAATGCCCCCAACACTTTGCATCATCCCTAATTTTCTGAAAACCAATACACATAATAGAGGAAGAATGATAGAACAAATAGAGGAATTTTTATAACACATAATCACTCCCATATCTAAGAACCTATAAGGGTGACAATGGTCATTCAAGAAAACATAACGTAAGCACAAGGGAATGCGTAATAACAACACATCTAATCTAAAGGTAAAGAAGAGGCCTCCCCATAACACTCATCGACCAAGAGGTCATCTGCTTCCTAATCTAGATCATTATATGGGGAAGGTGGACAAGCCTGAAATGACAAAATATTAAGGGGAGAACCTTCTGACCATTCTGCAACAAGGGCTAAGGAAGGAGACCCTTTGGGGTCTCCTCCACTTGATTCTTGTGGAGCAATGGTCAACAATTTTATGATCATTGACAAGGTTGATACCTTGTCCAAAGAGTTGAACATGCACTTTATGGGAGTGTCATGCGGTACCTTAATGGATGGGGAAGGCAACACCCAAGATTCACTACTTGGCTCACCGAGTGACTTGGGAGCAATGAAAAACTCAGGGAAAGCTGAAACTTGCTCCGTCACTAGGATGACACATGCTAATGCAAGACCACCCTTTGAAGAGGGTGGGTTCCTCTTTTTCCCCTCATTGTGAGAGGGGCCAACCTCCACCTTCTAATTCATCAAAGGATGTGAACTCCCCATAGACAAGGAAAGAGGCATGAAGATGAAGGAGAAAACTATGACATACATCACTGAGGTGTTTGGCATGTCCATGGGATTAGGAAATGGCAAGATGTCTGAAAGGGACATGAAAAGAGGCTACTCAATCGAAGGAGTGATAAAAATTTGCTTCTTTTTAGGATCAAATGCACCCACACTCACAATGAGAGTCCAAAGTAGGACTAGATTTGATTAAACCGAAGCAAAGGGGAGGAGAGAGGACACATCAAGAGGCCTTGAAGCAAGGGAAATCAAATCCTCTTCCTTTCTTTGCAAAGTGGCCTACTCAGCCGCCAGAGCTTTTCACCAACACTTGCGTTCATGCACAAGGTAGTTTATGTGACTCTTTGAGTTGGAGGTTGGGTGTTGGGAAGGGGAAAAGGGCTCCTACTTAGCCATAGGAGTGTCCATCACAACTATCTTTGGTGGAGGGATATACTCCTAAATGAAAGCAGGAGATTGAGAGACAGCAGGGGGAGTCGACTCTAGCACTTCAACGACGAGCCTCTTCCCATTCACTTCTTTAGGAACAAGAGAGGTGGGAGGCCATGGAGGTTGAGACATAGAGGATTCACCATGGGGACCTTTCCTTCTACCATATTGAATAGGCCTAGGCTCCATGGGTAGGATAGGAATTTCAAATGCAGGCCGCTTAGGTTTTCACCAAGAGGGCACCATAGGGTTCTCTCACAAATGTAGAGCATAATCCGATGACACCATAACAGGGTGAGAGGAAGCAATTGGCTGGATAGCGGAAGAGGAAGAAGAAAAACCCTGAGAGCACTTCTCCTCTTTCCTTCTATGTGTCAGGGTGGCATCACTGTCAACTTTCAACACAACCCTATGCAAGAAAACATAAGGAGATGGAGGGTATCACACTCTAGGAATTAAGTTCCCTTTCTTGTACTTCTCATAGGTTTGGTACAAGAGGTCCTTCCTAGGTAGAAGTGAACCAATGGGTGCAAGCCAAAAGTGGTCTAAAGAATAGCTACCATGCACAACTAGCGGTTTATAGCCAGTGTCATGGATTACATGCATTGAACCCTCATGAATAAACTTCATACATTTATGCACAATTGAGGGAATTACATTCATAGCTACTAACCAGGGGATACACAACTTTACTCTAAAGAGTTCGGATCTCGAGATTATGTCAAACATCAAGTTTACAAACTTAGGTCCAACAAGGACCAAAAAACTATGCTACCAAGGGGAGGTACAAAAAGTTTGTTATGCATACGGATGGTGCTTATAGGTGCATCATACCCATATTTATGCAAGAATTTCATTAACATGATCTCCTTGGTTATAATATTCACCTCACACATTGGGTCAAAAAGAACACTTTCTACAGTTTTTCCATTGATTCACACAGGGATGTAAAGAGGAGATGGTTCTTTATTAAAACCCATCGGTAGGTGCTGTGAGGTGAAGGTTATACCTGGACCACTACTCATAGGCTGCACAAAGTGGACATGTAGATGCAAGAAGGAAGTGATCATGTACACTAAACAACACCCTCACAAAGCCCACCAAATGTTCGAAATTAGACAGTGACCCAACTAAGGCTTCATTCCACAATGCTTATAGAACCTTCTAACTATACCTACTAGGGGTCACAAGTCGAGTTGTAAGGAGAAACGCCTCACAACACCCACACCTACAATTCTCCTAGGATATGAGGAAATGACCTTTCAACACTACTAAATGGAACCAAAATGGTTCACATTAGGTTCACCAAAAATGTAAGAGAGGGGGACCAACCACGTCAAGGCTCTAGGTCACAGAGAGCTGAGAGCGGAGGGATTCCCTAACTTACCTCAATCTAAAGGGATGTTTTGGGATGAGGATTGAGAATGAAGAGAAATATGAAGTACTTCTATCAATCTACAGACCCAAAATTCTAATAGGGGCTAGACGAGATAGTTTTTTGAGTCTGAACTGTACCTCAAACAACTCTCTATCCAAGGACGTTTTATAGTTTGGGTTTGGGATGACAGTGTGGTGCACTATCATTCATATGACTAGAAAATGTAAAGTACAATAAAAAAATATAGATACCTACTTAATAGTCAAGCTAGTTGATTTCAATGAAAATAATAGAATGATAAAATATGAGAAGTAAATGCAAAGATGATAAAGAAAGTAGATAAAATCTAGGGTAATGAATATCATCTCACAAAAGTGCCAACTCGTCAGCGAGCTCCACACATACATTCACCTACACACAAGAAAGAAATCAATATGGGGGCTATATAGGGCCCTACCTCAGTCAAACCCCCGCTTTTGTGTTTCCACCTCCATGGACAACCAGAAAGCAATGGAGTAGAAAATATAATGAAGGAGATCAAGAAAGAAGTACACTAAACACTGTAAAAGATAAAGTTACTCTATCAAATCACAAATAAGGAATGTGAAGCATTACCACCTCCACCCAAAGGCTCTCAAGGCCAATGAAGGGAGAATGCAAGCAATGAACTTGGAAAAATCACCAAAACTGTAGCAGTGATGAAAGGAGGTCTTGTAAGACTCCAAGCTCGCAACTTTTGTGGTAGAGTGACATACACAAAAGTGAAGTTGATGGAGTTTATAGTTGTTGCAATGCTCAAATGGACTGGTGTAGATTTTTGGAAGTGTGAAAAAATGAATTGAAAAATGCTTGAGAATTTGAAGAAGTGAAGTGATGTGTGAAGTGAATTCTTTTTAAGGTGGGATGACAAGGAATAAGGTTTTTTTCAGGTCGGTTGGTTGATAGAAGGATGTTACAATTCGTCCCTAATGAGGAGTGTAATGTCTCTGTCAACTTCAGATGCAGTAATACATCAGGGATGGTAGCTCCCTATGTAGACATCCATGCATTGCACTCACGTCCTTGAAAAATATTCTCTCACTGACACACAAGACAAACACCAAGTGGGTAGAAGGTAGGTGGGTGATTTAGAATTTCTCCTTCAAGTTTTATTTTCTAAGTTGAGGGTATGTGAAAGGGGAATTTACATAAGGAGTTCAAATTTTCTCCTATACAGATGGATATGGTGTGATAGGGGAGGAAGGTTGGAAAGATGCTTCAAATTGGATGGATGGAGTAGTAGAGGATTCATGAGACTTAGGGGATTGAGATTTATCTTGATGTGGAGGTGATGAAGGTGGATGCATGACACGGGGATATTGCACATCTTTTTTTCACATGGGGAATTAAGCATCTTTGAGAGTAGTCCTTGGATCCAACCATTATGAGGGACATGGGTGAATTTGATTGGTAAGGTTAGGGTGATGTGGATTGTAAGGATGTGGGAGATGAACAAATGTAATAAGAGGTGGTATTTTCCATAAATTGGTAAATGGATGATGAGGATGCAGAGTTTGAAAAGGATGTGGAGATGGGGGTTTGGGATGCAAAATTTTGGCTAAAGGCTTGGTATCCCTTGTCAAAGGAAGGGGAAGGAGAAGCAAGATGGGATGAGTTGGGATTGGATGAAGGTGGGGAGGATGGAAGTTTAGCTCCAATTCCAAGAAGATATCTAAGCATGGAATCCTTATCATTATTAAAGTAGCAGGTGAGGAAATAGTTGGTGATGGGATCATATGAGGTTGATATGGGTGTGATTTGAGGGGGAATTTGGATGGGTGATTGGTGAAGGTTTGGAGAGTTGTGTCTAATGGATTCAAGGTGATCCACAATATTATTACTATCATCATAGGGATTAGGATATGGATACACGACATTATATTAGGTTGGTATGGGTACAGGTGGATTATAATAGGTTAGTTTGGATGTAGGATAGGTTGAATGATTAGGCATGGTGAGTGTTTGATTGGAAGAATAAAGTTTGGGATTTATTTTGGATAAAGATAGTGATTAGGATTAGGGATGGATGAGGATTAGAATAATGATATATGGGGATAAATATGGAGGATGAGTTAGAATTGGGATCGAATTTCAAGACCTCAAAATGATATCATTTGATTAAGGTTGATTCTCTATACTTAGGATGGGATAATGTTCCTAAGCAAGAGTTGATTGGATTTGATAACTATACTTAAGATATGTTAATTTTCTTAGGAAATTTTTTATTAAAGATGAAATCAAGTTAAGGTCTTGACTTTTGATCAGGGGATTGGATTTGAGATGGATGATAGTGGATTAAGGATAAGGTCCCTAGATGAAAGCTTTGGGTGATGATGAAAGGATATGATGTATGAAGGAGATTAAGTCCTTAACCAAATTTTTATGTTCAAAGGATGGTTTTTTGGTTAAGTATGGGATTTGGATGCTTGATTAAGAGGATAAATGGATAATGGTTGTTTGAATTTGGATGAGGATAGATGGATTACATTGGGATTTGGTTGGAATGGGATTAGGTTGATAGTGTGATTAGATTAAGATGATCCTGAAGGATGGGGATTGAGGATGCTAATGAAGGGTGTGAATTAAGGATGATGATGGATGATTAAGGATGAAAGTGGATTAAGAAAAAATGATTTTGATGTGGATTATGGAGGATGGTTAGGTTAATGATTAGGACCTTAATTGGATTAGGAAACTTAATCAAGATTAGGGTCCTAAATGATGGATTAAGAATGGATGAGATGATTGAGATAGTTGGTATGATTTGGATTAGGTGATTGGGTATGATTAGGACAAGATGGATTAGAAAGGTTAGGGTGATGATTAGGATGATTATGAATAGTTAAGATGATTATGGATGAGGTTAGGGGGATAATTAGGATGAAGAAAGATTATTGGGAGATGATTAGGATATGAAAATAGGTGATCAACGTAATATGAGAGTGATAATTAGGATGATAATGAATGATTAGGAATGAATTATTAGGATGATTATGGTTATGGGTCATTAGGGTAAGGTGATTGAAGATGATTAGGATGAAGAGGGATGGTTAGGATGAAAATGATGATGATGGATGATTAAGATGAGATGAGTGAGATAATTAGAATGATTAAGAGGGATGATTAGGATGTAAAATAATGATTAGGATAAGAAGAGATGACTAGAATGAAGGATGATTAGGATGAATGGAGATAATTAGGATGGGATGATAGATGATTATGATGACTAGGATGAGATCATTGGTTTGACTTGGATGACTAGGATAAGGTGATTAGGATGAAGGATGTGGATGGGAAGTTTGACTTGGAGCTTATGTGGATAGATTGACTTAGAGGATAGCT
>VDFB02047230.1:32227095-32446840 GCA_007258455.2 Sequoia sempervirens | reverse complement strand
AGACAAATAACCGAGTTCCACATTGCGTTGGAATGGTTGTGCTTGATCCTTTTTTTTCCATTATTTTTCTTGGCCTTTGATAGGGTATGGCTATGTATCTTTGTTATTGCTGCATACTTAAGTTTCTTGAATGTCTACTTTAGTGTGAGTTTGACATGGGGTCATCCTCTCACTAAAGTGGGGGGGAAATGTAGTAGCAGAAAAAGTATCCCTTTTCCTTACTTAATTTGGGAATAATTGTCATTGAATTAACCTAATTTTTCCTAGGTTTAGTGTTGTAATGTGTTGTACACATTCACATTAATCTTAGGACCCTTTTTAAAATGTACCTAAAATGTACCTTATTTAAGGTGTTGTAGAGTGTTGTAACACACTTTCACACTTATCTAGGGTCTCACTAATTAATTGTGGTTAATTAGAGTTTAATTGGCCCTTTAACTCAAACTCAAGCCCTCTTTTCAAGGATATATCCCAACACCCAATAATGATATTGTATGACATTTAATTTGGAAAATTTGGTGTCCTAAAAAATGCTGCTAGAACCCATTCACCTTTATTGGAAAATAAGTCCTCTCCACATAGGAAACCCCTTTCTATGCTTTTTTGAGGTGGATTTTTGATGTTATTTCACCTCCTCGAGGCATGGTCCTAGAAAGTTGTGCTACGACCCATTCGCCTTTAGTGGTGAATGGGTCCTCCCTTAATAGGACCCCCTTTTTTAATTTAATTATGGCAGGATTTTAATAATTTTCATTCCTAGATTTGATGTCAACTTTAATTATTTGAATTTGGGGGTTAATATCTAGATTTAGTATAAATATAATTTTAATTCACATTGTTTCACCTAGCAAGTTCAAGTGATCATAAGAATACATTCACAAGAGCATCATAAAGCATTTCAAAGGAATTCAAAGGCAGATTATCAAGAGTTTATTGTAGCAATTCAAGATCATTTCATCATGTAAAAGGCATAGTGAATTCAAGCATTTTGTTGAGCTAAGATTGTTGATGTAGCATTGAAGATCTATTTGCAAGCATATTTTTACATCTAATTTGAGAACAAGATCTACACTCTTCATGGCCACTTCATGTTAGTTTACAAATTTACATTCCAAGATATCTTCCAAGGTATCATCATTTCAAGTTTCATGTTTCATGTCCTTATTTCATTATTTCATCATTTGGTTCAATTAATTAAAATGGGTTTGACCAAAGAAAACCCCTATCCCCTAACAAACAACATTTTTCTCCTCTTGAATGCATGATTGTAGGTTTTAGGTTGAAGAGCAAGATTTGGAGAAGAATTGTGAAAGTTGAAGAGTTGCAAAGTTATCATTCTTAGTGCAAGAACATAAAAAGAAGGCTATATTATTTATTCCAAACTTTTAGGAGCTCAAAACCTAGGAACTGAGAGTGTAGACATTGAAGTATAGAACCCAAAAACTAGTTTTCTAAAACCCTAAAAGGACCTAGTCACCACTAAAGGAAAATTAGTCCTTAGTAGGGCTTGAAGTAGTGAAAAATTGGGATCTAGGAGTGCATACTAAGAGGAATAAAACCAAGAGGTCAGTTTCTAGAACCCTAACAGGGACCCATTCACCACTAAAGGTGAATGAGTCCTTGATGGCATAAAAAACCATTTTTTCTACAAGGTACACATCATTTCAAGCTCTCAAAAATCCCCTTTTCATTTCTATAATAGTTAGGGTTAGTTTCTGATTTTTATTGGCATCTTATCACACACATAATTGCATTTTTTATGGTGGAAGATTAGTGGTTCATCATATTGATGCTAACTCTACTTTTTCTATTAAACAATTTGTAAGTCAATTCTTTGTGTGGATCTCATTTCCTAATGAAATAGTGAGAAATAGGTCTATCTATTATAATTTTGGTGAACCCCCTCTCCTAACATAAATCTGTTATCTATTATTTTAGGGCCCATGCTAAGTAGGTGCCATATGACACTGTAATGGATTAGTGCATGTTTTATTTTCACTCAAGTCTCAAAAATTCATAGAGAACTAAGTGAACACAATACAAATTAAATATTTCCACTTACAAATAATGTGGAACTTACATGTCAAGAAATCCTTAACCATCAGGAAATATATGTGGGAGCATAGCACACTAGAATGACGTCAATATGATTGATTATTTAGAACTTGCACTACAAGGAGCCTATGCACTACCAATAAAATTTCTTAACTTCAACACTACATCGAATCCACTAGCTTGACATGACCAAGACATCCACTGATAGTGTATTCCATATGGCATATTAGAGTATAAGTTTAACTTTAATAGGCTCATATAATAGGAAGATGTGCTCAAATAAAGACTATTCAAGTGTATTTCAAATAGAAAATGGTAGGGACCACAATACAAGTGCACTAAAGGGAGACATAATAATTATTTAAGAGCACAAGATTAATCTGCAGAAAACATGCTATAGGTTGTCTTCAAGATTGAATTAGTGTTTAGTTGACTTAAAACACTTTGATGACTTTTTCACCACCTTTCAACACATATTTTCTTTAAAAATCTACATATAAAGTCTGCAAACACTCATGCAAAAGGGGAAAAATGGTTAAGGGTTAGAGTATAGGGGTTTTCCTTGGTTAAATCCCACTTTTGTAATCAAACCCTTAATAAAAAAATAAATGAAATGAGAAAGGAATGATGAATAAACAAAATGAAAATGTCCTAAACTCACCAAAAACCTTGTAGAAGTATGAAGATATGTCAATGGCTGCTCCAAGATACTTGAAAATTGCTTGATTGAATGATGCTTTGATGGATTGAATCCAAGAATGCTAATTGATGTTGTATGAGAAAATGAGATGATGGGGGTTGAAATTGATGGGAAAACACTTATACCCTAATTACCCAATAATAACACATCATAGGCCAACATAAGGTCTTTCTGAATAAAAACCTGAAAGAAAATTTGAACTATTTTTAGATCCAAGAGGGACTTGTTGATGGTGCCAAGTGTTGACCCACAAATGTAGGTAAGATAAAAGTGAAATATATCACCTCTCCTAAAAAAGACAATCAACAATCAAAGTGATCACCTCCCAAGGTCTTTGGTGTTGGTTCACAACATTGCTATTTCACGAAGTGGTCAATATGGCTATAATGTTCAAGGGGCCTGCTGGTGTTGAGCTTCTGGATTGTTATAAGATCAAACATATATTTAAACCTATTTTAACCAGTGGTTTTAAAGAAATAGAAAAAGATAGATTAAAGATTTTAAACTGAAGAGAATGTTGATTCATCCAACTAATCAGACTTGTTGCCTTCCAAGGAATTCTGAAACTAAAACTGCAGAATAAATTTAACTTGTAATTAATACACAGTTTCATTCATTCATAGTGCAAACTTTAACAGTATATTGTAAATCATCATTTAAACAAAACATAAGGTAAAATTTCATTCCTTGAGAGCTTCCCAAATCAAATAATTAACCCAAGATAAATACCATTCTGCAACACAATGTGAAGTAGATTTAAATCTGGCTGCTTCTACTGTTGATGAAATAGATAAACAACATTTACAGATCTGGCAAGATCACTAATGTATAGAAAACCCATGACTTTGAATTATCTCCATCTATACTAAGCAAATCTGGAAGATACATTACTTCCTCTTGCTAAACTTAACTTCTACCCTACTTCTACTCTCGATTTTTTATCTACCTTCTAACCCTAACTGCTAATTGCTAATGATAAAAAAAAACTAGAAGAGATCTTCAAGATAAAAAAAAGATCCTCTACAAAGAGGCAAAAACGCCATATATACATGTGCCAAAATGAGTCGGCCTCGTTTTAGGGTTTACAAAATAAGTCAGTTATAGAAGGGTCGGCCCTAGAAAAATTTGGGACAAAGTCAATGATACATTAAATGCATACTTGTTCAAGTCGAAGAAAGATATCCCTTAGGTATGGTTTCCAAATCTTTACAACCATCACATTAAATCACAACCCTCATGTCCGACCTCGAGACTTATTTGCAGAGTTGCTTTGAATTCTCTGAAGCACTGTCATTAATGTTGATCTACTTTTTCCAGTAGACATCCTAGCTATCATTGAGACTCGTGACTTCTTCCTCTCTATCTAGATCTTTCTACAAGTTGACCCCCTTTAGAAGCAGCATCCGACTTTCCTATTTATAGACAAACACCATTGTTCACTGAATCGATGATCATCTTCGATCACAAAGTAGATCCATATCACTCATAGTCTATTGATCTTCCTCACAGGAATGGTCACAACAGTCCAACTGCCAATGGTTCACCTTCAACTTCCTCTGATTGGTTGAACACATAGCACATAGGATTTTCAGATGGTTAAAAGTCATTCAAGCAAGATCACATGTCGGTGAGACACTAGCCGTGTCTCCCTGATGCTACAAAGCTCCACTGGCACTATTGGCATAACTTACAACTATCAGCAAGAGGTTGTATTGAGAGAAAATCTTTTGGCCAAGAGTCATATCGATATCCAATACCATCGCCCGAACTATCGCTATCGGCTAGATCAGTGAGAACTTTCATCGAAGTCCACAACAAACTCATCGGCAAGACTATCACTTTCGACAAGAGTCATATAGAGTCCTTAAGTCTTACCGATGTCAAAACACATGTTTGCGAGACCAACAGTCATCGGCAAGAGGTCATACCGAAAGCACTCGACAGTAGATATCACTTCGACTAGACTATTGGCAAGAGTGTCCCTGACATCCAACATGAACACATCCATCGACAAGACAAACAAGTCGGAACAAGGTCTTACTGAGCCTCCATGTCACATCGAAGAGTTAAACCATTAGTGAGACTTCATCAGTCGGCAAGAGTCTACGAAGGTCACTCCTCTCCCTGACGCTACCTGTTGCCAAGAGTCTCACCAAAGACATACATACCCATCGGTGAGACCAAAACCATCAACAAGAGATCATATCGAGTGCAAACCTTTTAGCCATAAGTCTCCCCGATGATAACCTTGTGAACAACTGTTGGTGAGAGTTCTCCCTAGGCAGAGAGAGATAGAAAAATCACAGCGATTGAAATGTCTTGGTGACCTGAGCACTTCAAATGAATAGAACACAACTTCTAGTCGGCAAGACTTCTAGAGGGTCTCACTGACTTTACTCTTTTAGGAGCTTCATGCCAGTAAGATTGAAGCATGTTTTCCAACTGACTTCCTTGAGAAACAACATCAAATGTTCTCGACATGCTTTAATTCTGCAAAACTATGCCTTCATTAGTCCTCTAAAGTATAGAAAATATCATTCATCCTACCCTTCATACATCTTTCATTTAATTACTTAGAAAAAACTCAACTCTAGCAGAGGCGGGACCAAATCCGAACCAGAAACACACCTTCCTTTAATATCGGTAGGATGGGAGCCAAAATGAAACCAAAATCTGGAATGGAGTCGAAACTGGAACAAAACATGGAAGTAACCAACATTTCCAAGTTCAGCCCACATTTCGGCTCCATGTCCGCAGAAGGAAAAGAAACCTTGGAATAAAATGCAAGCAGGATCAGAGCAAAAACTGATCCCGAGTGAACCACAACGGGGGTGGGAACAGAACCAAATATGACACTGAAACTTACCCAAGTTTCAGGTTCGGATTCCATCCCAACCCCACCTCCGACAACATACAAAGAGACAATGAAAAAAATGAAAAAGAAAAAGGGAAGGGAAGAAAAAAAACATCCCATGACCAAATGATCGGAACAAAAGGCAAAACAAAAAGAGCCTGGCGGAACCGACACCGAAACGGAACTAGAACTGGAACTTTAGAAAATTTCCAGAGTTTGGTTTCATTCCGCATCCCGCGCTCGCGATACAAAAAGGAACATGCACAAAGGAAACCAAAACTAGGAATGGAACGAAAACTAGAACTTGGAAGAAATTCCAAGTTTGGTTTTGGTCCCGGTTCCACGTCTGCCAAAAACAACAAGGAAACAGACAAACAAAGAAAACAAAAGGGGGCGGAACTAGAACTGGGAACGGAATGGAAACCAGAACTTGGAAGGAATTCAAAGTTCGGTTTTAGTCCTGGTTCCACATCTGCCAGAGCAAAACAAAAAACTCCTAAGGCAGGAAACAAAGGGCCGAAGGAAATAGAACATAACAAAGGGGGGCCTTATTTTAAACAAGTTTAAAATGGGGTGGTTATGCAAGGCATAACAATTGGCAACCTGGCTGGGAAAATGGTTTAATAATTTTCAAGAAACTGAAGGATTTAGCTACCCAGAACTCCTGGTTTATGGACATCACAACTCCAATTAGGTCAATTTTAACAACCAAGGTTGAGTTAGAATCTCAAATGCAAATCAACACTGGCTACCCTTGAATCTATGTGTGTGCTTAATGGTGCATCACCTTTTACAAAGTTTTCCTCATCTTTTGAACAATAATGTGCAAGAATTGAACTACATGAGTTGATTCCCTTTGTGTTGTTGTGCAATGATATCCTGGGCATAGCTCCACTTCCAGTCAAGCATCCATAGCTCTGATAGAGATATGTCTAGTTTTCCCACAACATTTCTCTACTGCCAGTTAGGTGTCCATTGCCCTGGTAGAGATACTTGAATCACCCATTCATATTGATTTTTCTTTTCTTTTCTTTTCTCTTGAAGTTTCAAATATTTCATTCAATTCTTTCTCAATATGTCAGATGTCTAACATCTGTTCTGGGTTGAAAACTACCATGGACCTCATAAAAACACTTGGGGAATCAAAATTTTCACTCAAATCTTGCAACACCATCTTCCTAAGGAAAATGTACCATTACAAAAGGAGATTTTTTTGATGATTTGTGATAGATTCAGTCGTAGTTAATGAAGATTGTTTACTTTTCACCTTGTTTTCAAGACTTTCCACAACTCTTATTGATAATGGACATAAAACAATGAATTTAGGACAAAATCATGCAATCAAAAAACCTGAAAATATCTAAACCAACTTCTCTCCTAATAACCAAAGTATACTTCAGATAACAAACCCATTACAACTGCACAAAATGAAGGTCCCCACAAAGGAAAACAAAGGAACAACAAGTAGAAGAACAAAAGAAAAGGAAAATGAGGAAAACAACAAAACTATTTATATACAAAATGACAAATTATTTACATATACACAACCCAACAAAATACAAGATCTTCCATGACCCAAAGTATTGTTTGAGAAATTGTCCATTGAAAGGCAATGGAATGGGTTCTCCTGTTAAACTGCTTAGCCGGAAAGCACTTTCTCATAGGATTTCAGCAATTTGATAGGGACCTAACCAAAGCTTATCAAATTTTTGGTGATCACTTTTCTTTTCATTAGCCTTATCCCATAGCAGCACAAGGTCTAATATTCTGAAAGCCTTGATTTTGGCTCTTTTGTCAAACCAATATTTGATAATAGCCTGGTACTTAAAGAATTGCTGCAAAGCAGCACCTCTTTTCTCTTTTAATTTCAGCAAGCCAGCTAACCTTACTTCAATCCTATCATCACTAGAGTAAAATTCTTGCATAAAATTAAGGATAGGTATTTGCAGGTGAATAGGGAACACAGGCTCTTGGCCATATACTAGCTTAAATGGTGAAGTCTTTAATGCAGCCTTGATCCTAGTCCTATCTGCCCATAAAGAAAATATTAACTAGGTATGCCAGTCTTTAGGGTTGTTCTCTAATAGTTTTTTTATTACTCCTAGGAGATTCTTATTAGTTGATTCTACAACTCCATTTCCTTGTGGATAATAGTTTGAAGAATACTTTTAAACAATTTTATGATCATAAGCCCATGAAATAAACTCGGCAGAAGAAAAATCATGGCCATTGTCACATACCAATGCAAAGGGTGCTCCAAACCTGATTGTGATGCATTTAGTGAGGAACTTGATTACCACTTTCGTCATGCTATTCTTGCAAGGTATAGCTTTGGTCCATCTCGTGCAGTAATCCATGGTAGTCAAAATGAATTTGTGTCATGTAGAAGAATTATGATTAATTACCCCAACAAAATCAAGTGCCCATTGGGAAAATGGCCTTACCTCATAAACAGGCTGCAATGGCATGGCTGAATGGCACTCTCTTGATGCAGAAGTCTGACATACATGACATGTCCTTACGTGTTGGTGGGACTCCTTAAAAAAACATGGCCAATAATAATCAGATTTGAGGATCTAATGTGCTAAAGAATCTGTAGAACCATGGCCTGTGCCATGTTTCCCATGAAATTCAACAATTGTGTGCCTAGCTTATTGCTGATCAAGGCATCGTAGGTAAATTCCCTCAAAATTATTTCTGTATAACATTCCTCCTTTGAGCATATAATGGGAGCCTTTTATTCTTAGTGCTCTCCTCTGAGTTGTATTCATTCCCTCTGGGCATCGATTATTGAGCATGAAATAAATAATATCGACATACCAAGGGTCATTGGAAAAGGACTGTGTTGTGTACTGCTGAAAAATAATGTTCTTGCAGCATCCACCATCGATTTAGACAGGCCTTGACCTCAGAAAAGTTTCATAGGGTGGATCTCCAGGTTGAACTCTTGCAAAATAGCCATCCATTTCCCCCTTCGTTCTCCCAACTTACTCTGCATAAGTAGATACTTCACAGCAGTTTCAAGAACTACAACAATGATCTGACTTCATAAGATATAGTGCCTGAACTTCTTGACCACTCTAACCAGCGCAAAAACTTGTTTCTCAAGAGGTGGGTACTTGACTTCAGCATTCTTAAACAACGAGCTCATGAAGGCAATTGGCCTCTCATCCCCCTCCTCTCTTCGTTGTGTCAAGACAACTGCACACGAGTGTTTAGAAGCAAAAGAATAAATATAAAATGGCTTGAAATAGTCAGGGCTGGTGAGGACTGGCACTTCTGAAATGGATTGCTTGATGTGAGAAAAAGTATCCTTTGCCTTGTTACTCCATTCTATTCTAGCATCTTTCTTCATCATTTCGTTCAAAGGTTTAACAATCTCTACAAAACCTGTAATAAACTTTCTCACAAAGTTGATCTTTCCAAAGAAAGATCTCATCTCCTTCTTACTTCCTAGCATAGTTAACTTTAAAATAGACTTAACTCGGTCTAGATCTATCGTTATCCCTCTTTTTGAGATTGTGTCCCAAAATTTTCCCTTCAAAAACCCCGAACACACACTTTTTAGGATTCAGAGAGACACCATATCAGATGCATCTTTCAAGAACTTTAGCTAATTTTGTAGCATGATTTAGTCTATCTTTACAGAATACTATCAGGTCATCCATATAAACAATGATGCATTTACCAATAAAATCTTTGAACGCTATGTCCATAGCATGCTGAAAGGTTGCTCCAACATTTATCAAACCAAATGGCATCCTTCTGTAAGCAAATGCTCCCCACTTAGTAGTGAAGGTTGTCTTCATTTTTTCTTCATAATTAACAATCACCTAATAGTATCTAGAATAGCCATCCAGGAATGATATCATCTAAGACCCATTGACAATTTGCAAACTTTGTCTAGAGAAGGGAGTGGGTAGTTGTCGTTTTTTGAAGCTCTATTCAGATTCATGAAATCTACACATAGTCTGATTTCTCCATTCTTCTTACGAACTGGAACCAAGTTAGCCACCCATGTTGAATGTCGTACAAGAAAGATTATTCTTACAAAAAGCAATTTCTGAACTTCCTTAAAGATCAGTGGTTCAATCAGGGCATTGACAAGACGTTGTTTCTGCTGAAATGGTTTAGCTTTAGGCTTCAAAGGAATAGTATGAGTTATCACAGAAGCATCAAATGTTTTTAGATCTTCATACTCCCAAGCTATCACAACAACATCTTTCTTTAGTGCCCTCAGTATATCTTTTCTAATTGCTTCAGGGCAGGCTTTCCCTACGTAAACATTTCTTTGAGGGCCAAAATCAACTAGGTTAACAGTTTCATATTCACCTCCTTTATCTTCGGTTGACATCTTTTCCCAAGCCCTTGGGTCTGAATCAAAAATCCTTTCTAAGGCCATCATTCCCTTGGGAATGTTATTACTTTTTAAATTGAGGACCCCCTCTGTATCACAGTCTTCAGGGTTCCAGTCTCCTTGAGATGATTTGTCCTTCAAAAACATTTGAGCTTGCTAGAAAAGCAAGGATATGTTGATCATCATCGAAGACTTGAAAGTTCTGGACATTATCGGGAACAGTTGGGGTGGATATCAATTCTACTGAGAATCTCTCAAGCTTGGATTCTTGCATGGGCTCTAGGGTACTTGCAGCAACAACTAATGAATCAACTATTTGATTCTCCTCTCTAGGAATTAAACTAATCCCAAAAGCATCAAAGTCTTCAATTAGGTTCCATACCCTATTTCTATAAGCTGCCAGCCTTTTATTATGACATGTGTACTAGTTGCGCACTTTCTTGATAATCACTTCCAAATCTCCTTTAACGACCAAGGTAGTGACCCTTTTCTTATGTGCAAACATTAGTCCCCGAGCTAATGCTTTGTACTCTGCTATATTGTTAGTGCATCCAAACTGCAACCTGTAAGAAGCAAAGAAAGTTTTCCCCTTCAGGCTGGTTAATTCAATCCCAACACCACACCCTGTTTTGGATTTGGATCCATCAAACGTGAGGGTCCATAGCTGATAATGAGCTGGGGTTGACTTCTTTGAGGTTGTTGTGGGTGTTTGGATAAGATGAACCATAGGTGGGGCCACTTGGTCTTTTGCATCAACTATTGGGAATGGGTGTTCAATAGGTTCCTCAGGTGCAATTTCTAATTCCCGGTCAGACATATCATGTATTCCTAAGATATCTTTCTGACAGTCACTTTTATCTTTGATTAATCCCTTGGGTTTTGGTATACTTGTGAGTGCAGGGGTATCAAACAAACCTTGGGGTTGTTCATCGTAACTATGTTGGTCCGGTATTGTGACCGGGGTAGGTTTAGCTTGAGGAGGGACTTCCCCTGAAGGTATATTATCCTTGGTTAACATTATTGCATTTTTGGCTTCAAATAAGAAGTGGTCCGAAATGGTCTTAGGGTGACTTAGGCTAGTTTCCTTAGTGTGGGAAACATGGTTTAAAATACTAATGCAGGGTTGGCATGTCAGTTCCGAATGATTTTGGTAGTTTACCTTGCACAAATTAGGGAGTAGAAGACTCCGCAAATTGATATCTTCCCCTAAGACCAGTTGATCCTGATGCAACTTCCTAATCAATACCTATTGATTTTCATTAATCATGGGATTAGGGAATTTTTGCATTGACAAATCTTTAGAATCAAGAACCGAAAAGGTCAGAATTTCCTCTCTTTTATAAACCCCTATCTTAGTTTCA
This sequence comes from Sequoia sempervirens, assembly GCA_007258455.2. NCBI lineage: Eukaryota > Viridiplantae > Streptophyta > Pinopsida > Cupressales > Cupressaceae > Sequoia > Sequoia sempervirens. Next base: position 32,435,513 of record VDFB02047230.1, on the reverse strand, counting down.
AAATAAGCTACCTCGTTGGGACAGTCATACTCAGTAATGATATGTTTGAGGTGAGGTTCACTCTCAATCCTAATCTGCATAGGCATCCCCCTCCATGGTAGCCACATGTGTGAAAAGTTGAGGGAAAGATATCCCCCTATACTTTTCATTAAATCTCTGCTCAACAGCATACCATAAGTCTTGGGAATGTCCGCTACTTGAATATCCACATTGGTTAAAATCCTAGGGTCATATCCTACTTGCACATGTATATTTCTCATTTCTCCAACTACATTAACCTCTATTTTATCAAGTTGGATGACCTTCTTGTTTGTTTGGACAGGGTTCAATCCTAATTTCTTGCATACACAAAATGGCATCACATTGCCAGAAGCCCCTAAATCTAGCAGACAATTATGTAGATTCTTCCCACAGATTCTCAAACTTAAAAGAAATGGTGGGTTACCTACCTTGCTTCTGAACAAAGCTACATTCATGTTTGTAGTGGGTGCCACCTTGGTTTTCCCTTTTGATTTATTGGCTTCTTCCAAAGCTTTCAACACTATCTCTCGTTGGGCAGGGCACCACTTTAGGATGTCAAAGTATGATAAAGAGGTTTTCTGTTTCTGCATCTCAGAAACAATATCAAATTCTATGTTATAGCTTGTATTACATTTAAAAACACCCGATGAATTACCTTTGTTATGGGAGTTAGGTGGACCCCTTGGTGGAGGAGGGTTGTTATCAACACCCTGATTTGGAGGCACCATATGGTTAGGTGGTGCTGATGTAGCGAATGAACCCTTATTCTGATTTCTTAAAAAGTGTCCCCCTTTTGTCTAAAAGGCTTGGGCCTCATATGCATCTTCCTCTAGTTCATTCTCATTCTGCATTGGGAATGAAGGTTCTTCTTCAAAGAGGTCATAAGTCATAGCTGTATCCATTGAGTCACCTCTTTTATTTGAATTCCCTTGGAACGTTTGGACATCTTCCTATGCCATCTTTATGACCTCCATTTCAGGGCATTTTACCTTAGAATGAGTTGCAGTATCATGCAACCTGCACCAGTTAGTCATAAAATTGAGGTCAGCCACATTCGCAACATGTGGTTTGTCCTCATTAGCTTGATAATTGTGAGGAACCCCATTGTTATTTGGCCCTGTATTCCATTGCCTATTGTTATTTGGCCTCTGGTTATATCCTTTATTTTTATTTTGACAGCCTTGGTTAGGGGAGTTTTTGCCTTGATAATTCCTCTGGTTGTGATTGTAGTTGTTCAGATAATTACCCTGATTGTTATTACTCTGATTAGGGTAATTACCTTGGTTCTGAGAGGGGTTCAGTTTAAGCTGAGCCATATCATTTGTGACTTGAGATAGAGTTTACTTTATGGTTTCCACCTTGTTCATGAGTTGAACTGTCCTTTCACTCTCAACACTCTTAGCAACAGGTGGCTGACTGATAGGATTTGGTGTTCCTTCTTGATTATGATGACCATGCTAACTGTGATGAACCTGTGATTGTTGAGAGAAGTCAGGAGCTCCATTGGCAAAGAATGGAATAGGAGATTGAGTCTACAACTCAGATATAGGTCCATAATGGGAAGGAGACATCCTTAGGACAATATTGAATAAATGGGTTGGGTTAGGCATCTGATACCCCATTGAAGGAAAACTTCCTCCCAAGCTTCCTTGTTCTAGTTTGTTGTTGCAGCTTGATGGCTAGATGATATACTTTAGACAAGGAATCAATATCTACCGGTTGATAAGTCCTTTGTAGGAATAGGCCAAGCAAAGGGTCTATAACTCTAAAATATGCCTGAATGGCACTATTCTCAACAACTAGATAGGGGTCCTACAGTCTCCTATACATTCGTTGAAACCTGGTATTAAACAAGGGTAGGTATTCACATGGCTCCTTTGTAATGGCAGAAAATTGGTGGAAAAAAATGGTCAGATCCACATAAAATCTGAACTAATTGATGAAGCATTCTCCAGGTCTGTCCAGCTCATAATAGAACCTTGTGGAAGATTTAGGTACCAGTTGTAAGCCATATCCCCTAAGGAATAAGAGAACAACCTACAAACCACATCATGGTGAGCTATCTAGGCTCTGGTACAAGCATCCTTAAAAGCTTGTATGTGCTCTTCAACACTCCTTGATTCGCCATGAATGTAGTTGGGATAGAATCTCTCAGGATTCTTAGGCATATCATGAAAGCCTCCAGGAATAGTCCCCAATGGAGAGGGATTATTCATAAAGAATGCCATTGGTGGCAGTGGTGGGGGTTGAGCCAGCTGTTGGATGGGATGAACAAGTTGTAATGGCACTTGAGATGGAGTTAGTGATGAATTGACGGGTATCCACCAGGGTATTGGTGAAAATCCTAGTGGAGTGAGTGGAGCTGACAAGGGTGGTATAATGGCTCCCTAGTCTTGTGAATCTTGTGTCTTGTTGGGGTCTTGAGTTCTATCAAAGGTGGTGGGTTTTCAGTTGATTGAAGAACTCTATGGGACCTCTCTGGTGAGAAAAACCCAATATTATCCAGTTTTCTCTTTTGGCCCTCCTTCTAGCACCAGATCTATTAATGGTGCCAAGTGTTGACCCACAAAATGTAGGTAAGATAAAAGTGAAATATCTCACCTCTCCTAAAAAATACAATTAGCAATCAAACTGATCACCTCCCAAGGTCTTTGATGTTGGTTCACAATGTTGTTGTTTCACGAAGTGGTCAATATGGCTGTAATGTTCAAGGGGCCTGCTGGTGTTGAGATTTTGGATTGTTATAAGATCAAACATATATTTAAACCTATTTTAACTGGTGGTTTTAAAGAAATAGAAAAAGATAGATTAAAGCTTTTAAACTGAAGAGAATGTTAATTCATCCAACTAATCAGACTTGTTTCCTTCCAAGGAATTCTGAAACTAAAACTACAAAATAAATTTAACTTGTAATTAATAAACAGTTTCATTCATTCATAGTGCAAACTTTAATAGTAGATTGTAAATCATCATTTAAACAAAACATAAGGTAAAATTTCATTCCTTGAGAGCTTTCCAAATCAAATAATTAACCCAAGATAAATACCATTCTGCAACACAATGTGAAGTAGATTTAAATCTGGCTGCTTCTACTGTTGATGAAATAGATAAACAACATTTATAAATCTGGCAAGATCACCAATGTACAAAAAACCCATGACTTTGAATTATCTCCATCAATACTAAGAAAACTGGAAGATACATTACTTCCTCTTGCTAAACTTAACTTCTACCCTACTTCTACTCTTGATTTTTTATCTACCTTCTAACCCTAACTGCTAATTGCTAATGATAAAAAAAAACTAGAAGAGATCCTCAAGATAAAAAAAGATCCTCTACAAAGAGGCAAAAATTCCATATATACATGTGCCAAAATGAGTCGACCCCGTTTTAGGGTTTACAAAATAAGTCGGTTACAGAAGGGTCGGCCCTAGAAGAATTTGGGACAAAGTAAATGATGCATTAAATGTATACCTGTTCAAGTCAATGAAAGATCTCCCTCAGGTATGGTTTCCAGATCTTTACAACCATCACATTAACTCATAGCCCTTGTGTTCGACTTCGAGACTACTTTGTAGAGCTTCTTTGAATGCTCTGAAGCACTGTCATTAATGTCAATCTACTTTTTCCAGTAGACATCCCAGCTGCCATTGAGACTCACAGATTCTTCCTCTCTATCTAGATCTCTCTATCTAGATCTTTCTGCAAGTTGACCCCCTTGAGAATTAGCATCTGACTTTCCTGTCTAGATCTTTACAGACGAACACCACTATTTCACTTAATCGATCATCATCTTTGATTATAGAGTAGATCCATATAGCTCATAGTCTATTGATATTCCTCATAGGAATGGTCACAACAGTCCAACTACCAATAGTTCACCTTCATCTTCCTCTAATTGGTTGAACACATAGCATGTGGGATTTTTAGATAGTCAAAATTCATTCAAGCAGGATTGCATGTCGGTGAGAAACTATCCATGTCTCTCTGATGCTACAAAGCTCCACTGGCACTATCGGCATAATGTACAACTATCGGCAGGAGGTCATACTACTATCGGTAGGAGGTCATACTAAGAGCAAACCTTTCGGCTAAGAGTCATACCAATATCCAAGACCATCGCCCAGACTATCGCTATCGGGCAGATCGGCGAGACCTTTCATCAAAGTCCACAGCAAAATCATCGGCAAGAGTCATCTAGAGCCCTTAAGTCTTACCGATGTCGAAACACCTATCGACTAGACTAACAGTCACCAGCAAGAGGTCATACCGAAAGCACCCGACAATAGATATCACTCCAACTAGACTATTGGCAAGATTCTCCCTGACATCCAATAGAAACACATCCATCGGAAATACCAACAAGTCGGAACAAGGTCTTAGTGAGCCTCCATGTCACACCGAAGAGTTAAACCATTGGCGATACTTCATCAGTCGGCAAGAGTCTCTGAAGGTGACTCCTCTCCCCAATGCTACTTGTCACCAAGAGTCTCACTAAAGACATACATACCCATCGGCGAGACCACAACCATCGGCAGGAGATCATATCGAGTGCAAACCTTTTGGCCATAAGTCTCCCCGATGATAACCTTGTGAACAACTATCAGCAAGAGTTCTCCCTGGGCAGAGAGAGATAGAAAAATCACAGTGACTGAAATGTCTTGGTGACCTGAGCACTTCCAATGAATAGAACGCAATTGCTAGTCGACAAGACTTCCAAAGGGTCTCACCAACTTTACTCTTTCAGGAGATTCATGCTAGTAAGATTGAAGCATGTTTTCCAACATACTTCCTTCAGAAACAACATTAGATATTCTCGACATGCTTTAATCCTGCAAAACAATGCCTTCATTAGTCCTCTAAAGTATAGAAAATTTCATTCATCCTACCCTTCATACATCTTTCATTTAATTACTTAGCAAAAACTCAACTTTGGCGGAGGCGGGACCAAATCCGAACTAGAAATACACCTTCCTTTAATATCGGCGGGATGGGAGCCAAAATGAAACCGGAACTGGGACCGAAGTCAGAACAAGAACAAAACATGGAAATAACCAAGATTTCCAAGTTCAACCCACATTCTGGATTTGTGTTTGCAAAAGGAAAAGAAACCTAGGAATAAAACACAAGTGGGATCAAAGCAAAAACCGATCCTGGGCGAACCACAATGGGGGCAGGAATGGAACCAAATCTGACACTGAAACTTTCCCAAGTTTCAGGTTTGGATTCCATCCCGACCCCGCCTCCGACAACATACAAAGAGATGACGAAAAAATGAAAAAGAAAAAGGGAAGGGAAGAAAAAAAAATCCTGCGACCAAACGATCGGAACAAAAGGAAAAACAAAAAGAGCCTGCGGAATCGAGACCGAAACAGAACCAGAACTGGAACTTTAGAAAAGTTCTAGAGTTTGGTTTTGTTCCGCGTCCTACACCCGCCAGTACAAAAAGGAACAAGTGAAAAGGAAACCAACAGAACCGGAAGCATGAATGGAACGGAAACCAAAACTTGGAAGAAATTCCAAGTTCGGTTTCGGTCCTGGTTCTGCGTCTGCCAGAAACAACAAGGAAACGGACAAACAATGAAAACAAAAGGGGACGGAACCAGAACCGGGAACAGAATGGAAACCAAAACTTGGAAGGAATTCCAAGTTTGATTTTAGTCCTGGTTCTACTTCTGCCAGAGCAAAATAGAAAACTCCTAAGGCAGGAAACAAAGGGCCAAAGGAAACAGAACAAAACAAAGGGGAACCTATTTTAAAAAAGTTTAAAATGGGGTGGTTATGCAAGGCATAACATGACTCATTCACCATCCATGGCGAATGCATCCCACTCTAGGCTTGTAAGTGGGTGTTGAGAATTAAGTTGCATTTAATGTTGTTTGTTGGGTTTACATTAAAAAATTATCTTAATTAAGTCTTATGAGTGCATAAAGGGGTCATATAAAGCATAAGAAAGGTGTAAATAGTGATAAAAACCTAGAAAAGTGTGAAATCTTATTACAAGACTTTACAACACTTTAAAATAGGACTTGATAAGGGATAAAATGATGATTTTTAGATGAATTACAATGAGAAGAGTCTAGAAGAGTGTAGAAATGTGTTACAAAACTTCACAACAACTTCACAAGACACCATAATTTGAATATTTAGGACCTAATGTGAATGCATAAGTTACATTGCAACATTAAATCAAAGCAAAATAGGTCAAGCATCACAAGAGAAAGACCTAAATAACCATGAAAATGTTAATGATCCATTTTTATATGGTACAAACCCTAATAGGGACTCATTTTCCCTATGGTGAATGGGACCTAGTTCACTTTCCCAGGAGGCTCTAGATCATAAATTGTAGCTTATGAACTATGAAAACTGGCTGCTCTTATATCCTTAATAGGGACTCATTTTCCCTCTGGAGAATGGTTCTTGGTAGGTTCTTTTAGAAAAATCTTAATCTAAATTTAAAGTTTTAGATCTATAATTCCTTCTTGTAACTTGAAATATCCACTTTCAGATATGGATCTATGAATAATCTACAAAAAAAATTTGATGTTTGTTTGTGGATAGGGGTTTGCCTCAGTCAAACCCCAAGTTTGGTAATTAATCCTTGATGATAAATAGAAATATGAAACATGAAATGTGTGTGCAATTCTAACCTTAAGTGTGTCTAACATTAAGATCTTTAGTGATGCAAAGAAACCCTACTCAAGTGTATTAGAATAAGATTTAGAATGAAACATGAACAATGCAAAAGACCTACTTTAGGATATCCCAAATCCCCTTAATAATTCATAAATTTGAATATACATTACTTTAGGATAAAAATAGAATGATCATAAAAGATGGAATCACTTAGGAAACACATCATTAGGCTTGGTTGAATGTCATGGTGTGTCTCCCAAAACCTAGAATCCATCATGATTCTCCATAGGCGTCTATCATCACTTCAATAATGCTTGATATTTGACAACAAAAGGAGCTCGAAGACCTGCAAAAACACTATAATGTTGCTCCAAGACTTCACTCTTGATTTCTCCTTGAATATGAATGCTTGATCTCATGAAAATTTACTTAGATTCTTCTCTCTATTTGAAACATAGTGAAATAAATCTTGTACTTATACAATGTTAAGATTAATTCCCAAAATTCAAATATCACAAGCCAACATTGAATTATATGTTTTAAATCATTAAAGTACCACCAAAAACATATCCAAAAGAGGGGTCCTAGGTCTAAGTGAGGACCCATTCTCCATGTGGTGAATGGTTCCTAGGCTACTTACCTAGGACACACTTCGGGCAATGTTAAATGTTATATGAAAACATGTTACTCGAACCTAGTGAGGACCCATTTTTCATATTGAAAATTGGTCCTAGTTCACCTACCTAGGACACACACCTTCCAAAATTAAGTGTTGTGTAATGGAATTTATGAATATAAGGTTTTATCTCTTAGAATTTTTAATTAATTAGGGTTGGATTTTAATTAAAGGGTCCAATAAAGGCCAATTAACCTTAATTAAATAATGAAGCCCTAAATTAGTGTGAAAGTGTAAAGATACACTTTACAACACCATAAATAAAGCACAATTAAGTTCATTTAGTTTAAAAGGTCCCTAAACTTATGTGAATGTGTAAAACACATTGCAACACTAAATCAAGGCAACATTAGGTTCAATTTAATATTAATTATTCCCAAATCAAGTGTGAAAAGGGGACACTTTTTCCAACACTACACACACAAATGTATCTTATTGGCCAATGCCATGAAGATGTGAATAATAATTACAATGGTGAAAAATTATGGAACATAATGCTAGGAGTGGAATTAACTTGGGTAGTAGCTGGGTATGTGTAGGATCATCATGGAAAAAATAGGCCTTTAAGTGGCAAAAAATTCAAAAAAATCAGAGTTAGGAAAATTGATGTAAAAATTTGAATAAGTTATCTATATTATTTAAAAAATATGTAAGAATAGAATCTATAGAAAATTGAATGTAGTTTATAAACTACTAGGTTTATTTAAAAAAATCTATTTGGTGAAAATTTGAAATTTCATTGCCATAGTACTTAAATTTGAGGGAAAAATAAGAATAATCGTGTATGTCGACCACCTCTAACACCAATAAAATGATAATATTTTTATAAGATTTTTAGATATAAGTAGAGGACTCATGTCCCAATGTGATGCATATTTTTTGTAATTTTTTCCAAGTAAATAATTAATTATGAATTTTTATTACAAATTTTAAAAATATAAAACTTCATGTATGACCACCTTAACTTGGTCAAAACTTCATGAAATTCATTTTTTTAATACTATAGTATGTGAAGCATAGAATGTGATGCATGTTTTAGATTCAAAAATGTGATACCGTTTGAAAGCTATAGATGTTTTTCAATCACCTATTAATCAGGACTTTAGTTGTAATTCAAATAGAAAATGAATAATAATTATTTATTAAATTCAAAGTAAAACATAATTTATATTGATGGAAATATTAGAATCTCCTTTAAAAACCCTTTTTGTTTCATCAATTTTGGGTTAAAAAAATCATTAGCCACATACCCTAAACATACCCATCATATCACCACTTTTTGGCCTCTCATGATCCTACACATACCATCTTCTTCCTATAAGCATATTAAAGTTAAAATAAAATTATCTTATTTTGGTGATGCAAATGATTTAGTTTTTAGCTAATCACTTTTAGCCAGTTAATGTGAAGATCATATAACATCATGCTTATGTAATTAGATGTTAGATAAGTACATGTCAAGGTGTGAAGGTGTAGTGAAGTTATAAGAACACATCATCAAGAAAATGGTTGGAATGACCTATTGATAGTGGATGTGGTAAAAAAGGGGTGGTAGTGGTATTTTTTTGTAACCAAGTAAAAAACCTATACAAATCGATCAAATATACACTATGCCATAAAATTCAAACAAACCCATAGAAATTAATGGTATATCACTAGACCCTTTACAAAAAATCTACCTAGCTACAATGAAAAAGGGTGAATTCTACTAACTATCATGTAAATTGACTACTATAAGCAATATAAATGGAATACCTAAGAATGTGCTAAGTTGAAATCCTCTATATAAGTTTACATGAATCAATTTAAATTATGTCATATTTTTATTTTTTTACTTCAAACTCCTAAAAATTTAATTTTTTATGCAACTTCCATCTAATTCAATGTTGAATTCTATGTAAAACTATTATGATTAATAAAATTATGAAAACATTGGTCTATATTGTCAAAACCAAACAAAAAAACTCAATATAAATATTTCGATTCTATAAAAAATGAATATATTACCTAAGATAATGAAATAACATGTAGAAACTTCAAATTGTCTTCTTTTTCATTGCCCAATGAGAAAAATGGTGTTCAAAAGGTGATGGAGAAAGCATTTAATATGGTACTACAAAAAGTCAACTACATAAAAAATGTGTTTGCTTGTTGAAGAAATCACATAACTAGACAAAGGAAAATAATTGTGGGCTTGTATCACGGGTCAAATCCTTTTTTTTAAATTTAGGAAAACTTCATTTGACACTTGCAAAATTTGGAAAGTGACAAATGTGTTTCAAAATATCCTTTCAATTTGGTGAGTTCCAAATGTGAAGTTTGGAGGCTTTGCAATTTGGCAGGCACCAAATGTGCTATATAGAGAATTTGTAATTATGAAGGACTTGACCCTACACAAAGACCTACATAGGGGAGAGAGAAGAGTGGGAGAGACCTACAGGAGTAGTAATGAGACAAGGATTGAGAGACATAGTGATGTCTAACGATGGAGAGGTGGAGAAGGAGAGAGTGAGAGATATAGAGAGGGGAGATGTAGAGAGGTGAGGCAAAGAGAGAGGTGAGAGATAGAAGAGAGGGAGAGAGAAAGTGAAGTATTGGTAGAGGATTAAGAAGGGATAGAGGGAGTGAGAGACACATGGAAGGAGGAGTTAGAGAGGTGATGATGTAGAGAGGGGAGGGAACCTATAGAGGAGAGAGAAGAATGAAGAGGTAGAGACGGATAAGGAGGGGAGAGATAGAAGAAAATGGGAGAGAGAAGTTCACAACTTCAAGGAAAGACGAGTAAGGAGGAGGGAGAGAGGAGGAGGGTTGAGGGTTGATGGATTATGGGATTAAGTAATAGGTTTAGGGTATAGGGTTGGGGGTTGAGGGTTTACATTTGAGGGATAATGTTCAACTCATTGAGTGTATAAGATTAAGTGTGTAAGGTATAGGTATTAGGATCTAGGATATTGGGTTTAGTGTTTACAATATGGATTGAGGGTATAAGGCATATGGTGAAAGGTTGAGAGTGTATAGTTTAAGGTTTAAGTATAGGGTTGAGGAACAATACTCAGGGCTTAGGGTATAAGGGTGAGGTTATAGGGTAAAGGGATGGGGGTTGAGGTTGTGGAGTTCAGGGTTTAAGGTATAGGGTTGAGGGTTGAGGGTTGAGGGATTAGGGCTTAAGTATAGGGCTGAGGGTTGATGGTTTATAGCTAAGGGATAATGTTTAAGGTTGAGTGTATAAGGTATAAGGTTCAAGGTTTAAGGTTGAGGGTATAAGGAATAGGGATGAGGGTTAAGGGACTAGGGCTTAAGTATAGGGTTGAGGTTATAGGGTATAGGGTAGAGGGTTGAGGGTTGAGGGATAATGTTTAGGGTTGACTATCCAAGGCTAAGTGTATATGGTATAGGTCCATTAGGGTTTAATATATTGGGTTGACAAATTAGGGATTAAGTATAGGGTTGAGGTTTGAGGTTGTTGGGTGTAGGGTTTAGGGTTTAAGGTATAGGGTTGAGGGATTAGGGTTGAGGTTTAATTGTATAGGATAGAGGGTTTATAGTTGAGGGTTGAGGGATTAGGGTTGAAGGTTTAGGGTATAGGGTTTAGGGTTGAGGGATTAGGGTTGAGGGTTGAGGGTTGAGGGTTGAGGATTGTGGGATTAAAGCTAATGGTTTAGGGTTTAGGGTTTAAGGGTTAAGGGTTGAGGGATTAGGGTTCATGGTTGAGGATATAGGGTTGAGGGTATAATGTATAAAGTAGAGGGTTTACATTTGAGAGTTTAGGGTTGAGGGATTAGGATTGAGGGTTTAGAGTATAGGGTTGAGGTATGGGGGATTAGGGTTGAGGGTTGAGGGATTAGGGTTTAAGATTTGAGAGTTGAGGATTGAGGGTCAAGGGTTAAGGGATTAGGGTTTAAAGTATAGGGTTGAGGGTTAAGGTTTGAGGGATTAAGGGTTGAGGGTTGAGGGTTGAGGGATTAGGTTTGAGGGTTGAGATTTGAGGGTTGAGGGTTTAAGGGTTGAGGGTTGAAGGATTAGAGTTTAGGGTTTATGGATTAAGGGTTTAGGGTTTAGGGTTTAAGGGTTGAGGGTTAAGGGATTAGAGTTTAGTGTTGAGTGTTTAAGGGTTGAGGGTTGAGGGTTTAGGGTTTTAAGGATTGATGGTTTAAGGGTTGAGGGTTTAATATTTTAGGGTTTAATGGTTGAGGGTTGAGGGTTTAAGGGTTTAGGGTTGAGGGTTGAGGTTTTAAGGGTTTAGGGTTGAGAGTTTAGGGATAAGGACTATTGATGGTTGTTTTAGCACTGTCTCAACACAGGCAGTACATAGGTGCACTACCTCTCTTGAAAGGCAATCTCCAACAACAAGTTGTTGAAAACTACCCCAAGGTCTCTCAGGTGTTAGGTCATGACTTTCTTGGAATATCTTAGTTGTTTTAATGTGATATTGCTGGTAATAACAGGGCAGACTTACGTGAGTTAAGTTGGAATAGAATTGGTTCTTTTAATAGAGTTCTTAAGATGGGAATTGCACAATTGTTGTAGCTTCAAACAACAGTCTAAAAATCCTATTTCAGCTTCAGATTTGGCCTTACAATGTGCAATGAACCTTGTTCAAAGTCACTTCTTAAAAAAGGGAAAAAGAGAAGGGAAGAGAGAGAGTTCGTAGACCTAAAACTAACAATGAACAATGATAATGGAGAACCCTACTATGAACAACCTTCCTAAAACTAAATTCCACTTAACAAGATTACTTCATAGTCTCATGAAATTAGTGCAAGCTTCTAAGGACTGCAAATATTCAACTATTAATTCACCATAAGCATGAATAAAAGATAGAAATTTAGCGTAGCTTTTAATTTATGCCCAAAATAACTTTACATAGCTATTTATCATCAATAAACAACAAAAAATTTGGACAAGGAAGGTTTCCAACACACAAAAAAATTCTTCAATATCAATGCACAACATTAACTAATCTACTAAAGCAAGCTAAAACATATAGAACAACAAAGTTAATCTACTCAAATTCACTAAGAGAAGAAGAATCATGAAACATGCAAAGGAACTCAAGAATCCACCAAAGTCAATGAGTTTCTATTAAAATTCTAGCAGCATGTCATTACAACTCAACTCCCTCTTGAAAATGAGAGGATACCCCCTATTTATAATGTTCAAAAAGAAAAATGAATGGACAAGATTGATTTGCATTGTGTGGCCAAGATTGATTAAAAATTAGGGTTTGACCTACCCCCAAATATATTACAATTTAAAATTACATACTTGTCATTTAGCCTATTTTTTCCTCTAGTGAGCAACACTATAGATCTTTTTTCTTCTAGCCGATTTCCCTTTTGCTGCAACTACTTGGCGAGGAGCTCATCATCGATCACAGGTTTTCCTTTACTTTTCTTGATGGTGGCATATTCCAAAAAATTTATAATCAACACTTGGAGCTTTCTCCACTCCAATATATCTGATTGGATCACTTGGAAATTTAATTTCCTTGATTTGCTTGTAATTTCATCCCAATCTTTGTCGCATTTCTGCATGTTCTTTACTAGTTGCTCAGATTGAGCGAAGGCTCATGCAAAAAATACCATGAAATCTGCCATCAGTGCATCTATGGTCCCATTCTCCATTTTCTTATGGAAGTATGGCTTCAATTTCTCTAGGTCCAGTTCACTGGCGGGCACATCAAGATCTATCATCATTCTCAGATATTCTCCATAGTCTGTCTTGATTTCCTTGACCTAGTTAATATCCAACTCCACTTCATGGAGCTCTCATTCCAACACTTATTTTCTGTGATCTAAGCCCAAATTCCATGTCTCTATGAGCCAATGGTCACCCCTTACTAGAGCAAACTCCTTTTCCCAAAATTTATCAGGTATCTTGAGAATGGCCTCAAGCTTTGGATACGTAATCATATACAACTTAGGGAAGTCAATGCAGAAATTTATTCCCTCAAGTATCTTTCACACCTCTAGGAACTTGTTGGCTATCTTGACAACGTAGCCTATGCTCATATTTCCATTGTAGAGGACTCGTTAGAACCAATCCTCTGTGGCTTTCATCCAATTCTTTCTTTTCTCTAACTGGTCAATGTGGTCCTTGGATAGCAATTGTAGTGGTGTTGAGGATGTAGGGATCTCTTCAACTAATCACCATTATTGGATGTATGCTATTAAGCTAGCCACCTGTGCTTTCAAATCCTCCTTGGAAGTCTTATCTTTGTGCATTTGGTGCAAAATGATGGCAACGGATCCTTGGAGATGGTCAATCTTTTGTTCCCTCATTGTTGTTCCCAAATAGAGGGTGGAGACATTGTAGCTTACCCCTTCTTCTCCCAAAATTGGAGCGGCTATCTACACAGTCCTGTATCTAGATACATCCATTGTTAGCTAAGATTTGACCTTTGGCTTCTTCTCTTTCTTCATGCTTATTTGGGCTCGATCCAAGATTGCCTCCACCCTTTCCCTCAGATCCTTTTGGGTTGGGGTTTTCTTCTTCAATTGTTTCTCTAGCCATTCTAGCATCTAAGATTCTCCTTTTGGTGATTCCTGATCACCTTCTTCTTCGCGGGCATGTTAGATTTCAATTTCTTTGTTTCCCAGAGCCTCTTGTTCCATATTTTCTTTCTTCCTCATTAGAATCTTGGATGAATATGGTTTCCTTTCCTGGGGACTCAACAACTGTATGTTCCTTGGGGTTGTCCTCCCCTTCGGTGGCTTTCTCTTCTTCTTCTTGGTCATGCTCATGTTCTTCATGTTGTTCTACTTCCAGGCTATTATGGGCTTTAGTCTCTTCATCGGGTTTAACTTATTTCTTTTCTTATTTTTCATGCTAAGATGACACCTCTTCATTGTGCTTGAGGCCTTATTCTTGCTCTTTTGACAGAGGAATTTCCTTATCATGCTCGAGACTTTTATTTTGTTCCCCAATTGGAGGCCCAATGCCCTCCATTTCCTCTTCTACATTCTTCTCCTCATTAGAAGGCTGCTTCTCCACTTCTTCTTCAACATTCTTGAGTTGTTGAGCCAACTCCTCCTTGAGGTCTAGGTCAAAATTTTCCACAATATATTTGGTACCCAACTCTTCAGTGTCTTCCTCAAATGACTATGTCTCTTCCTCCTCTCACTCACGCACTACTTTATCAATTACTAGGTGCTAGTACTCTGGGTTCTCATGGTAGTCATCTACCTCTTCTTCCATTTCTTTTGTTGTTTCTCTCTCTTACCACTCCAAATATTTTGATATTTGGATTGTTTCTTTCATTTTATGTGGCTCAGTTGAAGGAGGAGGAGTGGGGAGATTTTCCACAAAATGTGCCAAGGCAACTTGTATGGCCAGGTTCATTAATACCCCAGAAAAATCCATTGGTATATTTTGCATGTGGTGAGTGAAGGCCTCTGAGAGTGATAGAGCGAGCATTGACATTGTTATTGTAGCTAGTGGAAGAGATGTTGACAAAGACACGAAGGAAGAGGAGAGTGGAGAGGTAGTGGCAGAGGAGGAGTCTATTCCCAATACTTGTGTAGTGGGTGGGGTGTAAGCAAGGTGGATTGAGATATCCACCATTGGTGGAGAAGTAGCAACTATTACTTGAGAAGCATACAACAGGGAAAAATTTGTGGCGATGTTAGCAATAGTGGTGACTATTAGAGCAAAGGCATCAGGTGGGGCCTTTGGTTGTTTGGCCTCTAGTTCTTCTCCTTCATGGAGCCGCTCCTCCTGGATGGTGGGAATCTCTGTGAAACTACCCGATGTCTTTGGCTTCTCAGAGGGTTCACCCTCTAAGGATTTTCTTGAGTACACCTTGGGTTTAGGTTTCCATTTAGTTGTCTCTTTTATCTTTCTCAACCTAGTGGCGGGAGGAGATTTTGAAGTTTCTCTAGTCGGGGAAATAGCTATCCCACTTTCGGTCTCACTTCCTAGTTCATCTTCAAGTTCCCCATATGTTAGGGTGACTCCTTGTAGCTTCAATTGGGAGATCTTCCCATCGATCCATTCTTTTGTTCTTTCCTCGATCAACTTTGTTAGAATATCAAGGTCATTGACCTCTTTGTCATTCTTGTCAATTAATGGCAGTGTGAGATTTGCAACTGCACCATATCGAGGATCAATCAATATATTTTCATCCTCCATTATTTGGTATGGCATAGGGAACAAGTTGACCCTCTTGATAAAGTATGCCATCATGTGCATGTAGTGCCTCATTCACACTTCTTTTTCATCCTTGTAGTTAGCATAAAAGTCCTCAACATCATAAACATGGGCATGTTCAAGCCCAACCATCTTCCTGAGTTTGTCGTAGGGATCCATCTGTGGTCGGGCAGTGTGGAACTCTAGGTTATATTGAGCAAGTTATTTATTTGAATGGTATAGACACTAGGATGTGTGGAGCTCATACATCCCTTGGTTGAAGGAGGGGGGATAGGGAATCCCCACCTTATGTTTATTGCTGAGGAAGGAATGTGCATGCTGCAACTATTGAGAGAGCTCTAGCAATATTATCTGGTCATTTGGGTATTGGGGTAGCTTGTATGGTTTCTCTGAGAAATCTTCGGCTTAGATGTATGTGAATTTAGGGAATTGTATGAACAAGAAGCCGAACTAGTGGATGTAAGAATTGGCACTATGGGAAACTCTCCATTCAAAGTCACCCCCAAGCAATCTAATAACATGGCCTATGAAGACATCATTGAATCTGTAGTAGTCCTTGAAATTCCTATATTGAAGCTGAGGTGACTTGTCATAGACCTTTAATTCCCTACTTGGAGCCTTGTCAAGAGCCTGAAACAAGCCTCTATATTACATCCGATCAGCCAGTAAATAAATGAGGTATGAATTATGTAAAACTGTGAAGTCTTCTTCATAGCCAAAAATTGCTTGTGCAAGCAATTACTAATTATTCCTACCCAGTAAAACTTGGTTTTTCCTCGAAGGATCTCTTCCACGAAGTATAACATCCATTCCTGGAAGTAGGTAGCGTTCAGAAGGCCCATAACTCTACTTAATAGGTTACCAAGTCATGGTAATCCTCGTAGAAGTCACTACAAAAGAGCTCTTGGGGTACCTTAGCTGCACTGCCCCTCTTTTCTTTTAACTAGTACTGATTTATGATCTTTTTGCCCTTAAGGGGGTATAAATCCCACATCTCCTTGGCATCTTCTTTGGATGCTTCCTCCATATCTTTGAATGTAGGGATATGAAAAGCCTTCCCTATTGATTTGGTAGACAAATCAGCCAATACATTCCCATCTCTATCCACTATTGTTCTAGACTCTTCTTGATATGCCTCCCTATAGGCCATTACGAGCTTGGGAACAATGAGGGCAGGTGGGAAACTAACAAGCTTGGCTAACCCACTACTTCTAATCTGCCTATAATTTTCTATTGTGGGGCTAATTTGAACCCTTTGCTTGAATTCATCAATATCTATGTGTCTAATATTTGTATCCGAGATCTCCTTCCAATCTATTGTGACCTTGGAGTTCAGGGGTTCCCCTTGGAACTTGTACTTCATTTGATATTTATCCTCTTTTCCCTAGGGTTCTTTGGCTAACTTCTTTCCCTTGTCTTTCTCCACAGCTACCTTTGAAGATCCTGCACTTAGTTCCATATATCCTGTGGGCGAGAGAGAGTAGAAAACATTTTCAAGTATAAAATAATGGGAAATTTAGCCAAAATATTGCAAAACGATGTTACATTAGATAATTCATCATTTGAGAATCCTAACATCTCTTTCGGATTGTCGTTATCCTTTCATTGGAGGAAGTTATTATAAGGCAGGCCTAGGGGTGCAAACTTCCCTGAGTTGATGGATGTTCTGAAAAAGCTACAAAAGGGACAAAAAATAGGGCACGATGACCTACATGTCCCAACCTGCATCAAATTTTAAGCATTAAGTGGGATCCACCAAGGAGGTCAGTTCATTTGGGCATGTGGGTCAAGATCATTTTGAAGTTTTGAAGGAGTGAATACCATCTTTTAAGCATGTAGGATCACAGAGTAGCTTGGTTGTTTGGGGTTTAGTTGTTGAAATGACACTAGCAAGGTGACCATCCACAGGCAGCGTCCCACTGTGTGGGACCATAGACTCAAGAGACGGTGACTCTTTGTTGCCAAAGTGCAAGATGTTTGTAAAAATGTGGGCTAGGAGATGTGGGATGGCATAGAGTTACGGTTGTTTGGAATGGTAGAAGCCAAATGATAGTTTAGCGTAGGAAGCCCACATCTTTGGGCCCATAAAGGGTTGCAACATCTATTCGTTTATCATCAGTTAAGAGGCAATGGAAGGGTCAGGCTCCATGTAGTGGGATGATGGATGTTTGCAGCTATTTTGTGATGGCAAGAGTAGGATGGAAGTTTGCAAATGGCAACCCGTAGGAGATGGTTCGCAAAAGGCTTATCACTTGATTGTTTTTTTCTTTTTTTGGCTTAGACAGACGTGGCATGCTCAGAACCCATAGTGCGGAAGGTTGGTATGCAAAGGCCATTTGGAATGATGGATAGACCATGGTGACCAAAAAACGGAAGTCCATGGGGTGAGGCCCACAAGGAAGTTTGAACTTGGTCATTTAGGGCACAAATGGACCTGGCTGGCAGAGTGGAGGTCGGGACCTACTAGTCAGGTGGACACTAAGGTTTCATCGTTTTGGGTAGCCATTCATCTATCAGTGAAATGTTAGCGGAAGTCTACATAGAATGATCCACATTCTTAGATTGTTTCTCTTCAACTTGGATGGTGAAGACAAGGGGAAAATTTGAAAGGTGGGAAGATGAGCTATAAAAGCCATTTGAAATAGAAAAACCTAAATGGAATTCTGTAGGGCTAAGCCCACAATTGACCAAGACTTGGAGATTTTGGAAAAGTTAGAATTTGGTGGGAAATCAATGGGGTAGGGTCTACATGTCGAGAGGTCATGGTTAGAGATCCGTTTAGAATGACAAAGTTTGAAGGGTGCTCCAGAGGAAAAATCTCATGGAGGAAAACCTGAGAGGGTCGATGGATTACTTCATTTAAGCTTAGGGAATCTGAACCAAGTTTAAGGTGGCTGAGCAGAGGGAGCCTCTCACTGGGGTGGACCCGATGGGGCATTCATCGTTTCAAGTTTAAACATATTTTGAAGGATAGCAACAATGATGACTATGGTGTGAACCCGCAGAACATGAATTCTCTAGTTCAAGAATGACCATGACAGGGTTGTGTTCCACACGTGGCCCATGAAGGATTTTCAATAGATTTTGAAATTCTAATAGGTGGGTTTTGTCTGCCGAGGTCTACTTTAGTTAATTTTAAAGCTTTCTTTTAAAGATTTAACAAATTTTCATGGAATTTAAAGAAAACTTGAAATGGGAATGCATCGGATGACTGACTTGTTAGTCCCGATGAAGATGAATAAACCAACAACTATCAAAGGCTTCAAAGTGGTGATGGAGCTCAGCGGGTGCGATGACGGTGTTGGTGGGGGCTCTTTGACTTGTTTCTAAAATCCTGACAAGTGAAAATGATAGTTCAAAGGGGCTATTTATATATTTTTCATCATTTAGTGCCACTTATTAATGATCATAGAAAGGAACTCGAGGTTGGTGAATATTCAATTTTGAAAACATCCATGGGAATGGTAGAGTCCACTAGGCGGACAACAACCAACAGTTAGCTGCCCGGGGCTCGGAAGTGAAAACGGTGACTAGAGAGGTGGGTTTCGAATAGCGGAAGGTCGCTGGATGAAGGTTATTTGGAACAACCACAAAGTGAAGGAAATTCACATGGGGTAGCCCGATTGGGTGGACTTGCACCTCTCCAAGGATGCTAGTTCTAAAGAGTAAAGGAAATAGCTAAGGAAACTTTGTGAAGGCCCAAAGCCTTGAAAATTTGAGGGTGGAGAAACATGGGAAACTCAAGATGACTTCTCTAAAGCTCATTGACCACCCAGGAAACAAAATAGGGGGTACAAAAAATGAGGCGACGACAAAAGTGACCTGACAAGGAAAAAAGAAAGAGGGTCCCCATTCCAAATGGGGCGTGTGTGTTGAAGGTACAACAAAGACTAGGATTAAGGGTTGAGGGTTGAGGGATTAGGGTTTAAGGGTTGATGGTTTAGGGGTTTAGGGTTAAGGGTTTAGGATTTAGGGTTTAATGGTTTAGGGTCTAATGTATAGGGTAGAGGGTTTATAATTGAAGGTTAAGGATTGAGGGATTAGGGTTGAGGGTTTAGGGTGTAGGGTTAAGGGATTAGAGTTGATGGTTTAATGTATAGGGTTGAGGTTTGAGGATTTAAGGTTTGAGGGTTGAGGGATTAGGGTTTAAGGTATATGGTTGAGGTATTAGGGTTGAGGGTTTAATGTATAGGTTAGAGGGTTGAGGGTTGAGGGTTGAGGGATTAGGGTTTAATGTTGGGGGTTGGGGGATTAGGGTTTACATTCTAGCATTAAGGGATTAGGGTTGAGAGTTTAATGTATATGGTATAGGGTTGAGGGTTGAGGGATTAAGGTTTAAGTTCTAATATTAATGGATTAGGGTTGAGGGTTTAATGTATAGAGTAGAGGGTTGAGGGTTTTAGGTTTGATGGTTTAGGTATTAGGGTTTAAGGTATAGGGTTGAGGGTTTAATGGGTAAGTGCAAGAAGTTGAGTCCACTTCTAGTGGAAGTGTCATTTTTCAGCTTTAAAATAGGTAGTCATTCATTTTTAGAATAGGCACCCATTTTAAAGTGGGCACTCATTCCAAAAGGTTTAAAAATCATAATTCATGTTTCTTATTTGGATTTAGGCTTAGAAAAGGCATGGTAACCCAACCCTTAGCCTTAGACCTACAAGTACAAGGTCATGACATTATCGAGAGAAAAGACTGACTATGTTAATATGGTTGATGAGGTTTTTTTTTAGAATTATTTTATGAAATTAAAACCCATTTTATATGAGATTGTATAGATTCTAAAAATGTATTTTTTTTTCCAATTGTATTATTTTTTCTATTTTTCAATTAATTTTTGATGAAATAGATCCATAAACTTGAATTATCAGGGTTTTTTCGTCTTTTAATAACTTTTTATTAAAATATTTTTTTGAATTTTTTTTTTTTACGAAAAAATGTACTTCAAAAAAATCTTTTAAATTTAAAAAATAAATCAAAAAATGATAAGTTTAGGTCATTTTATGTGTGATGTACACAACGATCTTTCAAAACACTAAATATGGTCGATAAAAAATTAACAAAAAAATGTATTCAATAAAAAATTACAAAAAGTATGGAAAGTGTGCTTAAGTGAGTTATAGATATTTTCCCAAAAGGATTTTAAAAAATATGATTATTTAGGTCAAAATATGGATGACATACACATGCATGGTATAGTAAAAAAAGTGACTTTTAAATAGTGGTTTTTAGAAACGCGGTATTGAAAATAAATTTGTATCATTTGGGTATTAAAATAAATTACATATTTGGAAACTAGACTTCGAGTACTACATTTTATGTTTAGTGAATTTTTTTAAGATTTCATCTCTAAGTGCTTCAAATTTTAAGGTCAAATGTGACAAATTCTGAAAATCAGGGAACACACTTCCACTTTTTGGCCAAAAAGTGGACTCAACTTCTTTCCAGCACCCTAATGTATAGGGTACATGGTTGAGGGATGAGGGTTTAGGGTTTAAAGGTTTAATGGTTTAGGTTTTAAGGGTTGAGGGTTGAGGGTTTAGGGATATGGATTAGGGTTGAGGATTGAGGGATTAGAGTTTAAGGGTTAAGGGATTAGGGTTTACGGTATAGTTTGAGGGTTTAATGCATAGGGTATAGGGTTGAGGGGATAGGGTTGAAGGGTTGAGAGTTTTAAGTTTGAGGGTTGAGGGATTGGGGTTTAAGGTTTTAAGGGTTTAGGGTTTAAGGGATGAGGGTTGAGGGTTGAGGGTTTAAGGGTTGAGGGTTGATAGTTTAGCGATAGGGGTTAGGGTTGAGGGATGAGGGATTAGGGTTTAAGGGTTGAGGGTCTAGGGATTAGGATTTAAGGGTTGAGGTTTGAGGGATTAAGGTTTAAGGTATAGGGTTTATGGATTAGGGTTGAAGGTCTAATGTATAGGGTAGAGGGTTAAGATTTTAAGGGTCAAGGGTTGAGAGATTAGGGTTAATGTTTTGAGGGTTTGAGGGTTAAGGGTTGAGAGATTAGGGTTTAAGTTTGAGAGATTAGGGTTGAGGGTCTAGGGATTAGGGTTAAGGGTTGAGAGATTAGGGTATAAGTTTGAGGGACTAGGGTTTAGGGTTTAATGCATAGGGTATAGGGTACATAGTGTTTAGGGTTGAGGGTTTAAGGGTTTAAGGTTTAAGGTTTAAGGTTTGAGGGTTTAAGGGTTGACGGTTGAGGTTTTAAGGGTTCAGGGTTGAGGTTTTACAGGTAGGGATTAGGTTTGAGTGTTAAGGGATTAGGGTTGAGGAATTAATGTATAGGGTAGAGGTTAGAGGGTTGAGGGTTGAGGGTTTAAGGGTTAAGGCTTGACGGATTAAGGGTTTAAGGTTTGAGGGTATAAGGGTTGAGGGTTGAGGGTTGAAGGTTTAAGCATTGATGGTTGAGGGATTAGGGTTTAAGGGTTAAGGGTTGAGGGATTATGGTTTAAGTTATATAGTTGAGGGTTTAGGGTTTAATGTATAAGGTACAGGGTAGAGGGTAGAGCATATAGGGTTTAATGGTTTAAGTGTTTAAGGGTTAAGGGTTTATGGGTTGAGGGATTAGGGTTTAATGTATAGGGAAGAGGGTTAAAGGTTGAGGGTTGAGGGTTGAGGGTTTAAGGTTTGAGAGTTGAGGGTTTATGGATAATGATTAGTTTTGAGGGTTGAGGGATTAGTGTTTAAGGTTTAAGGGTTGAAGGATTAAGGTTTAAAGTATAGGGTTGAAGGATTAGGGTTGAGGGTTTGATGTATAGGGTAGATGGTTGAGGGTGAGGGTTGATGGTTTAAGGGTTGAGGGATTATGGATTAGGGTTTAAGTGTTGAGGGTATAAGTATTGATGGTTGAGGGATTAGGGTTTAAGGTATAGGTTTGAGGTATTAGGGTTGAGGTTTTAATGTATAGGGTAAATGTTTGAGGGTTTAAGGGTTTAAGGGTTGAGGGTTGAGGGTTTAAGGATTGAGTGTTGAGGGTTTAGGGATATGTATTAGGGTTGAGGGTTGAGGTATTAGGGTTTAAGGTTTGAGGGTTGAGGGATTAGGGTTTAAGGTATAGGGTTGAGAGATGAAGGTTGATAGTTTAATGTATAGGGTAGAGGGTTAAGGGTTGAGGGTTGATTTTAAAAGCATTGAGGGTTGAGTGGTTAGGGTTTAAGGTATATGGTTGAGGGATTAGGGTTGAGGGTTTGGGATTTAAGGGATTAAGGGTTGAGCGTTGAGGGCCTAGGGATAGGGATTATGGTTGAGGGTTTAGGGTTTAATTTTTTTAGGCTTGAGGGATTAAGTTTTAAGGTATAGGATTGAGGCATTAGGGTTGATGGTTTAATGTATATGGTAGAGGGTAAAGGGTAGGTGGTAGAGGGTTTAAGGGTTAAGGGTTTAGGGATTACAATTTAAGGGTGTAGAGTTTAAGGGGTGAGGGTTGAGGGATTAGGGTTTAAGGTATAGGGTTAAGAGAGATAGAGGTGGGAGACAGGTGGGTAATGAGACAAATATTGAGAGACCTATATGGTTATGGAGGGATAGAGAGACACACTTGAGGATTGATTGAGATACCTAGAGATGGGAGAGGTAGAGAGGTGAGGGGGAGGGAGGTGAGAGATAGAGAAATGAGGGGAGAGATAAAAGAAAATGAGACAGAGAAGTTCACAACTTGAGGGAAAGAGGGGTAAGGAGGAGGGAGAGAGGTGGAGATGGAGGAAAATACCTAGAGATCCCTAAGAGATATAGAGGTGAGAGACCTACAACCTAGGGAGAGAGGGGTGAGAGACATAGGGGATAGATAGGGTGAGAGAGATAGATGAGGGAGAGGGGTGGATAAAGAAAAAAAGGAATGAGAGATCTAGATGGTCAAGAAGGGATAGAGAGGTAGACAAGGAGTGACTGAGAGACCTAGAGAGGGGAGAAGTAGAGAGGTAAGGGGGAGAGAGAAGTGAGAGATAGAGGAGGGAGAGTTCAAACATGGAGGGAGTGAGAGGCATAGGGAAGGAGTTAGAGAGGAGATTACGTAGAGATGGGAGGGACACAGAAATAAGGATGGATAAGAGACATAGGGGGAGAGATATGGGTGAGAGAGATAGAGGGTGGAGAGTTGTGTGTAATGAGACAAGGAGGGAGAGTCATGGATATGGGGATATAGAGAGGGTGGGAGAAACAGGTAGTGATCAAGAGATGTAATAAGGTCTATGTGAGGGAGAAGATGGAATATAAAAGTAAAGATGAATTTAAATTTAAAACTGAGAGGGAAAATGAGAAAACATTTACTATGGTCAATGCCTAAAAATCTAAGTTGGTCCTTTGGGTGGGATTTATTTCTAGTTGTTAATGTAAATAATTTAAGGGGTAGATACATTATTTTAGAGGATCATCAATTATTCTACACCCAAAAACCCCTTTTCAACATTGTAGTTGTCTTGAGGAGGATGAGACCCTTTTGTTTCTATATGAAAATCTCATCCAAAGTGTGTGAATATTAAATTCATGATTTTGTAGGTTCCAATTATAATATGTTTATGTATTTTTTATAGTGAGTTTCAACATAATATTTTTAGTCTATTGTTAATACTATAGTTATTGATAGTTGTGTTATTGCTGAAATATATTTTGATTTATTGTATATATTTAAAATAAATGGATGTTTGAGATCAATTTTAGTTCTTTCTATTGTGATATGGGAGAAGGTGTGATTTAGACCCTAGATCCCTTTTTTGTACACCACATTTTGGTGAACCTGATGTTTGTGCACTTTTTAAAACCATTTGAAATCTTAATTAGGTCATGTTGAAATATTAATACAACTCACAAAACTTAAAATTTATAATTTATGCATGAAAACTGTGATAAAATTCATTGATAAAGTACATATTTGCATAGTAAATACTTCAATACAAAATATAAAAAATTGTTAATATAGTTGTTGCGAGTAGATCTAATCTATTATTACATTATAGAATTTT
Source organism: Sequoia sempervirens (assembly GCA_007258455.2). NCBI lineage: Eukaryota > Viridiplantae > Streptophyta > Pinopsida > Cupressales > Cupressaceae > Sequoia > Sequoia sempervirens. The sequence goes on along the minus strand of VDFB02047230.1, from coordinate 32,411,078 downwards.
AATTAGATCATTCTAATGTCTGAAAACAATATGAAAGTGTTTGAATTTGTCATTTAGACATGCATATTTTGTTGAAAATAAATGAAAAAGTGAAGATTTACATTGCATGTTTCATTCTAAAAGATAGAAAAAATTCAATTTTGAGAGATTTTTCAAACTAGGTTTAGTTAATCATTGTAGTCTACAATCTAAAAATTGACTTTGGAACATATTGCATTAAGTCTTGACAATCTAAAGTTGTATGCATACTTCTAAATTACACAGTGAAATTTTGATTTTGTGTATTTCTAGAAGTTTTTCTATTGCTAGATCTGCACCTCTGCAAATTTGGATCCTCAAATACTGAAGTTTATTTCCAAAATTTTAAAAAATTTAAACTTAACTCATCATGTCTACGGCACTATAACCCCTATCCTAGTTGTTTTGGACTAGATTTTGATAAAAATAATCTCCCTGATTCTTCTATCCAGATGTGTTCCTGATTTTTGTTTTAGTATTCTATAACAATCATTATCTTAGTGCATATAATTATTAGTCAAAGCTTTCAAAATTTCTAAGTACTTTAGAAAAATTATGTTTTCTTTGAAATCCCTTGTTGATGTTTTGTGTTTTTTCTTTAGTATTGCTCCTCCAATAAGTGATGAATCTCATGTATCATTTTCTCTTAATGCATTTCCTTCTAGTGAGGATATCTTGGTGCAAGAAGACATCATTGATAACTCTCAAAATAGTACCTTACCTACCCTTAGAACAAAAATAATCCTTTAAAACATAACACCCATGTAGGAAGAATCTATATGCCACCCAAAAATATTGCCTACTCACCTTAGCTAAACGTCTATAAAACCTAGCATACCTTTACTTGAATTCTTTTTGTCCTCTCACAAAGACACTCCAATTCATCACTCACCTATTACGTATCAATACTATTTTCAATGCAAATAAAGATAAAAACATTTTAGAAAAATTCATTCATCTTATGCAAACAAACATAGTGATACACCCATTGACTTAGAAAAGTGATATGGCCCTAGATTTAAGATTCTTGATAAACAAGGTTGTGATACAAAGAATGAACATGAAATTCACACTCTCTTAGAACAAATGTCACATTCATCTACAAAAGAAATTGGTTATCAATGCCTTCCACCTTTTCATAAGACATTTAATCCATCTTCAACCCCACCACCATGATATGGTCCAATTGGAGATGGTCTTTTACCTACTCCACATCCCTTGTCCAAAATAGAGCATAAATTATGCATGTTTTTACAATAACAATTAATCAACCTATCACCTCTTCATGAAAGAAAATATAATAAAAAAATGAATCAAAACTTGTCTTTTTTGGATACCATCAAACATTTGGCCATTCTACTAATGAATGTTGTGATTTAAATAAAAAATTGTATTGGTTAATTGTATAAATTTTTTGTGGATCCATACAAAATAATAAATTTATTATGGCATTGCTCCTTGCTATGTGGAATTTGTAGTATTATATGATGTTCATTACCATACATGAGGGCATTAAAATATTTGGTGCAAACATATCTATTTAATGAGGAGCAACATGATAATATTTGCATATGGTTATTTTGTCCTTACACTTGGTGGGTGAGGATAACTAATATCATGAGGTCTTTATTATTTATAAAGGATCCTCTCTTCAATATCTCCTTAAAATTTTAGTGTAACTTAAATACACCAATATTTTAAGGAGGGTATATTCCCCCATATATTAGGGAAAAATTCTAAGAATGCAAATCATGTGACTCCCCTTTAGTGGTGATATTATTCATAACATACCTTAAAGTGTGGCCTTATAGATCTCCATGTGACACCTCTTAAGTGGTGACATCATGCATGATATACCTTAAAGTTTGGCCTTGCATCTCTATGTGCCACCCCTTTTAGTAGTGGTATTATGCCTAATATCCCCTAAGGAATGACCTTTCAAGTCATGTTGTGTCCCTTTAGTGGTGATATTATGAAAAATATTCCCTAAGGTGTGGCCTAGAAATTTTTTCATATATACCCTTCATGGTGTTGTTAATTATAATTCCCCCCGAGCCATGGATTTTTTATATGTTTCCGATGAATTTAAACTTGTGTACACCCCTAAGGTGACTCATCCCTCATGATGTTAAAATTTTGTACACCCCATGAGGCGATTCATCCCTCATGACATTAAAATTTTGTATACCCCCTGAGGTGATTTGTCCGTTGTGACATTAAACTCTTGTACACCCCCTAAGGTGATTCATCCCTTGTGACATTAAATGGTATTTTGTGATGTTAAAATTTTGTACACTCCCTAAAGAATAGATGAAAAAATAGTCCATGGATTTGGCATAACAAAACTTTCTAATTCATGAACTTGTACATTTTTACATGGCCACCTAGCATATCACAACTTTGTTTCCAGTGGTTCCATGTGTTTCATGAGTAAATTATCATAACACAACTTTCTAGCCTTATGAAACCCATCAGGTATTGCATGGACACCTTACATAACACAACTTTCTAGAAAATGGATCTATGTAGCTTATGAATGAGTGATTTAACATAATACAACTTGCTATTCCTTACGAGAGCACCATTTTTTCAAACACCATATTTGATGGATGAAGTTTGGTATTTGATACATATCTAAGGATAAGGTCTATTTACCTTAATATTGAATTGAATCACTTTAAGTGTACTAACCATGTGTTTGTGTCTTATTTTTACGGTTTATGTTGTGTTTTTTATGTGTCTACCTTGTGTCTTTTGTGTGTTTGCATCGTTATGCCCATTTTTACATTATATTATGTTATGTGTCTTCATCATGTATGCTTTGTGTTTGTCATGCTACATTGGACCTCACAATTGTGTGTTCCTTGGTCTTTACATCTCTGTGCCATGGGATCTTGAGCCTCGGGGCTAGCATATCCCCTAGATTTTATGTCATCCTATCTCTTCAATGTTTAGATAATTGGACCCTTCTTATCTTATCCTTACTTTAGTGTGAGTTTTAACATAAGTTCATAATATCACTAAAGTGGGCACTAAATGTAGCATCATAAATTTTCACCCTTAGCAATTTCACACTAGGTTTAGCTCCACCTCATGTGCCTAGACCCAATTGTGCTTTTTTAATCCACCCATTTTATAATAATCTTCAAAAAAATAGAGGTTAAATTAGGATTAGGGAATTAATGTTCAATTAATGATGCTTAAGGCCCCAAATTAGGTCTATTATAAGGCGCCTAATTCCCTTCTCCAACCTATTTTGGCCCCAATTCAAATATGTTAGTGTCAAAATTTTAACATTTAAAAATCTAAAGTCATTTTTTGGCTATCAGTAATTAATTTGTGGGAAATCAAATAGTTACATATAAATACAAGTATTTTTCATCATTTGAAATGCTAAAAAAGCTAGTAATTGTAGAGAAGTGAAACCAATTAATAAATTGAGCACCCTAAGAGTAGACAAGAGAAAAATTAGTAAAGTTATAGCAACACTATTTTAATGAAGCGTCATGTTAGCAGTCCATCATGTTTTCATGTGATTTTGTTCATGTTTTATGTCTATTTTTTTGCGAGTACTAACACTTGTAGGACTTCAAATCAAGCATCCAACTCTCTTTGAAGGTGATGAGTACAATGACTTCAATCCATCAATGAATGCAGATTTGAATAGTAAGTTACATCAATTATTAATTTATCACTTTTTTTTATCATTTAACCTTTATTTGACCAAGGGTAAGCTGTCTTTTACATCATCATAGCTATTATGGAGGTAAAAAATACCAAAATGGGGTTTGAACTAGGAAAACCCCTATATGGCACAACCCTTTCCCTCTTTCTCGTGTATAAGTTGCAAATTTATAGAAAAAATAGAGAGGATTGAAGACCTAATTATTTCTTTAAGTATTCAAGCCCTACAAGTCAACAAATTTGGAAAATTAGATTCTACCAGTGAAAGATAAAGTTTCGACATTGAGTCTAGAGGAGGAGAGCTTACATATATATAGACCTGTTGTCACAGACATTTACACCCGATGCTAAACTGAAAGCTCAACAATCCTATGCAACATGGGACTACTTTCAGGTTGTGGGTATCCTATGGTGAAAGTAGACCTCCAGGTCATGGGATGGGTCCCCTTTAGATAACTTGAGAATATTAAAATTTGACAAGGAAAAGGGTAAGAAGGATATGCTTATAATTTTAAAACCTATAACTAATAAGTGATACACCAAATGTAAAACTTGACAATGCTATTGAAACTCACAAAATCACTCAACTAATGAAAATGTACTATCTCACAACTCAACTACACATGCTTGAAAAAATGATTCCTATGAAAGGTTTTGGATTTTTTGATGTTCATAAAAGGAAAAAAATCATGTTTTCACAATTTTGATACAACAAAATGATAAACACATTCATAGACCTGCACTATAACATGCCACTTTTTGAATTCAATATTGAAAGAATTTGATAAAAATAAAGGAAAACACAATATTTTATCGTATAATTCACTAACAATACTGGAACTCAAAAATATGAGGAGGAAACAAGCTTCTTTGATTGAAAACTAGGAGTTTCTTTCATTTCAAGGAAAAAAATGCTTTACAAAATGACTATAAATCTCATAATAAATGAATTAAAAAGTATGAAAAATGCTACTACAATAGTCACCAAACTCAAAACTAGTGAAAAAATGAGAGAAGAAGAAGACTTATACAAAAGGCTCCAAGAATTCAAATTTTGAATTTTGGCTCCAACTGGCTTGATGAGTTGTTTAACACCTCTCCTTCAAATTAGGTGCTTGACTCAAATAAAACTCCTCAAAAATAGACATAAGGAGTTTTGAATTAGAAATTATCAACAAGGGTCGTGTATAATTGAAAATCTCCCAAAAATAGGGTTGGAACTGCTAGAAACATGTAGTTAATTGTCTCAAAAGTCCCCTTGATTCATGCATAACCCATGTGGGTCCTCAAACTAATGTCCAACTGCTGACGAAGTCACCAAATTTCCCTATTTTTCCTCCATATGTTTACAAATCTCCTCAACTACCCCCTAGATGCATGCAAAGGCTTCAAAGCTTTAATTAACTACACCTTTGACTATATATTTGAAAACTAACGTAGCATCTTTATCTCCCTTTTTCATTTAAAATAACATTAGTTAGGTGTTTATAACAACACCACCTAACTAAACATTTTACATTCAGAACAAAAATATAAAATAAAAAGGCCAAGGTTCAGCCTATGTGGAAAATAAAAAATGCAAAGCATAAGTCTTTGAAAGACTTCAACACTTGACATATTGAGTTTGCTAGGAAAGAAGGATATAGAAGGGTATTAGTTCATTTCCAAAACTTAAAATGAAAAGCAAAAAATGTCTTAGCTTTGTCAGCCTATCTTAGGGTAAAAACCCTAAAACAAAATCGAGCCCAAGGAGAACAAAGCATTCATTTGTAACTTTGAACTTTCTAGAAGCCTGGAGGCACCACCATGAAGACTCGGGGTTTGGATTTGAATGTACTCCATTCCTTGCTATTTATAAGAGATTTTCAAGGATGTCTTTAGGAAATTATATGGTAAGTATTTCCATGACAGAAATTTTTGATTTCTTGGCATTTTGACCCCATTTTTGAAGGGTTTTGAAACCTTCAGGCCATGGCCTTTGTAGTTTTCTAACTCATTTACTATGTTTCCTTTATTTTTTGATTTCTCTTTCACTTCGACCCACCATGGAAAGCTTGAATTTGAGTTTCTGAAAGACATGGCACATGACCTTAAATGGTTTCCTCTTCAATCATGCCAACTGGGTAAGTTTCAATCCTTTCAATCTATGTATTTCCTTCTCAAACAAACTCATTTTGAGCACTCTTTGAACCAAAATACTGTAGTTGAACTTCTTTTTGTTTTAATAATGAGTGTTGTGTGTTTTTCATGAAGGCTGCAACGTAGGTAGCTAGAAACAACTTCTTTCATTCTATGCTTTGATTTCCTTGTGTATTTAACCTAAGTGGTTTTTACTTTTATGGAGAAAAATATGTTATCAGGTCGTAGCCATGAGAAACCATCTATATCTTGATAGAAGATTAATAAAGACTTCTAATAGAAATAATTCCACAAATTTTCTTTTCTATTTTCTGGGTTTGAGACCTCTTAATGGCCATGACCATTCACTGGGTTGCTCACATTTTGAGGGCTCTTAATACTTGCACGAACTCAAACCCTTTATTATCCTCTGTATTTGAACTTTTTAAAAAATAAAATTCAAGTGGGTTTGTGTCTATGGAGAAAAATGCCTCACCCAAGCTACGACTTATAATAATACAAATTCGGTTTTCTTTTAGCACTTGGTGTAACTTAGAACTCCTTTCCATTCTCTAAATATGTAGAATGTAGTATGTTCTTCCATTTTTTCCTTGAATAAAAACCAAAATAAAAGTTCCTCCAAGTAAGGTTGAGGCCTTAGACCTTGAGGGTTTCACATTTTTGAATAAGAAAACATTATTGTTCACTTTTATTTTGAAAACTCTAGCTTCATAGCATCCATTTGCTCTTGAAGGATAAAAATGGCTTCATTTTCTTTCATGCATATCACTGTAGCTTGTCTTTCTCTTTCATTATAGAAACACCATGTTGATCCAATGGGGTTTTCCTTCAGACACTATGAAGCTTTATCACTATTGATTACAACTCCTTTGCATTCAGAAAATGTACTTCACCCTTTTACTCCTTTACCACAATTTTTTTCATGTTGTGAGCATAGAATAATGTAGTGAGATTCTCTTCTATAATTGTAGCACCAAAATGTTGAAACAAATCTTAGGTTTTATACTTCATTTTTTTGTTAATGATGTGATTTTCATTAATTCTTCACCATATGCAGCTCTGTATTTCTCTCTTATGACAGTGACCTTTATGAATGCACACACTGGCCATTTATTACTTGTTTCCTATTATCCACTTGACACCACTTGGAAGTCTACAAGTATTATGAAGCTTTATACTGTATCTTGAAACACTCTTTGTATTAAAAAAAGGTACTCAAACCTTTACTTTTACCACTACCATATCACTTTTTGAAACATACCAATGCAATGAAGATTTATTTTATGAATAAAATATAAATTTTGTGTTCTTTTAGCTCTGTGGTGCTACTCCATGTACAAAACATTTTCCCTTTTGATAATATGCATGTTCAACACTAGCTTTTCCCTTTTTATGCTTTGCAGCCACACACAGCTTGATAGGAATTATAACCTTTTGTACCCTTCATGCATTTTTATATCTTATTGAAAGCAACTATAGTTATGAATCTTGATCCTTTGTGCATAGAATATTTTGAAGTAAGTAGCAATTTGATGATGATTTCTTGAAGCTTCTCTAATTACTTCAGTTGCTACCCTTGATTTATAAACTAGAATTGTGTATGCCTGTTCATTATCACTCCATGACAATGAATCAATTGTTCCCCTGTATGTAAACAAAAAATTTCCAATGGAGGATAATACACTTTTATTTTCTATCATGCACGTTCATTGATCATTTTGAATGAGTCATTGTTCATCCATGATTCTCATTCACTGCACATTTAGAGTTGATTGTCATGTATGATCGATATATTGAAGCTCTTGCAGTTACTTAATGATTTACTACTTTAGTTGAATGTTTTCATTGAGAATTATGAATATGTTTCTTTCTCAAACCCTTCTTGAATTAAGGGGTGCTCAACCCTTGTGGGAGCCAAATTTTATCCCACATGTTGTAAACAGATGAAACAAAACAGTAACAATGATTTCACCTATACCTGTACAAGAAGCAAACATGTTAGATAAAACATAGCATATGATAGATATGTTTGATAAATTTTTGGTTTTCCTAGACATCTGTGGTATGCTAGCTATTTAAATGCACATGAGTATCAAATTATATGTTTATGGATAACTGCACATGTATTGACTAGTGATCATTCATTGCTCTAACAACATTGTTTTCTCTCACATGTAGGAAAATTGGGAGTAGTGAGGAAAGCATCAACTGAAGATAGGAAAAGCAAGAGGGGTAGCAACAGATTCAGAGCCAAAACCAATGACTGGGATTCATCATTTAGGAAATGATGGGTCCCCTTTCTCTACATATGCACTTTTCATCATCATCTATAAATGCATATTTTTTTTCATTATATGCATTTTAATAGTTAGTTCAATGACTTGTGTGGAACACCATACATTCATATTATCAATAATTGTATAGTTTTTTTCATTATATGCATTTTAATAGTTAGTTCAACGACTTGTGTGGAACACCATACATTCATATTATCAATAAAGACTATTTTTTGAGGAATGTGATTCTTTCTCTTCTCTATTGTATGCATATGTATAATGATAATGAAGTCTTTAGATATTTTCCTTTATGCATATTAATATGACATAGCAGGGAATGGATGTAACTTTTTTTGTTTGACTTTGTAAGAACATAATCAAATCTACCTATTTGAGCTAGGAGCAAAAATAGGTAACATTTTGGTGACATCTGTGATATGTTTTAATGCTCATCATGACCATTTTCCTAGGCTTATCCATTGGGCACAAAGTCACTTAGAACTTGAAAAAACTTAGTAACAATCTTGTAACTCATTATAATACTGTTATAACTCATTATGGTTCCATTGAACAAATATCTATTATTTGTCACATTAAGCCTTCAATTTTGTGTTATGAATGATGAATATTTATTTGATTGAACTATAATGAGTGAAAACAAAGCACTTTTGATACCCTCCCCCCCACTAAAACTTAGAGAAAACCAACCAATTGTGCAAAAACAAGACTTAGGGAAATAAAAATGAACTTAAAAACTATGTGCAACAACACTTGTTTGACACCTACAACCTCCTCTAATATATACAGATTCAGATCATACCTCAGAAGAAATGCTTAAGGTGAATCCAATTAATTGGAATTGGCTCAATTTCTCCATCCAACTTAGACAACTAGAAAGAATTATGCTATTTGCACTCAGAACTAATGTAAGGCCCACTCCAAAATGCATCAAACTTGCAATGTTTTCTAGGTTTTCTTTTAAGTTCATCCCACTTCAACACTCTATCACCTTCTTGGAATATTCTTGGGGATAACTTCTTATCAAATGACCTCTTCATTTGAGCTTGGTGTTGTTCTATCTTCTTCATTGCTTCAACTCTAGTCTCCTCTAACTCAACCAACTAAGCTAATATTCTTGTCATAGGTTCCTCTTCAATCATGTCAAGCTAATTGACTAGATCAAGAGTTGGAATCTCAAGGGATATAGGAAACCTTGCGTCTTTTCCATACACAAGCATGTATGGTGATAGTCCTGTTGACCTCTTTGGAGTAATTCTATCATCCCACTAGGTTGATTTCAACTTGTTATGCAAAGCTTTTTGATTTCCTTCCATAGTTCTTTTGATGATCCTTAGGAGGTTCTTATTTGTGGACTCAATTTGTCCATTTCCTTGAGGATAGTAGTTAGAAGAAGTATTCATATAAACACCATTTCTAACTGCCTAATCGGATATCTTAGTTCCTATGAAAGAAAGTACATTATCTAAAACTATTGATTCAGGAACTCCAAACCTTGTTATCAGCTCCTCATAAAAGTTTAGAACAACTGTCTCATTAGCCTCCTTAAGTTACACAACCTTAGTCCATTTTATGAAGAAATCAGTGGTTGTGAGCACCCACTTGTGGCCAACACTTGAAGGCAGATTTATGACTCCAATGAAACTCCACTTAATTAAGGGATATTCTACCTGAATTGGCTATAATGGGAGGGCTTCCAACTTCTCTTTTCCTACAAATATTGCAAACTCCTTACATTTTCTCACCCCAAAATGTGCATCCTTGAACAAACTAGGCCAATAGTAGCCTCCTTTCATAGTTTTAAGAGTTGTAGCTCTTGGTGAGAAATATCCTCTAGCTGATTCTTCATGAAACTCATGTAAAACTCTATCAACTTGACCAACCTCTATGCATCTTAATAGAACACCATGTAAATATTTTCTACAAAGAAAACCATTTAAGATTACATAAGGTATAGATTGAAACCTATAGTACCTTATTTTTTATTTATCCAAACCACGAGGACACTCACTAGTTAACAATAAATTATGAGTCATTTATTGTACCCAACTTGTAGAAGAATCAACTACAGTTGTTTGTTCTTGATCTTGAAGAGCTAGGACAACATACTATTCTTTTTTTGTATTGTTGTTACTATTACCAGCAAGCTACTCACATAGACCCTTGCCTCTAATCAACTTGGTAACTTTGATCTCAATATCATATTCCATCACTTTAGTCACCCAACCAACTCTTTTACTATTCAAGTCCTTACTTAGCAAAAAATATTTAATTGAAGGGTGAGAAACTAGCAACTTAATCTTATTGTTAGAAAGCATGTGTCTAAATTTTTTCAAACTTCTAATAACAACAAGTACATTCTTTTTGACAAAAGAATACTTAAGCTCATAATCTTTGAGAGCTTGACTAAAAAAGGATAAAGGCCTCTCTAAACCATGATAATTATCCTAAACTAACATAGCTACTATACTATCAATGTTCCCATATGCATACAATATAAAATCCTTCAAATGAAAAATATGGATTTAACAAAGTAGCAGTTGCAAGTGCTTCATTAATAAGCTCAAAAATCCTTTTTCCATCCTTGGTCTACCTGAAAGAAACATTTTTTCTTAACATTGAAGTGAGAGGCATTAATAACTCAGAAACATTTAGAATAAACCTTCTAACAAGGTTGATTCTACCCAAGAAACTTTGCAGCCCCTTCTTGTGTGCTGGTAAAGGAAGAGAAAGGATGACACTTACTCTTTCTATACCAATGGTGGTGCCATGTTTTGATACAATATATCCCAACAACTTACCTTCATGGAGAACAAACAAAAACTTCTTTGGGTAGAGAGATATACCAAACTCTCTACATCTTTCAAAGATCATCTTCAAGTGAGGCAAGTGCTCATTTGAATTTTTTGAAAAAATAGTTATTTCATCCAAATAAACGAGGACAATTTTATACATCAAACCTTTGAAAGCCATGTCCATAACTTTCTCAAAAGTAGCCCCAACATTAGACAAGCCAAATGGCATCTTCTTGTAATCCATGGTGCCCCATTTAGTTGTAAATGCTATTTTAAATTGATCCTCTTCCTTAAATAAAATTTGATTATATCCTGAGAAGCCATCTAATAAAGAAAATCTCTCAGAACCTGAAACAACTTGAAGGATTTGTTCCATGGAAGGTAACGGGTAACGATATTTCAGGGAGGTTCTATTAAGCTCTCTGAAATCAACACAAAGTTTGATGTCACCATTTTTCTTTCTCACTGGAACAAGATTGGATACCTAAGAGGTATGTTTGATTGGAAATATAATTTTTCTCTCAAGCTTGGGGTTAAGTGGCCTTTGTTTTTTTCTTATAGATCTGGCATTAGGCTCAAACTCAATGGTATGTTGGGAAATATTAGGATCAAAGCCATTCAAATCTAAATATTCCCATGCAAAAATATCACTAAACTCTTGACAAAGTAAAATAAATGCATGTCTTTCCTTTAATATGCACACCTTTCCAAGCTTTTAAAACTTATCCTTGAAAATTTGAACATCCTGATAATGATCTTCTTTGATATGAATGATGGAGTTTTCCTTTCTTGGTGACCAACATTGAATATTGACTCCAATGTCAGCAAGCCTTTGGGTAATTTGTTTGCTTTCAGCTGTATGATTTGATCCTTATATTGTTTTTTTAGTTTTTCCTGATTATCATTAGAAAAACATGTCTCTTCTCTCAACAATTTTATAATCTGTTGATCACTATCAAAAACTTGCCAATGCTCATTATTATTAGGAATAAAATATCTAACAATGACTTTAACATATTATTGTTTCTTAGTGTTGTTGATGTCACTAGGAATATCATATTGAGCTCCTATGGTAGCTAATCTATTAGCATGTTTATTTTCACTTCTAGGAATGGAAAACAAATTAAAAGCTTGAAATTATTCAATAAGATCCCATACTCTATGCTTATAAGACTTCAAAAGACCATTTTTGGTAGTATGGAGACCTCTTGATTAACAATCAATTCTGTATCGCCAAAAACTTGTAAACAACAAATACCTCTCTTTTTTGCCCATTGGAGACCATGAATCAGAGCTTCATACTCAACTGTATTATTAGTGTAGTTGAATGTGAACCTATATGCTAAATAATACTTGTCACCACTAGGAGAAATGGATATGCAACCTCCTCCAACACCATTCTTACTCCTTAAACCATCAAAAAAATCTTCCATACTTCATTTGTTTGCTGATTGGACTATTGTTTAACACTTTTTACCAGATTAGGCATGAAAGAATTAGGTTCATGCATCAAATAATTTCCCAAACTTACCTCCCCATGTTGTTCATTAAAAATACTATGGACATTCTCAGCTGCCCACTCATCTAGAAGAATATCAGGGACATCCTCAATCTGTGTTTTTGTCTCATTGGTTGCAAGAACCTCTTCATGATAAAAAAAATAGTACAATTAACAATAGTTGATGCATTAGAAACACTTGGATTATAGGGCTCAATGTGGTCTTTAGCAAGAGGTTCTGATTCGATAGTGACCTTGGTGCCATACCTAGTCCTAAAGAGCATATGAGACCAATCGAAAGACAAGTATCCTCCAATTTTAGCAGTGAAATCTCATGACAGACATATGGAAAAATATGGGGGCATATCTATGATATAAATTTCTTGAGGTATAGAGAATTTTGGACATGTGTGGAAGGTGAGATTTAGATTTTTGATAACTCCAATAGTGTTAACAACAATACCATCTAACTGAACTACCCCCTTTTCTAGTGGTTCTTACTCTATTCCCATCTTATCAATAATTTTTTTGAGCATTACCAAACTACTAGCACCTAAGTCGATCATACAATTATGCACCAAGTGTTGGCCAATGATTAGAGTTACATAAAATGGGGGTGGCTTGGATACATTGATATGTTGTTCTCTCTTCTCTTGTGAATCATTAGCAAGTACAACCTTAGAGGACTGTTAGTTAGACAACTCATTTGAAAAAGAAAACTTTGACAATGCCTCATGTAACAAATATTTTTTCCCAAGAAGAGCTAAAGAATCCCACATAGAAACACTAACATGTGTTTTCTTCATATGATCTAGAATATTGAAATTACCAATACTAGCCTTCTATTGTCCTTTAGGAAAAACATCTCCTTGTACTTGAGCTAGTTGAATTGGTGCTTTAGGCTGATCTTTGACAATGAGTTGTACTCTTGTAGAATCTAAATGTTCTATGAAGAAGAAGGCCCTGCTTGGCCTTATGAACTTGTAAGTGACTGAATTTTGTCCTTATCAGCTTGTTGTTCCAAGTCAACAACCCTTTTCTTAGACCTTTTTTTGGATGCTACAGGATTATTTGACTGATTTTGTGACCTATTGACCCCACAAAACTCCTCACCTTGCCAATTCATTAAGGTGACATCTGGACTGCCTTGTTCTATATGAATAGATTGTTGTTCATGAATCTCTTATGATGAATCTCTTAGAACAACACTATTTTGTGCCATTAAAGCTTGATTCAACATGCCATTAGAACAAGTGGACTGGCTATGTGGTTGATTACAAGGAAAACTCCACTCATAATCAGTTGCCACGTTGTTTAGGATTAGTACAATCTCCTTAGAAGAGCTAAGTTCATTGGGGTTATAGGGATGAAAAGGCCATTGATTAAAATTCCTTCTTTGAACTTGAGGATTAGCTTGGTAAGTTTGCCTATTGGGCTGATATGGAGCTTGATACAGAGCTTGGTAAGGCAGTTGGTAATGCTAGAAATGAAGGGACAAAAACTAGTGGGTGGTATTATTGGGACAATTTGGCTGCACTTCAGCAAAAAATGGCATTGGAGGCCTAGGTGCTATCTTTCCAGCTTGAATTAAACTATTCTTAGCCCTCATAGAAACATCAAATGCCACTGGTAAAGAATTTGCACCCATAGACTGTATCATAAGCGAAATATCACTATTCACGGCTTTCAGATAAAAAAAAATGCATAATCATTTGAAGGTTTTACCAAGGCTAGAATCCTATTCCAAGTCTTCTTGAAGTGGTAATTGAAGTCCACCAAATGTTCATGTGGATCTCTTTTGATGGTAGTGAGTTGCTCCACAAATGATAGATGATTTGACTTGTTCTCAAATTTCCTATTCAACTGCTCTCCTAGCTGGTCCCATGTTGCAATTGAATTAACAAGTCCTCTGAACCAGTGGAGGGATTTACCCTTGAGAGAAGCTACCAAGAGCCTCAAAACAACATTTTACTCAGGAATATGATGCAATCCACACAATGAGGCCACATCTCTAATGTGTTCTATGGTAGTTGTATGATCCTCTCTAGTGAAAAAGGGCAGACTCTTAAGGGTTGTTGCTAGTATATCATTATGTTGGGTAAGATCAAGGGACTTCCTTGATCAAAAGAAACAAAGGACTCATTCCTAGGTGGTGGATATGAGCCATAGTGACTCTTGAAGGATTGGAACTACTAGGAACAGTGGAAATTGCTAGTATTTGAACTGCAAAGGTTGAAAACAAAGGATTGCTATAAGTTGAAACTAAATTTGTTGCATTCCTAATTACCTTAGTACTTCTTGGTGGTACCTCAGAATGCTCTATAGGATCTATACTTTGTCTGGTTTGATATTTTCTCATATGCTTAACCACTAAAACTACTGAAACCAAAGCCTTAGATTTGCTAAGTGTGAAAACTTTCCTTCTTGAAGGCTGAAATGTTGTTGCTCACACCTAAACAATAACAAAAAGAAGCTCTTTTTGAACTAAAAAATCAATTTAAGGTCCCACTAGGTGTGCCAAAAACTATTGTCATAGGGATTTGCATTTGATGCTAAGCTAAAAGCTGAGCAATCCTGTGCAACATGGGACTACTTTCAGGCTGTGGGTATCCTATGGTGGAAGTAGACCTCTAGGTTATGGGCTGGCTCCCCTTTAGATAACTTGAGAATATTAAAATTTAATAGGGAAAAGGGTAAGAAGGATATGCTTATAATTTTAAAACCTATCACTAATAGGTGATACACCAAAGGTAAAACTTGACAATGTTGCTAAAACTCACAAATCCACTCAACTAATGAAATTGTACTATCTCACAACTCAGCTACACATGCTTGCAAAAATTATTCTTATGAAAGGTTTTGGATTTTTTGATGTTCATAAAAGGAAAACAATGATGTTTTCACAATTTTTATATAATAGAAAGATAACACATTCACAAACTTTCACTATAAAATGCCACTCTTTGCATTCAACATTGAAGGAATTTGATAAAAATAAAGGAAAACACAATATTTGATCATATTATTCACTAGCAAGACTGGAACTCAAAAATATATGAGGAAACAAGCTTCTTTTATTGAAAACCAAGAGTTTCTTCCATTTCAAGGCAAAAAAAATGCTTTATAAAATGATTGTAAATCTCATAATAAATGAGTTACAAAGTATGAAAAATGCTACTATAGTAGTTACCAAACTTAGAACTAGTGAAAAATGAGAGAAGAAGAATTATACAAAAGGCTCCAAGAATTCAAATTTTGAATTTTGGCTCCAACTAAGTGATGAGTTGTTTAACATGTCTCCTTCAAATTAGACACTTGAGTAAAATGAAACTCCTCAAAAATAGACATAAGGAGTTCCAAATTTCAAATTATCAACAAGGGTCGTGCATAACTAAAAATCCCCCAAAATTAGGGTTGGAGCTGCTAGAAACATGTAGTTAATTGTCTCAAAAGTCCTCTTGATTCATGCATAACCCATGTGGGTCCTCAAATCGATGTCCAACTGCTGATGAAGTCACCAAATTTCCCCATTTTTCCTCCATATGTTTACAAATCTCCTCAACTACCCCCGAGATGCATGTAAAGGCTTCAAAGCTTTAATTAACTACACCTTTGACTATATCTTTGAAAACCAATGTAGCATCTTTATCTCCCTTTTGCATTTAAAATTGTAGAAACATAAAAATGGCCCCGACTTGCAAACCATATTTTCTATGACAACCACGCTTCTCCCTCACCTACAATTAAATAATTACCATTAATTATTTAATAAAATGACCATTTATCCTTCAATTAAATAACATTATCCATTTAACCCACTTTCCATCCCACTATGAATTAAACTATATTATTTAATTCATAAGTCAACCTTCCTCCATAAATCAAATAATTTCTATTATTATTTGATTTTCCAACTACCTCTTATTCTAGAATCTCATTTATTTTCCACCATTGATTTAATTGGCTAAATCTCAACCCTTCATTTCAAAGCTTGAACTAACTTTGAACTAATGTTTCCCTAACCTTAATCCTCCTTATCATATTGAATCCTATCCTTTTATCTTAGGGCTTCACCAACTTTTACTCATGGCCATCCATTCTCAATTTGGAATTCTTTAAAAGGCTCTCTCCCAAGCCATTTTAAACATACACACAAATGCTTGAGGACTTGAATACTTGAGCACTCACAAATCTTCAATATTTTGTTTGTATAAGGCATAGATGATAGTTGCACTTCAAATCTAAGGGCAATTATACCATCTCCAGCAAGATGGAGAAGGCCAATGGAGGTCATTCAAGGGAGGCTTGAAAACTAGGTGACTTTTTTTCATGTTTTTATGTTTCTTGCTTTCCATTGTGCTCTATTGTTGATTGGGGTTAAGTTATTATGCTATTTGCAATCTAACTTGAAAATTTATTTCCCTAATACATTTGGTGAACCTGATAAGTTTTTGTTGGCTGGAAGGTTTTGTGAATACTTTTGAATTTTTGTTGATTGAAAGGTTTTGTTTTGGTATAATATATCTCTTGTAAATGTCTGACTTTTGGCAACAGTTGTGTTGATTTAGCTAAAGAAAAGTGAAATATATCTTTGATTGTTGTCATTGTTTATTAGTATTTGTGCCCATCATAAGCTTGAAAAAAAAATCCACCTATAAGGAAACACAACTATCTAGCAGCCTTAGATAAACTTGGAAGATAATACACAAAGCTTTGATACCTCCTAATATCCTATTGTCCTATGAAACTTATACTGTCTTAGCAGCCGACCATCGAGCTCTGAATCATAATTGAAATATCTCCTATACATGAAACTTTTACTGTCCTAGCAACTGACCATTGAGCTCTAAACTATAATTAATTTTCATCATATACAAGCCCATATATCTTTGATTGTTATTTTTGAATCTTCTTGTAAGTCTCATGCATCTGTAAGTATCATGCATCTTTGATTGTTATTTGTGAAACAATCAGGCTTGCAGTAGACATCAAATGATTCTTCATCTCTTTCTGCTCTCCTGATTGTTACTATTGAAGGCCTAATTTTATAAAATTCAACATTTCTTTTGTAAATATATTTCTATTTCTTTTGGTTCTCACATAGGGAGCATACTTATCGGCTCTTAAACTTGGATGGTGGTATTTACCTTGTCCTGTCATTAGAGGATAGTGTTCTGTATTGCTTCACTTTCTATTGAGGTTTATGATATGGAAAGCATTCCTAGCTGCGCTTGAACTTGGGTTATAATCATGACAACTTTGACTTCTTGAAGCATGCCACTGTAGACTTGAACCTCGGTGGTAATTATCATTATGGATTCATTAAATGAGCTCATTTTGTCCTATTCGTCTGCTCTGTATTGGGTCTAGGCCATGGATGTCTTCGCTTCCTCTACTAGATTAATAGGATGTTGATGCATTTAATCTGACAACCGTGGCCTTCTTCAATAGTCCCCCTTTGCATTTGGAGAATGTAACCCAACGATTTTGAGAGTATTATATCTGTTTTAGAGGCACCTTTCCCCTCACCATTCTGTTTGAAGGTCAACAGTTGTAGAGTGAACGAATGAACATACACAAAAAACCATAGCAAAAATATTGTGGTCATTCTCTTTGAAACTCATCGTTGATGGTACGCTTGGATTTGACAAGTTCTATAACATGGTGTACAATAAATGGACTCCCGCGCTGTGACAAGATTTAAAGTTTAAATTCAGTGTATAACGTGTAGAGAGGAAATTTCCCCAATTCAATAAAATAGAATATGTCCCTTCTCTGTTTAGAGATTTGTGTAATATTTGGCAATCTGTGCAACTTTAGATCTGATCCAAGGCATTACAAGCTTGGTGCCTCTAAATTCTTGTCCAACATTTCAATAAATGTGTCTGCATGCTCTTCAATTTGTGATATGGTATTTAATATGTGATATCAGATTTCTGTGATATGGGATTTAATATGTGAAGACTAGATAGTGTCGCGGTTAGTGAAGATCACATTAAGGAGAACTTGCTATTGGAGTCGCAGTCTGAAGAGACATCACTGCCAAAAGCCACATCGAAGTTACAGAAAGGAGGTGCTATTATTTCCCATTTAAGGAGATAATCCA
This sequence comes from Sequoia sempervirens, assembly GCA_007258455.2. Lineage (NCBI taxonomy): Eukaryota > Viridiplantae > Streptophyta > Pinopsida > Cupressales > Cupressaceae > Sequoia > Sequoia sempervirens. The sequence continues at coordinate 32,392,544 of VDFB02047230.1, read as the reverse complement.
AAGACCATAGGCTGGAAGTGTTGACAAAGATCTAGCCAAACAAGATCATGGGTACAAGGGATCGTTGAAAGCTGCCAACATTGTTGATGGAACCCACCGAGTGCATTCATTAATTCTGACACTATTGGATGAGCTTAATCAGCCAAGACAAGTTGGCGTCCTACTCCCAGCGATTGATGACTTTGTTGCTCTTCACGTGGGCGTGTTATTTCCAGATGGCTCTACTATAAATGCCTAAAATCCATTCAATGCGTGTTTAATTTTAATTCATTAGTATGTAACGAATTTAAGCTTTAGATTTACTTTCACTATAAGTTTACGATTTTAGATTTTAAATTCAATTTTCTTTAAAGTTAGATTTAGATTTAGTTTACTTTAATTTAGGTTTGAATTTAGATTTTTTTAAATTCGTTTTAGATTTTTTCATTTATTTTAGATATTAGATTTGTCTAGTTTAAAATTTAAATGGAAGTTTCATATTTTAGATTTTAAATTCAATTTTTTTTTAAAGATTTAGTTTAAATATAAATTTAGATTGAAGCCCTTTTTTTCTCTAATTTAATTTAGTTTATATTTTATGCCGAAGGCGTATCCACTATGAGATGGACCAACCTCAAATATTAAATCGACGGCTGAATACTTCTCAAAGATGATCAAACTGATCCTAGACGTTCACTCCTTTATCTCGTTTTTCAAAAATGAAACTGACGCTTGTGTTACGACACTCTATGAGTGTATTGTACGTCTATCATATTGAAATGTAACTTGCATCTTATGCAGGATTAGTTGGTGTTTAGTACGAAACAACTGCACGGTGATTTGAAAGGTTTCTTCACATTCCCTAATGTACCTTTAATAAAAGCAAAGCAAGCTAACTTCGTCGATCGATGGTTCAAATTTCTCAAAAAAGATGGGAGACGATTCAAATAATTTCAGCAGTTCGATTTCAGCCGTTTGACTTTCGTAGTTTCAGTCAGCGGTTTTTTCCCCTGTTCATCGTACGTCGGTTTTTTTTTGGCTTGTTCACCATTGAATGACTTGCATCGGTTATTTTTTTAGTGCGTGAGGTATTACAACACAAAATCACTTCCAATAGTGATATCGCATTCAATATTCGGTGTGCCCTGCTGAGAAGGATATGAACGAAGAACAAAACAACAATGACAATGTGCCCTGCTTGCCTGCTATGGAAGAAAATGATAAGAGGACTGTAGTATTAAACCTTACCGGGCCAATAATCCAGTCAAGCATCTCACGTCTTCTAAACTATGATAATCCTGTTCCCATAACCCACAGTTTTTACAGACGGCATTGCAAGAACCCGCCAAATTCTGTAGTTGCAACTGCCCTGGTAGACATGTATGCAAAATGTGGAAGCATAGACAAGGCAGTGAAGTGTTTGACAAGATGCCTCAAACAGATGTAGTCTCGTGGACTGCAATGATTGCAGGATATGCACAAAATTGATTTGTTGAAAACACTAGAAATTTCCAAGAAAATGCAATTGTCAGGTTTAAAACCAAATTCCGCAACCTTTGCTAGCATCGTCCCCGCCCATGCCAAAATGGGAGCTTTGGAACAGTATATACATCCATCGAACAATAAAGATAGATGAACTTTGTCAGATATCATGGCCGCGATTGCCTTAGTAGAGATGCATGCAAAAAGTGGAAGTATTAACAAGGCACGTGAACTGTTTGACAGAATGCCTGGAAAAAATATCATCTCATGGAGTGTAACGATTGCAGGATAGGGGAGAGGACCCAGTAGTTGTGCACCCTAACTTCGCGCTTCTAATTATCCTACATGGAAATTTCAAATCACTCCCAATTTTTTACAGCAGCTTACTTGGCAATTCCCCTGCTTATAACTAAGGTTGCAGGGCCACATCATCAAATATGATGCCGCATCAGCCTGCTTTTTGTCAAGGTGTCCAAAAAGACCCAAAAAAAAAGTGAGACCAATACTTGTGCATTCACAACATGTTTTATTGAGTGTTGATATGGAATCACAAGATTGGTTGATTTTTAAATCAAAAGAATACATTTTGTTTAAGTATGGGTAGTCATCATCAACACTAACAACTTTAAAGTCACAACTGTTGGGCCAATATTGATAAAAATATTAAACATTATATAAACAACTACTATCACAACTATTGAAACAAGCTCAAGTATTGGGTCCTCTCCCCAATGTACAAAATGGATTTGTTGAAAAGGCTTTAGAAACTTTCAAGCAAATGCAATTGGCAGGTGTAAAGCCAAATTCCACAACTTTCGCTAGTATGCTCCCTGCTTTGGAACAAGGTATGGACATCCTTCAAAGCATCATGGAAGGAGGATCAGGGTTTTTTGAGATATTATAGTTGGAAATGCTCTGGTAGACATGTATGCAAAATGTGGAAGCATAGAAAAGGCACATAAACCGTTTGACATAATGCCTCCAATAGAGGTTATCTCATGGAAATGATTGCAGGATATGCACAAAATGGAATTTAAAAAAAAAAATTAGAAGCTTTCAAGCAAATGCAATTGGCAGGTGTATAGCAGACTCCACAGCTTTTGCCAACATTCTCCCTGCCTGTGCCAAAATAGGAGCATTGGAACAAGGTATGGACATCCATCAAAGCATAAAGACCTTATCTCTCCCCCTCCTCTCCATATCCCTTGCCTTCTCCACCTCCATCTCCATCTCTTGCCTTTCACGGGATCATATACATCATCCACTTTTTCCTTCACGATTTGGGAGCTTCTGGTTAAGGATCCTGCCCAACTAATACGGTGGCTATGAGGATTACCCAAAACTAGCATAAATATATTATTTAGTAAGTCGATTGTTCACCTTAAAAAAACGTGAATGAAATGGATACTGAGAAATTTAAAAAACATTACAACAAGGCAATGAACAGCTGTACAAGCTGAAAATAAATTATATTAAAATGAAGGTCAAAGAATCTAACTTATGAATTCAAAACATATATGTTGATATTAAGTGAAACATTTCCAAAAACTCAGAAATGGCACTCGTGTTTCTAGAGTATTTCCAGGAACAACCCGACATTTCTGGGTAGTTTATAGAATGAAAGTGGGAATCATAAAAAAAAATCAACCCTAAGCTAAATTAACCTTTCCGCTAACCCTAACCTTCTCTAACTTGAAGAAAAAATAGGCAGAGAAATTAGTGTACTGCACATTCCAATTTGTATCTCTTGTTACCCAGAGGTTGATCAATTTTTTTGGATATTGCAGAAGAGCAGTTTGATTTGGATGCTTATGGACTTACCCTTAATGTTTTTTGTTATTTGTTACTTGGTGACAATGGTAGCAAGGGGGTTGACATATAGATCCAGAGATGATATAGATGCTCTCCAAGGAGATATACATGGGGATTTGTTCTAGTACTTGACTATAATGTAGTTTGAACTTTAAACTACTATATCACAATTTATTAGCTATTAGAGGATAGATGTTTGCAATGCATGAATTACCAATCAAAGTTTCAGAATCGTTGATCTAACCAACCTGGTCAATTGTATTGAATAGAAAATTCAAAATGGATATTAATAATTATTGTTTATTTTTGTTTATATGCTTTTCTGACAATTTATTCACAAAACATGGACCTTGTGTGTAGCTTTATTTAAATTTATATTCATATATTTTTAGTTTTAATTTTATATTTTTACAAAAGAATTGTGGGCGGTTTCAAAAATGTCGGCTTCCTCATCACTGTAAATAAGGAAGTGTGGTTTCTTGTAATGGGAAAACTGTGGTTTCTCCTCGTATCCTCTTAGCAATCTCGTTTTCAATGAACAATTTTGTCATTCTGTAAATTTGTGCATAGCCTTCTTTGGAACTATTCACAACCTTCCTTATATGTTTTTCATACTTAAATCTGCATAATTCCAATTTCCCCTTGGATGAGGCACCCTCCTCTCTCCCTTCTACACTTTCACCTTAGCGTGGGCTTCACTTTGGACCAACCCTCTCTATAGAGCCTTTTTCTCTTCTTCAAATTATGTGCAACCCCTCTTTCATCTCCTTGCTTGCTACTACGCGCCCATGTATTCTCTACACTACCTACTTCAAGTTTTACACGAGCTCTTTTGGAAATTCCTCTTCTCTTCTCACAGACTATCTTACTGATTCTTCTCCTGCATGCCTTCTCACCTCTCCAACACTGTCATATGAGCCACCTTCTCTGGCTTTGAACTTAGTCTCTCCAGCATTACTCTGTGTGCCCCTAAAAAAATCTCTTTGAGATATTCTATATCGTCTTCCAATGGTTGTATAGGAATAGCAAAACACATGATCTAAAATGAACAACCATTTAAGAATCTTATCCAAAATGACTCGAAACCCAACAAAGAAATTTCAATTATTTTTGTTTGAATCTTCAAAATGCAAGCATCCATCAAAAATTGGACCCAAGACATATTAGAGGTTAGGACCAATCTTCCCAAACAAGAGACATAAAACATTTCAATTCACCAAATTACATTCTTCGAATTTAATAAATTGAGCCATTTTTTGGTTGTTTTTTGCCGTTTTTTTATGCTTTCCCTATCGCTATTGGTTTTTTCTCCTCCAAACTCTTCCTACCTGGTATTGACCTTTCACTTCTCCAATGGTTTTTTTTATGTGTATTCAATTATTTTCAGGTTGCAGCTCCAACGACTTTAACCATTTCATAATATTTCTCCTACAAAATTTGTTCTAGTAAACCGCTAAGGATCTGAAGGGACATTCAATAGAGGAAGTTTCAATTGGATAAAGCAGGGACAAGTTAGAATATAAAGCACATTTTAAGGTAGTGCAAGCATCTTTTTGCAAATTCAATCAATACGTAAATTTCCAAGTGTGGTTTCATTAAAAATAAATTTTAGCTTTTGAAACACCATCTAGAAAAATCCAAGCAATCAAAAAGTGAAGAATCTTTCAACGTCAATGTGATAGGTTAATTCCTTGTAGATTGTTTGTCATAAATCTTTCTTATACAACGATCCCCTTCATAATTCTATTGAGAAATGGAGGAGGTTTGTATGTTATAAAAAACAATGAGACAAGTTTGAGTTAATAAAGCTAAATTGAATTGAGATATTATAGGGTTGATGAAGACAAGTGGTTACAAATGTCTAATCTCATAAACTGATGGTGTATGCAATTAGAAGAACTTTTCAAAATAAGAAGGCTAGGCTGTGAAGTGAGGAATGAAGTGCCCAATGGATGGTATCAAAGGTTTGAAAAGGGAAAATAAAGAATTGAAAATGTAAAATCAATATCATCATCGTGTACGGAGAGGGGCACAAAAATTTTGAAGAGCAAAAATAAATACTGACATTTCCATTCACATGGATTTCTTTATAATTTCATGGATTTCTTCATAATTTGGTTTATGTGACTCTTTTCTTGTGTATTTGTTGAATGTTTTATCCACTAAGACAATATTTTTTAATAAAATTTGTTGGAAGTTCTATGATTGAAAGAGATTTGTCAACAAGCATTTGTATAAAGGTTTCAAAACTAAAGATAATATTGTTGTCGCTAGACCTTCAACAGTTGGATGGGCATGGTTTCTAATTGCAACACTTCTTGTCCTACATATAAAATGAGCAAGATTTCTGGTGTCATTGTTAAAAGGAGGTGTTGTTATGACCAATTGACCTTATGCACAAATTTATGAAAAAAAACTAAGACCAAAATTTATCCTAATTGACATTCCAAACCTCTTCGGCGTACCCATTGCACACCAAGGTGCAATTGCTAGTTTTAGTTTAGCTTTTCAACTTAGATTTTTAATCTAATTTCGATTTTTAATTTAACTTAGATTTAAATCTTTTTTAGATTTTTTTTCAATTTGAACTTTTAATCTAGATTTTTACTTTAGATTCTTCATTAAATTTTTATTTATTGGAATTTTATTTCGATTTTAGCCTTCTACTTAAATCTTAAATTTTAGATTTTTAGATTAAAACTATAGATTAGAGTTTAGATTTTTAGATTTTTTAAAATTTTGAATTTTTATATTTTTAGATTCTTTTAGAATAATTAGATTTTTAGATTAGATTAATTTTCTTAATTTTAGTTTTTATTCTTATTAGATGAATTAAGATTGAGATTAAATTTAGTTTAAATTTAGATTTTCTAATTTAATCTAGGTTTTGATTAATTTAGCTTAAACATTTTTTTTAAATTAATGATAGCTTAGATTAACTTTAATTATTAACTTTAATATAGATTAATTTTTCTAATTAACTTTCAAAAACTTTAAAGTTAATAAATCGCTCTACAAAATTTCGGCGCTATGAGCACCTCTCCTACCGCACTCTCGGAACCTCCCTTTCCTTCCGATGGCGATCTCCATGGCATGCATTGTGCATCTGGTGCTCTCGAGCCAACTAGGTTTGGCCCTCCCTGGCACACTGGCTCGAAATCACCTTCTGGCCAAATGAATTTCAGGAATGCCCTAAAGGGTGATGGCAGGGTTTCAGATTTGCTGTTGAGACGTGCGGGTATTCCAGTTCAACAACGCCATGCCTCTACCAACTCTTGCATCGGTGAATCGAAGGTGTCTTCGCATGGCACTCGACATGCTCGTGCGCCTCATTTTGACCCTCCGCGGGTGAGCTCCGACCTGCATCGAAGACCCGATCTATGGACGGGTGTTGGTGGTGGGGTGTCAGTCTTGGATCAAGATGGTTGCAAGGGTGGAAAACCTCATGTCTCCCCGTCAATCATTCCCAATGCAACAAAAGCCATTAGCAAGGTGTGCCCGCTTTTTGTGCACTTATCTGCACTTTTCCCTGAGGTGGATTTGGAAGACTGTGTTGGTGATAGAGAGGATTATCTTCAGAAGCATGAGATAATTTGTAGAATGACCAATTCTTGGCCCAGTTTGAGTGTTTTGCACACACATGGATCTCACAAAATTGGAAGGAGGTTATGAAAGAAGAAATATATATTTATCCCTACGCTCGAGGATTTTTTATTCTGGAATTTGAGTCAATGGAAGACATGGATCTAGTGCTGAAAGCTGGCCCTTGGAAGTTTCAAGAGGAATTCATATGCATGAAGCCCAACTATGCCTCTTTTGATCCCCGCATTGAAACCTTTACATATGCCCTTCTTTGGGTGAGATTACCCTACCTTCCCCTTCAATTTTGGGAATTGGATTTTCTGAAAACTATAGGCAACAGTTTGGGTAAGTATAATTATATTTCCAATGAAACAACCCATTATAGGAGTTCTACCTGCGCACACCTATGTGTAGAAATGGATTTGTCTATTGGGCTCCCTGTGGAGATATCATTAAAAGTGGGAAATAGATGCTGGAGACAACCAGTAGACTATGATAAGATCACTTTCAGATGTTGAAGATGCTTCTCTACTGCTCATTTTACTCATCAATGTCTTAAGGCGCACCTTCAGGAGAATGGCAATCAGACAACAAGCAAAAAGTCTTCATGGTGGGTTGGGGTAGACACTCAACATTATGTTGTCTCTCCTGGACAACAAGATTCCTCTTCCACACAATCTTCTCAAGAGAACTCTTCAAAAGAAATTACAAACTCTTCAAGTGTTCAAATTGAGCCTTATGTTGAGGTCCCTCATAAGACTTTCACGGTGGAGGCCATAAATAAGACCACCACAACAAGCGACCCTGTGGCTGACCCCTCTTCATCATCGAAAAAAGAAAATGTAAAACCTACAAGAGATTTTGAGGTGGCTTTGGATAGTTTTGCTGGTGTTGGGATGGTGGAAAACATTAATGAATCATCCCCTGTTTGCAAGACTCTAGAAGAATTATAGTGGATAGAAGTAAAGAGAAAGCGGGCCACTTGTGCAACGTCAAGGCACCAAACAGCTGGAAGTTCCTCACCAAAGATGGAGGTTTATGGAAAAATGAATGCCTTACACCCTTCAAAGGGTTGATTGGGTATGTGAACTTTGGTTATTTGTGGCTCAGTGAGAGCAGTTGGGCATAGGCGACGGTAATGGGAAGGTGGTTGGCAGTGATTTTTCATTACCTGCTATTGTAGTAGGGAAGGGTCTGCGCGTTGGACTCTACTGGTAGTTGAATGCACTCTGGCATGTTTTTCCATCTGATCTCAATGTAAATGGGCGTTAATCCCCTTTGATAGCACTTACCTATAAAAAAAAAAAAATTCTAATTAACTTTAATCTAGATTAATTTCGCTAGTTTATTATTTAGATCAATTTTAGTTTAGATAACCTTAATCTAGATTAATTTAGAATAATTTTTGGATTAACTTATTTAGGTTTAGGGTAAATTTTAATTTGTAGATTAATGTCATTCTCTTTTCTAGTTTAATTTTAATTTTGTGACTAATTGTTAACCTTTTTTTGCAAGTGTGAATGTCCATGATGATTTGAAAATTACAACCTACACTTTCGCTTGTTAAAGATAGGAGGATAAAACTACTAATCATGCTTTAGTTTTGCTTTATCTTGCATGCCTTTTTCACATAGAATGATTAGTGGGCCTTAAAAGAACTTGAGTGCTTGAGTTGACATCATAAGCAGGTTTAAAATTTACTAGTGCTTGCATTGTCTTGTGGTTTGCATTTTGTTTTTTGGTGCTTTGGAACAGTATATACATCCATCGAACAATAAAGATAGATGAACTTTGTCAGATATCATGGCCGCGATTGCCTTAGTAGAGATGCATGCAAAAAGTGGAAGTATTAACAAGGCACGTGAACTGTTTGACAGAATGCCTGGAAAAAATATCATCTCATGGAGTGTAACGATTGCAGGATAGGGGAGAGGACCCAGTAGTTGTGCACCCTAACTTCGCGCTTCTAATTATCCTACATGGAAATTTCAAATCACTCCCAATTTTTTACAGCAGCTTACTTGGCAATTCCCCTGCTTATAACTAAGGTTGCAGGGCCACATCATCAAATATGATGCCGCATCAGCCTGCTTTTTGTCAAGGTGTCCAAAAAGACCCAAAAAAAAAGTGAGACCAATACTTGTGCATTCACAACATGTTTTATTGAGTGTTGATATGGAATCACAAGATTGGTTGATTTTTAAATCAAAAGAATACATTTTGTTTAAGTATGGGTAGTCATCATCAACACTAACAACTTTAAAGTCACAACTGTTGGGCCAATATTGATAAAAATATTAAACATTATATAAACAACTACTATCACAACTATTGAAACAAGCTCAAGTATTGGGTCCTCTCCCCAATGTACAAAATGGATTTGTTGAAAAGGCTTTAGAAACTTTCAAGCAAATGCAATTGGCAGGTGTAAAGCCAAATTCCACAACTTTCGCTAGTATGCTCCCTGCTTTGGAACAAGGTATGGACATCCTTCAAAGCATCATGGAAGGAGGATCAGGGTTTTTTGAGATATTATAGTTGGAAATGCTCTGGTAGACATGTATGCAAAATGTGGAAGCATAGAAAAGGCACATAAACCGTTTGACATAATGCCTCCAATAGAGGTTATCTCATGGAAATGATTGCAGGATATGCACAAAATGGAATTTAAAAAAAAAAATTAGAAGCTTTCAAGCAAATGCAATTGGCAGGTGTATAGCCAGACTCCACAGCTTTTGCCAACATTCTCCCTGCCTGTGCCAAAATAGGAGCATTGGAACAAGGTATGGACATCCATCAAAGCATAAAGAACTTATCTCTCCCCCTCCTCTCCATATCCCTTGCCTTCTCCACCTCCATCTCCATCTCTTGCCTTTCACGGGATCATATACATCATCCACTTTTTCCTTCACGGTTTGGGAGCTTCTGGTTAAGGATCCTGCCCAACTAATACGGTGGCTATGAGGATTACCCAAAACTAGCATAAATATATTATTTATTAAGTCGATTGTTCACCTTAAAAAAACGTGAATGAAATGGATACTGAGAAATTTAAAAAACATTACAACAAGGCAATGAACAGCTGTACAAGCTGAAAATAAATTATATTAAAATGAAGGTCAAAGAATCTAACTTATGAATTCAAAACATATATGTTGATATTAAGTGAAACATTTCCAAAAATTCAGAAATGGCACTCGTGTTTCTAGAGTATTTCCAGGAACAACCCGACATTTCTGGGTAGTTTATAGAATGAAAGTGGGAATCATAAAAAAAAATCAACCCTAAGCTAAATTAACCTTTCCGCTAACCCTAACCTTCTCTAACTTGAAGAAAAAATAGGCAGAGAAATTAGTGTACTGCACATTCCAATTTGTATCTCTTGTTACCCAGAGGTTGATCAATTTTTTTGGATATTGCAGAAGAGCAGTTTGATTTGGATGCTTATGGACTTACCCTTAATGTTTTTTGTTATTTGTTACTTGGTGACAATGGTAGCAAGGGGGTTGACATATAGATCCAGAGATGATATAGATGCTCTCCAAGGAGATATACATGGGGATTTGTTCTAGTACTTGACTATAATGTAGTTTGAACTTTAAACTACTATATCACAATTTATTAGCTATTAGAGGATAGATGTTTGCAATGCATGAATTACCAATCAAAGTTTCAGAATCGTTGATCTAACCAACCTGGTCAATTGTATTGAATAGAAAATTCAAAATGGATATTAATAATTATTGTTTATTTTTGTTTATATGCTTTTCTGACAATTTATTCACAAAACATGGACCTTGTGTGTAGCTTTATTTAAATTTATATTCATATATTTTTAGTTTTAATTTTATATTTTTACAAAAGAATTGTGGGCGGTTTCAAAAATGTCGGCTTCCTCATCACTGTAAATAAGGAAGTGTGGTTTCTTGTAATGGGAAAACTGTGGTTTCTCCTCGTATCCTCTTAGCAATCTCGTTTTCAATGAACAATTTTGTCATTCTGTAAATTTGTGCATAGCCTTCTTTGGAACTATTCACAACCTTCCTTATATGTTTTTCATACTTAAATCTGCATAATTCCAATTTCCCCTTGGATGAGGCACCCTCCTCTCTCCCTTCTACACTTTCACCTTAGCGTGGGCTTCACTTTGGACCAACCCTCTCTATAGAGCCTTTTTCTCTTCTTCAAATTATGTGCAACCCCTCTTTCATCTCCTTGCTTGCTACTACGCGCCCATGTATTCTCTACACTACCTACTTCAAGTTTTACACGAGCTCTTTTGGAAATTCCTCTTCTCTTCTCACAGACTATCTTACTGATTCTTCTCCTGCATGCCTTCTCACCTCTCCAACACTGTCATATGAGCCACCTTCTCTGGCTTTGAACTTAGTCTCTCCAGCATTACTCTGTGTGCCCCTAAAAAAATCTCTTTGAGATATTCTATATCGTCTTCCAATGGTTGTATAGGAATAGCAAAACACATGATCTAAAATGAACAACCATTTAAGAATCTTATCCAAAATGACTCGAAACCCAACAAAGAAATTTCAATTATTTTTGTTTGAATCTTCAAAATGCAAGCATCCATCAAAAATTGGACCCAAGACATATTAGAGGTTAGGACCAATCTTCCCAAACAAGAGACATAAAACATTTCAATTCACCAAATTACATTCTTCGAATTTAATAAATTGAGCCATTTTTTGGTTGTTTTTTGCCGTTTTTTTATGCTTTCCCTATCGCTATTGGTTTTTGCTCCTCCAAACTCTTCCTACCTGGTATTGACCTTTCACTTCTCCAATGGTTTTTTTTATGTGTATTCAATTATTTTCAGGTTGCAGCTCCAACGACTTTAACCATTTCATAATATTTCTCCTACAAAATTTGTTCTAGTAAACCGCTAAGGATCTGAAGGGACATTCAATAGAGGAAGTTTCAATTGGATAAAGCAGGGACAAGTTAGAATATAAAGCACATTTTAAGGTAGTGCAAGCATCTTTTTGCAAATTCAATCAATACGTAAATTTCCAAGTGTGGTTTCATTAAAAATAAATTTTAGCTTTTGAAACACCATCTAGAAAAATCCAAGCAATCAAAAAGTGAAGAATCTTTCAACGTCAATGTGATAGGTTAATTCCTTGTAGATTGTTTGTCATAAATCTTTCTTATACAACGATCCCCTTCATAATTCTATTGAGAAATGGAGGAGGTTTGTATGTTATAAAAAACAATGAGACAAGTTTGAGTTAATAAAGCTAAATTGAATTGAGATATTATAGGGTTGATGAAGACAAGTGGTTACAAATGTCTAATCTCATAAACTGATGGTGTATGCAATTAGAAGAACTTTTCAAAATAAGAAGGCTAGGCTGTGAAGTGAGGAATGAAGTGCCCAATGGATGGTATCAAAGGTTTGAAAAGGGAAAATAAAGAATTGAAAATGTAAAATCAATATCATCATCGTGTACGGAGAGGGGCACAAAAATTTTGAAGAGCAAAAATAAATACTGACATTTCCATTCACATGGATTTCTTTATAATTTCATGGATTTCTTCATAATTTGGTTTATGTGACTCTTTTCTTGTGTATTTGTTGAATGTTTTATCCACTAAGACAATATTTTTTAATAAAATTTGTTGGAAGTTCTATGATTGAAAGAGATTTGTCAACAAGCATTTGTATAAAGGTTTCAAAACTAAAGATAATATTGTTGTCGCTAGACCTTCAACAGTTGGATGGGCATGGTTTCTAATTGCAACACTTCTTGTCCTACATATAAAATGAGCAAGATTTCTGGTGTCATTGTTAAAAGGAGGTGTTGTTATGACCAATTGACCTTATGCACAAATTTATGAAAAAAAACTAAGACCAAAATTTATCCTAATTGACATTCCAAACCTCTTCGGCGTACCCATTGCACACCAAGGTGCAATTGCTAGTTTTAGTTTAGCTTTTCAACTTAGATTTTTAATCTAATTTCGATTTTTAATTTAACTTAGATTTAAATCTTTTTTAGATTTTTTTTCAATTTGAACTTTTAATCTAGATTTTTACTTTAGATTCTTCATTAAATTTTTATTTATTGGAATTTTATTTCGATTTTAGCCTTCTACTTAAATCTTAAATTTTAGATTTTTAGATTAAAACTATAGATTAGAGTTTAGATTTTTAGATTTTTTAAAATTTTGAATTTTTATATTTTTAGATTCTTTTAGAATAATTAGATTTTTAGATTAGATTAATTTTCTTAATTTTAGTTTTTATTCTTATTAGATGAATTAAGATTGAGATTAAATTTAGTTTAAATTTAGATTTTCTAATTTAATCTAGGTTTTGATTAATTTAGCTTAAACATTTTTTTTAAATTAATGATAGCTTAGATTAACTTTAATTATTAACTTTAATATAGATTAATTTTTCTAATTAACTTTCAAAAACTTTAAAGTTAATAAATCGCTCTACAAAATTTCGGCGCTATGAGCACCTCTCCTACCGCACTCTCGGAACCTCCCTTTCCTTCCGATGGCGATCTCCATGGCATGCATTGTGCATCTGGTGCTCTCGAGCCAACTAGGTTTGGCCCTCCCTGGCACACTGGCTCGAAATCACCTTCTGGCCAAATGAATTTCAGGAATGCCCTAAAGGGTGATGGCAGGGTTTCAGATTTGCTGTTGAGACGTGCGGGTATTCCAGTTCAACAACGCCATGCCTCTACCAACTCTTGCATCGGTGAATCGAAGGTGTCTTCGCATGGCACTCGACATGCTCGTGCGCCTCATTTTGACCCTCCGCGGGTGAGCTCCGACCTGCATCGAAGACCCGATCTATGGACGGGTGTTGGTGGTGGGGTGTCAGTCTTGGATCAAGATGGTTGCAAGGGTGGAAAACCTCATGTCTCCCCGTCAATCATTCCCAATGCAACAAAAGCCATTAGCAAGGTGTGCCCGCTTTTTGTGCACTTATCTGCACTTTTCCCTGAGGTGGATTTGGAAGACTGTGTTGGTGATAGAGAGGATTATCTTCAGAAGCATGAGATAATTTGTAGAATGACCAATTCTTGGCCCAGTTTGAGTGTTTTGCACACACATGGATCTCACAAAATTGGAAGGAGGTTATGAAAGAAGAAATATATATTTATCCCTACGCTCGAGGATTTTTTATTCTGGAATTTGAGTCAATGGAAGACATGGATCTAGTGCTGAAAGCTGGCCCTTGGAAGTTTCAAGAGGAATTCATATGCATGAAGCCCAACTATGCCTCTTTTGATCCCCGCATTGAAACCTTTACATATGCCCTTCTTTGGGTGAGATTACCCTACCTTCCCCTTCAATTTTGGGAATTGGATTTTCTGAAAACTATAGGCAACAGTTTGGGTAAGTATAATTATATTTCCAATGAAACAACCCATTATAGGAGTTCTACCTGCGCACACCTATGTGTAGAAATGGATTTGTCTATTGGGCTCCCTGTGGAGATATCATTAAAAGTGGGAAATAGATGCTGGAGACAACCAGTAGACTATGATAAGATCACTTTCAGATGTTGAAGATGCTTCTCTACTGCTCATTTTACTCATCAATGTCTTAAGGCGCACCTTCAGGAGAATGGAAATCAGACAACAAGCAAAAAGTCTTCATGGTGGGTTGGGGTAGACACTCAACATTATGTTGTCTCTCCTGGACAACAAGATTCCTCTTCCACACAATCTTCTCAAGAGAACTCTTCAAAAGAAATTACAAACTCTTCAAGTGTTCAAATTGAGCCTTATGTTGAGGTCCCTCATAAGACTTTCACGGTGGAGGCCATAAATAAGACCACCACAACAAGCGACCCTGTGGCTGACCCCTCTTCATCATCGAAAAAAGAAAATGTAAAACCTACAAGAGATTTTGAGGTGGCTTTGGATAGTTTTGCTGGTGTTGGGATGGTGGAAAACATTAATGAATCATCCCCTGTTTGCAAGACTCTAGAAGAATTATAGTGGATAGAAGTAAAGAGAAAGCGGGCCACTTGTGCAACGTCAAGGCACCAAACAGCTGGAAGTTCCTCACCAAAGATGGAGGTTTATGGAAAAATGAATGCCTTACACCCTTCAAAGGGTTGATTGGGTATGTGAACTTTGGTTATTTGTGGCTCAGTGAGAGCAGTTGGGCATAGGCGACGGTAATGGGAAGGTGGTTGGCAGTGATTTTTCATTACCTGCTATTGTAGTAGGGAAGGGTCTGCGCGTTGGACTCTACTGGTAGTTGAATGCACTCTGGCATGTTTTTCCATCTGATCTCAATGTAAATGGGCGTTAATCCCCTTTGATAGCACTTACCTATAAAAAAAAAAAAATTCTAATTAACTTTAATCTAGATTAATTTCGCTAGTTTATTATTTAGATCAATTTTAGTTTAGATAACCTTAATCTAGATTAATTTAGAATAATTTTTGGATTAACTTATTTAGGTTTAGGGTAAATTTTAATTTGTAGATTAATGTCATTCTCTTTTCTAGTTTAATTTTAATTTTGTGACTAATTGTTAACCTTTTTTTGCAAGTGTGAATGTCCATGATGATTTGAAAATTACAACCTACACTTTCGCTTGTTAAAGATAGGAGGATAAAACTACTAATCATGCTTTAGTTTTGCTTTATCTTGCATGCCTTTTTCACATAGAATGATTAGTGGGCCTTAAAAGAACTTGAGTGCTTGAGTTGACATCATAAGCAGGTTTAAAATTTACTAGTGCTTGCATTGTCTTGTGGTTTGCATTTTGTTTTTTGGTGCTTTGGAACAGTATATACATCCATCGAACAATAAAGATAGATGAACTTTGTCAGATATCATGGCCGCGATTGCCTTAGTAGAGATGCATGCAAAAAGTGGAAGTATTAACAAGGCACGTGAACTGTTTGACAGAATGCCTGGAAAAAATATCATCTCATGGAGTGTAACGATTGCAGGATAGGGGAGAGGACCCAGTAGTTGTGCACCCTAACTTCGCGCTTCTAATTATCCTACATGGAAATTTCAAATCACTCCCAATTTTTTACAGCAGCTTACTTGGCAATTCCCCTGCTTATAACTAAGGTTTCAGGGCCACATCATCAAATATGATGCCGCATCAGCCTGCTTTTTGTCAAGGTGTCCAAAAAGACCCAAAAAAAAAGTGAGACCAATACTTGTGCATTCACAACATGTTTTATTGAGTGTTGATATGGAATCACAAGATTGGTTGATTTTTAAATCAAAAGAATACATTTTGTTTAAGTATGGGTAGTCATCATCAACACTAACAACTTTAAAGTCACAACTGTTGGGCCAATATTGATAAAAATATTAAACATTATATAAACAACTACTATCACAACTATTGAAACAAGCTCAAGTATTGGGTCCTCTCCCCAATGTACAAAATGGATTTGTTGAAAAGGCTTTAGAAACTTTCAAGCAAATGCAATTGGCAGGTGTAAAGCCAAATTCCACAACTTTCGCTAGTATGCTCCCTGCTTTGGAACAAGGTATGGACATCCTTCAAAGCATCATGGAAGGAGGATCAGGGTTTTTTGAGATATTATAGTTGGAAATGCTCTGGTAGACATGTATGCAAAATGTGGAAGCATAGAAAAGGCACATAAACCGTTTGACATAATGCCTCCAATAGAGGTTATCTCATGGAAATGATTGCAGGATATGCACAAAATGGAATTTAAAAAAAAAAATTAGAAGCTTTCAAGCAAATGCAATTGGCAGGTGTATAGCTAGACTCCACAGCTTTTGCCAACATTCTCCCTGCCTGTGCCAAAATAGGAGCATTGGAACAAGGTATGGACATCCATCAAAGCATAAAGACCTTATCTCTCCCCCTCCTCTCCATATCCCTTGCCTTCTCCACCTCCATCTCCATCTCTTGCCTTTCACGGGATCATATACATCATCCACTTTTTCCTTCACGATTTGGGAGCTTCTGGTTAAGGATCCTGCCCAACTAATACGGTGGCTATGAGGATTACCCAAAACTAGCATAAATATATTATTTAGTAAGTCGATTGTTCACCTTAAAAAAACGTGAATGAAATGGATACTGAGAAATTTAAAAAACATTACAACAAGGCAATGAACAGCTGTACAAGCTGAAAATAAATTATATTAAAATGAAGGTCAAAGAATCTAACTTATGAATTCAAAACATATATGTTGATATTAAGTGAAACATTTCCAAAAACTCAGAAATGGCACTCGTGTTTCTAGAGTATTTCCAGGAACAACCCGACATTTCTGGGTAGTTTATAGAATGAAAGTGGGAATCATAAAAAAAAATCAACCCTAAGCTAAATTAACCTTTCCGCTAACCCTAACCTTCTCTAACTTGAAGAAAAAATAGGCAGAGAAATTAGTGTACTGCACATTCCAATTTGTATCTCTTGTTACCCAGAGGTTGATCAATTTTTTTGGATATTGCAGAAGAGCAGTTTGATTTGGATGCTTATGGACTTACCCTTAATGTTTTTTGTTATTTGTTACTTGGTGACAATGGTAGCAAGGGGGTTGACATATAGATCCAGAGATGATATAGATGCTCTCCAAGGAGATATACATGGGGATTTGTTCTAGTACTTGACTATAATGTAGTTTGAACTTTAAACTACTATATCACAATTTATTAGCTATTAGAGGACAGATGTTTGCAATGCATGAATTACCAATCAAAGTTTCAGAATCGTTGATCTAACCGACCTGGTCAATTGTATTGAATAGAAAATTCAAAATGGATATTAATAATTATTGTTTATTTTTGTTTATATGCTTTTCTGACAATTTATTCACAAAACATGGACCTTGTGTGTAGCTTTATTTAAATTTATATTCATATATTTTTAGTTTTAATTTTATATTTTTACAAAAGAATTGTGGGCGGTTTCAAAAATGTCGGCTTCCTCATCACTGTAAATAAGGAAGTGTGGTTTCTTGTAATGGGAAAACTGTGGTTTCTCCTCGTATCCTCTTAGCAATCTCGTTTTCAATGAACAATTTTGTCATTCTGTAAATTTGTGCATAGCCTTCTTTGGAACTATTCACAACCTTCCTTATATGTTTTTCATACTTAAATCTGCATAATTCCAATTTCCCCTTGGATGAGGCACCCTCCTCTCTCCCTTCTACACTTTCACCTTAGCGTGGGCTTCACTTTGGACCAACCCTCTCTATAGAGCCTTTTTCTCTTCTTCAAATTATGTGCAACCCCTCTTTCATCTCCTTGCTTGCTACTACGCGCCCATGTATTCTCTACACTACCTACTTCAAGTTTTACACGAGCTCTTTTGGAAATTCCTCTTCTCTTCTCACAGACTATCTTACTGATTCTTCTCCTGCATGCCTTCTCACCTCTCCAACACTGTCATATGAGCCACCTTCTCTGGCTTTGAACTTAGTCTCTCCAGCATTACTCTGTGTGCCCCTAAAAAAATCTCTTTGAGATATTCTATATCGTCTTCCAATGGTTGTATAGGAATAGCAAAACACATGATCTAAAATGAACAACCATTTAAGAATCTTATCCAAAATGACTCGAAACCCAACAAAGAAATTTCAATTATTTTTGTTTGAATCTTCAAAATGCAAGCATCCATCAAAAATTGGACCCAAGACATATTAGAGGTTAGGACCAATCTTCCCAAACAAGAGACATAAAACATTTCAATTCACCAAATTACATTCTTCGAATTTAATAAATTGAGCCATTTTTTGGTTGTTTTTTGCCGTTTTTTTATGCTTTCCCTATCGCTATTGGTTTTTTCTCCTCCAAACTCTTCCTACCTGGTATTGACCTTTCACTTCTCCAATGGTTTTTTTTATGTGTATTCAATTATTTTCAGGTTGCAGCTCCAACGACTTTAACCATTTCATAATATTTCTCCTACAAAATTTGTTCTAGTAAACCGCTAAGGATCTGAAGGGACATTCAATAGAGGAAGTTTCAATTGGATAAAGCAGGGACAAGTTAGAATATAAAGCACATTTTAAGGTAGTGCAAGCATCTTTTTGCAAATTCAATCAATACGTAAATTTCCAAGTGTGGTTTCATTAAAAATAAATTTTAGCTTTTGAAACACCATCTAGAAAAATCCAAGCAATCAAAAAGTGAAGAATCTTTCAACGTCAATGTGATAGGTTAATTCCTTGTAGATTGTTTGTCATAAATCTTTCTTATACAACGATCCCCTTCATAATTCTATTGAGAAATGGAGGAGGTTTGTATGTTATAAAAAACAATGAGACAAGTTTGAGTTAATAAAGCTAAATTGAATTGAGATATTATAGGGTTGATGAAGACAAGTGGTTACAAATGTCTAATCTCATAAACTGATGGTGTATGCAATTAGAAGAACTTTTCAAAATAAGAAGGCTAGGCTGTGAAGTGAGGAATGAAGTGCCCAATGGATGGTATCAAAGGTTTGAAAAGGGAAAATAAAGAATTGAAAATGTAAAATCAATATCATCATCGTGTACGGAGAGGGGCACAAAAATTTTGAAGAGCAAAAATAAATACTGACATTTCCATTCACATGGATTTCTTTATAATTTCATGGATTTCTTCATAATTTGGTTTATGTGACTCTTTTCTTGTGTATTTGTTGAATGTTTTATCCACTAAGACAATATTTTTTAATAAAATTTGTTGGAAGTTCTATGATTGAAAGAGATTTGTCAACAAGCATTTGTATAAAGGTTTCAAAACTAAAGATAATATTGTTGTCGCTAGACCTTCAACAGTTGGATGGGCATGGTTTCTAATTGCAACACTTCTTGTCCTACATATAAAATGAGCAAGATTTCTGGTGTCATTGTTAAAAGGAGGTGTTGTTATGACCAATTGACCTTATGCACAAATTTATGAAAAAAAACTAAGACCAAAATTTATCCTAATTGACATTCCAAACCTCTTCGGCGTACCCATTGCACACCAAGGTGCAATTGCTAGTTTTAGTTTAGCTTTTCAACTTAGATTTTTAATCTAATTTCGATTTTTAATTTAACTTAGATTTAAATCTTTTTTAGATTTTTTTTCAATTTGAACTTTTAATCTAGATTTTTACTTTAGATTCTTCATTAAATTTTTATTTATTGGAATTTTATTTCGATTTTAGCCTTCTACTTAAATCTTAAATTTTAGATTTTTAGATTAAAACTATAGATTAGAGTTTAGATTTTTAGATTTTTTAAAATTTTGAATTTTTATATTTTTAGATTCTTTTAGAATAATTAGATTTTTAGATTAGATTAATTTTCTTAATTTTAGTTTTTATTCTTATTAGATGAATTAAGATTGAGATTAAATTTAGTTTAAATTTAGATTTTCTAATTTAATCTAGGTTTTGATTAATTTAGCTTAAACATTTTTTTTAAATTAATGATAGCTTAGATTAACTTTAATTATTAACTTTAATATAGATTAATTTTTCTAATTAACTTTCAAAAACTTTAAAGTTAATAAATCGCTCTACAAAATTTCGGCGCTATGAGCACCTCTCCTACCGCACTCTCGGAACCTCCCTTTCCTTCCGATGGCGATCTCCATGGCATGCATTGTGCATCTGGTGCTCTCGAGCCAACTAGGTTTGGCCCTCCCTGGCACACTGGCTCGAAATCACCTTCTGGCCAAATGAATTTCAGGAATGCCCTAAAGGGTGATGGCAGGGTTTCAGATTTGCTGTTGAGACGTGCGGGTATTCCAGTTCAACAACGCCATGCCTCTACCAACTCTTGCATCGGTGAATCGAAGGTGTCTTCGCATGGCACTCGACATGCTCGTGCGCCTCATTTTGACCCTCCGCGGGTGAGCTCCGACCTGCATCGAAGACCCGATCTATGGACGGGTGTTGGTGGTGGGGTGTCAGTCTTGGATCAAGATGGTTGCAAGGGTGGAAAACCTCATGTCTCCCCGTCAATCATTCCCAATGCAACAAAAGCCATTAGCAAGGTGTGCCCGCTTTTTGTGCACTTATCTGCACTTTTCCCTGAGGTGGATTTGGAAGACTGTGTTGGTGATAGAGAGGATTATCTTCAGAAGCATGAGATAATTTGTAGAATGACCAATTCTTGGCCCAGTTTGAGTGTTTTGCACACACATGGATCTCACAAAATTGGAAGGAGGTTATGAAAGAAGAAATATATATTTATCCCTACGCTCGAGGATTTTTTATTCTGGAATTTGAGTCAATGGAAGACATGGATCTAGTGCTGAAAGCTGGCCCTTGGAAGTTTCAAGAGGAATTCATATGCATGAAGCCCAACTATGCCTCTTTTGATCCCCGCATTGAAACCTTTACATATGCCCTTCTTTGGGTGAGATTACCCTACCTTCCCCTTCACTTTGGGAATTGGATTTTCAAAACTATAGGCAACAGCTTGGGTAAAGTATAATTATATTTCCAATGAAACAAACCCGCTTGCAGGAGTTCTACTCAAGCAAGACACCTATGTGTAGAAATGGATTTGTTCTATTGGGCTCCCCTCGCGGGAGATATTTCTCATTAAAAGTGGGGAAATAGATGCTGGAGACAACCAATAGACTATGATAAGATCGCCTTCAGATGTCGAAGATGCTTCTCTACTGCTCATTTTACTCATCAATGTCTTAAGGCGCACCTTCAGGAGAATGGCAATCAAACAACAAGCAAAAAGTCTTCATGGTGGGTTGGGGTAGACACTCAACATTATGTTGTCTCTCCTGGACAACAAGATTCAAGAGAACTCTTCAAATGAAATTTCACCCTCTTCAAATTATTGTTCAAAATTGAGCCTTATGTTAGAGTCCCTCATAAGACTTTCCGCAGTGGGAGCCTTAAAATAAGACCACCACAACAAAGCGACCACAGTAGTGACCCCTCTTCATCATCCCGAAAAATGTAAAACCTACAAAGAGATTTTGAGGAGGTGGCTTTGGATAGTTTTCTTGGTGTTGGGATGGTGGGAAAACATTAATGAATCATCCACGATTTTGCAAGACTCTAGAAAATTATAGTGGATAGAAGTAAAGCGGAGCCCACTTGTACAGCGTCAAGGCATAAGCAATTTGGAAGTTCCTCACCAAAGATGGAGGTTTATGGAAAATGAATGCCTTACACCCTTCAAAGGGTTGATTAGATTATGTGAACTTTGGTTATTTGTGGCACCGGTGAAGCGATTGGGCATAAGCCGACGGTAATGGGAAGGTGGTTGGCGGTGATTTTCATTACCTGCTATTGTAGTAGGGAAGGGTCTGCGCGTTGGACTCTACTGGTAGTTGAATGCACTCTGGCATGTTTTTCCATCTGATCTCAATGTAAATGGGCGTTAATCCCCTTTGATAGCACTTACCTATAAAAAAAAAAAAAATTCTAATTAACTTTAATCTAGATTAATTTCGCTAGTTTATTATTTAGATCAATTTTAGTTTAGATAACCTTAATCTAGATTAATTTAGAATAATTTTTGGATTAACTTATTTAGGTTTAGGGTAAATTTTAATTTGTAGATTAATGTCATTCTCTTTTCTAGTTTAATTTTAATTTTGTGACTAATTGTTAACCTTTTTTTGCAAGTGTGAATGTCCATGATGATTTGAAAATTACAACCTACACTTTCGCTTGTTAAAGATAGGAGGATAAAACTACTAATCATGCTTTAGTTTTGCTTTATCTTGCATGCCTTTTTCACATAGAATGATTAGTGGGCCTTAAAAGAACTTGAGTGCTTGAGTTGACATCATAAGCAGGTTTAAAATTTACTAGTGCTTGCATTGTCTTGTGGTTTGCATTTTGTTTTTTGGTGCTTTGGAACAGTATATACATCCATCGAACAATAAAGATAGATGAACTTTGTCAGATATCATGGCCGCGATTGCCTTAGTAGAGATGCATGCAAAAAGTGGAAGTATTAACAAGGCACGTGAACTGTTTGACAGAATGCCTGGAAAAAATATCATCTCATGGAGTGTAACGATTGCAGGATAGGGGAGAGGACCCAGTAGTTGTGCACCCTAACTTCGCGCTTCTAATTATCCTACATGGAAATTTCAAATCACTCCCAATTTTTTACAGCAGCTTACTTGGCAATTCCCCTGCTTATAACTAAGGTTTCAGGGCCACATCATCAAATATGATGCCGCATCAGCCTGCTTTTTGTCAAGGTGTCCAAAAAGACCCAAAAAAAAAGTGAGACCAATACTTGTGCATTCACAACATGTTTTATTGAGTGTTGATATGGAATCACAAGATTGGTTGATTTTTAAATCAAAAGAATACATTTTGTTTAAGTATGGGTAGTCATCATCAACACTAACAACTTTAAAGTCACAACTGTTGGGCCAATATTGATAAAAATATTAAACATTATATAAACAACTACTATCACAACTATTGAAACAAGCTCAAGTATTGGGTCCTCTCCCCAATGTACAAAATGGATTTGTTGAAAAGGCTTTAGAAACTTTCAAGCAAATGCAATTGGCAGGTGTAAAGCCAAATTCCACAACTTTCGCTAGTATGCTCCCTGCTTTGGAACAAGGTATGGACATCCTTCAAAGCATCATGGAAGGAGGATCAGGGTTTTTTGAGATATTATAGTTGGAAATGCTCTGGTAGACATGTATGCAAAATGTGGAAGCATAGAAAAGGCACATAAACCGTTTGACATAATGCCTCCAATAGAGGTTATCTCATGGAAATGATTGCAGGATATGCACAAAATGGAATTTAAAAAAAAAAATTAGAAGCTTTCAAGCAAATGCAATTGGCAGGTGTATAGCTAGACTCCACAGCTTTTGCCAACATTCTCCCTGCCTGTGCCAAAATAGGAGCATTGGAACAAGGTATGGACATCCATCAAAGCATAAAGACCTTATCTCTCCCCCTCCTCTCCATATCCCTTGCCTTCTCCACCTCCATCTCCATCTCTTGCCTTTCACGGGATCATATACATCATCCACTTTTTCCTTCACGATTTGGGAGCTT
The DNA here is from genome assembly GCA_007258455.2 of Sequoia sempervirens. NCBI lineage: Eukaryota > Viridiplantae > Streptophyta > Pinopsida > Cupressales > Cupressaceae > Sequoia > Sequoia sempervirens. Next base: position 32,368,708 of record VDFB02047230.1, on the reverse strand, counting down.
CTGGTTAAGGATCCTGCCCAACTAATACGGTGGCTATGAGGATTACCCAAAACTAGCATAAATATATTATTTAGTAAGTCGATTGTTCACCTTAAAAAAACGTGAATGAAATGGATACTGAGAAATTTAAAAAACATTACAACAAGGCAATGAACAGCTGTACAAGCTGAAAATAAATTATATTAAAATGAAGGTCAAAGAATCTAACTTATGAATTCAAAACATATATGTTGATATTAAGTGAAACATTTCCAAAAATTCAGAAATGGCACTCGTGTTTCTAGAGTATTTCCAGGAACAACCCGACATTTCTGGGTAGTTTATAGAATGAAAGTGGGAATCATAAAAAAAAATCAACCCTAAGCTAAATTAACCTTTCCGCTAACCCTAACCTTCTCTAACTTGAAGAAAAAATAGGCAGAGAAATTAGTGTACTGCACATTCCAATTTGTATCTCTTGTTACCCAGAGGTTGATCAATTTTTTTGGATATTGCAGAAGAGCAGTTTGATTTGGATGCTTATGGACTTACCCTTAATGTTTTTTGTTATTTGTTACTTGGTGACAATGGTAGCAAGGGGGTTGACATATAGATCCAGAGATGATATAGATGCTCTCCAAGGAGATATACATGGGGATTTGTTCTAGTACTTGACTATAATGTAGTTTGAACTTTAAACTACTATATCACAATTTATTAGCTATTAGAGGATAGATGTTTGCAATGCATGAATTACCAATCAAAGTTTCAGAATCGTTGATCTAACCAACCTGGTCAATTGTATTGAATAGAAAATTCAAAATGGATATTAATAATTATTGTTTATTTTTGTTTATATGCTTTTCTGACAATTTATTCACAAAACATGGACCTTGTGTGTAGCTTTATTTAAATTTATATTCATATATTTTTAGTTTTAATTTTATATTTTTACAAAAGAATTGTGGGCGGTTTCAAAAATGTCGGCTTCCTCATCACTGTAAATAAGGAAGTGTGGTTTCTTGTAATGGGAAAACTGTGGTTTCTCCTCGTATCCTCTTAGCAATCTCGTTTTCAATGAACAATTTTGTCATTCTGTAAATTTGTGCATAGCCTTCTTTGGAACTATTCACAACCTTCCTTATATGTTTTTCATACTTAAATCTGCATAATTCCAATTTCCCCTTGGATGAGGCACCCTCCTCTCTCCCTTCTACACTTTCACCTTAGCGTGGGCTTCACTTTGGACCAACCCTCTCTATAGAGCCTTTTTCTCTTCTTCAAATTATGTGCAACCCCTCTTTCATCTCCTTGCTTGCTACTACGCGCCCATGTATTCTCTACACTACCTACTTCAAGTTTTACACGAGCTCTTTTGGAAATTCCTCTTCTCTTCTCACAGACTATCTTACTGATTCTTCTCCTGCATGCCTTCTCACCTCTCCAACACTGTCATATGAGCCACCTTCTCTGGCTTTGAACTTAGTCTCTCCAGCATTACTCTGTGTGCCCCTAAAAAAATCTCTTTGAGATATTCTATATCGTCTTCCAATGGTTGTATAGGAATAGCAAAACACATGATCTAAAATGAACAACCATTTAAGAATCTTATCCAAAATGACTCGAAACCCAACAAAGAAATTTCAATTATTTTTGTTTGAATCTTCAAAATGCAAGCATCCATCAAAAATTGGACCCAAGACATATTAGAGGTTAGGACCAATCTTCCCAAACAAGAGACATAAAACATTTCAATTCACCAAATTACATTCTTCGAATTTAATAAATTGAGCCATTTTTTGGTTGTTTTTTGCCGTTTTTTTATGCTTTCCCTATCGCTATTGGTTTTTGCTCCTCCAAACTCTTCCTACCTGGTATTGACCTTTCACTTCTCCAATGGTTTTTTTTATGTGTATTCAATTATTTTCAGGTTGCAGCTCCAACGACTTTAACCATTTCATAATATTTCTCCTACAAAATTTGTTCTAGTAAACCGCTAAGGATCTGAAGGGACATTCAATAGAGGAAGTTTCAATTGGATAAAGCAGGGACAAGTTAGAATATAAAGCACATTTTAAGGTAGTGCAAGCATCTTTTTGCAAATTCAATCAATACGTAAATTTCCAAGTGTGGTTTCATTAAAAATAAATTTTAGCTTTTGAAACACCATCTAGAAAAATCCAAGCAATCAAAAAGTGAAGAATCTTTCAACGTCAATGTGATAGGTTAATTCCTTGTAGATTGTTTGTCATAAATCTTTCTTATACAACGATCCCCTTCATAATTCTATTGAGAAATGGAGGAGGTTTGTATGTTATAAAAAACAATGAGACAAGTTTGAGTTAATAAAGCTAAATTGAATTGAGATATTATAGGGTTGATGAAGACAAGTGGTTACAAATGTCTAATCTCATAAACTGATGGTGTATGCAATTAGAAGAACTTTTCAAAATAAGAAGGCTAGGCTGTGAAGTGAGGAATGAAGTGCCCAATGGATGGTATCAAAGGTTTGAAAAGGGAAAATAAAGAATTGAAAATGTAAAATCAATATCATCATCGTGTACGGAGAGGGGCACAAAAATTTTGAAGAGCAAAAATAAATACTGACATTTCCATTCACATGGATTTCTTTATAATTTCATGGATTTCTTCATAATTTGGTTTATGTGACTCTTTTCTTGTGTATTTGTTGAATGTTTTATCCACTAAGACAATATTTTTTAATAAAATTTGTTGGAAGTTCTATGATTGAAAGAGATTTGTCAACAAGCATTTGTATAAAGGTTTCAAAACTAAAGATAATATTGTTGTCGCTAGACCTTCAACAGTTGGATGGGCATGGTTTCTAATTGCAACACTTCTTGTCCTACATATAAAATGAGCAAGATTTCTGGTGTCATTGTTAAAAGGAGGTGTTGTTATGACCAATTGACCTTATGCACAAATTTATGAAAAAAAACTAAGACCAAAATTTATCCTAATTGACATTCCAAACCTCTTCGGCGTACCCATTGCACACCAAGGTGCAATTGCTAGTTTTAGTTTAGCTTTTCAACTTAGATTTTTAATCTAATTTCGATTTTTAATTTAACTTAGATTTAAATCTTTTTTAGATTTTTTTTCAATTTGAACTTTTAATCTAGATTTTTACTTTAGATTCTTCATTAAATTTTTATTTATTGGAATTTTATTTCGATTTTAGCCTTCTACTTAAATCTTAAATTTTAGATTTTTAGATTAAAACTATAGATTAGAGTTTAGATTTTTAGATTTTTTAAAATTTTGAATTTTTATATTTTTAGATTCTTTTAGAATAATTAGATTTTTAGATTAGATTAATTTTCTTAATTTTAGTTTTTATTCTTATTAGATGAATTAAGATTGAGATTAAATTTAGTTTAAATTTAGATTTTCTAATTTAATCTAGGTTTTGATTAATTTAGCTTAAACATTTTTTTTAAATTAATGATAGCTTAGATTAACTTTAATTATTAACTTTAATATAGATTAATTTTTCTAATTAACTTTCAAAAACTTTAAAGTTAATAAATCGCTCTACAAAATTTCGGCGCTATGAGCACCTCTCCTACCGCACTCTCGGAACCTCCCTTTCCTTCCGATGGCGATCTCCATGGCATGCATTGTGCATCTGGTGCTCTCGAGCCAACTAGGTTTGGCCCTCCCTGGCACACTGGCTCGAAATCACCTTCTGGCCAAATGAATTTCAGGAATGCCCTAAAGGGTGATGGCAGGGTTTCAGATTTGCTGTTGAGACGTGCGGGTATTCCAGTTCAACAACGCCATGCCTCTACCAACTCTTGCATCGGTGAATCGAAGGTGTCTTCGCATGGCACTCGACATGCTCGTGCGCCTCATTTTGACCCTCCGCGGGTGAGCTCCGACCTGCATCGAAGACCCGATCTATGGACGGGTGTTGGTGGTGGGGTGTCAGTCTTGGATCAAGATGGTTGCAAGGGTGGAAAACCTCATGTCTCCCCGTCAATCATTCCCAATGCAACAAAAGCCATTAGCAAGGTGTGCCCGCTTTTTGTGCACTTATCTGCACTTTTCCCTGAGGTGGATTTGGAAGACTGTGTTGGTGATAGAGAGGATTATCTTCAGAAGCATGAGATAATTTGTAGAATGACCAATTCTTGGCCCAGTTTGAGTGTTTTGCACACACATGGATCTCACAAAATTGGAAGGAGGTTATGAAAGAAGAAATATATATTTATCCCTACGCTCGAGGATTTTTTATTCTGGAATTTGAGTCAATGGAAGACATGGATCTAGTGCTGAAAGCTGGCCCTTGGAAGTTTCAAGAGGAATTCATATGCATGAAGCCCAACTATGCCTCTTTTGATCCCCGCATTGAAACCTTTACATATGCCCTTCTTTGGGTGAGATTACCCTACCTTCCCCTTCAATTTTGGGAATTGGATTTTCTGAAAACTATAGGCAACAGTTTGGGTAAGTATAATTATATTTCCAATGAAACAACCCATTATAGGAGTTCTACCTGCGCACACCTATGTGTAGAAATGGATTTGTCTATTGGGCTCCCTGTGGAGATATCATTAAAAGTGGGAAATAGATGCTGGAGACAACCAGTAGACTATGATAAGATCACTTTCAGATGTTGAAGATGCTTCTCTACTGCTCATTTTACTCATCAATGTCTTAAGGCGCACCTTCAGGAGAATGGCAATCAGACAACAAGCAAAAAGTCTTCATGGTGGGTTGGGGTAGACACTCAACATTATGTTGTCTCTCCTGGACAACAAGATTCCTCTTCCACACAATCTTCTCAAGAGAACTCTTCAAAAGAAATTACAAACTCTTCAAGTGTTCAAATTGAGCCTTATGTTGAGGTCCCTCATAAGACTTTCACGGTGGAGGCCATAAATAAGACCACCACAACAAGCGACCCTGTGGCTGACCCCTCTTCATCATCGAAAAAAGAAAATGTAAAACCTACAAGAGATTTTGAGGTGGCTTTGGATAGTTTTGCTGGTGTTGGGATGGTGGAAAACATTAATGAATCATCCCCTGTTTGCAAGACTCTAGAAGAATTATAGTGGATAGAAGTAAAGAGAAAGCGGGCCACTTGTGCAACGTCAAGGCACCAAACAGCTGGAAGTTCCTCACCAAAGATGGAGGTTTATGGAAAAATGAATGCCTTACACCCTTCAAAGGGTTGATTGGGTATGTGAACTTTGGTTATTTGTGGCTCAGTGAGAGCAGTTGGGCATAGGCGACGGTAATGGGAAGGTGGTTGGCAGTGATTTTTCATTACCTGCTATTGTAGTAGGGAAGGGTCTGCGCGTTGGACTCTACTGGTAGTTGAATGCACTCTGGCATGTTTTTCCATCTGATCTCAATGTAAATGGGCGTTAATCCCCTTTGATAGCACTTACCTATAAAAAAAAAAAAATTCTAATTAACTTTAATCTAGATTAATTTCGCTAGTTTATTATTTAGATCAATTTTAGTTTAGATAACCTTAATCTAGATTAATTTAGAATAATTTTTGGATTAACTTATTTAGGTTTAGGGTAAATTTTAATTTGTAGATTAATGTCATTCTCTTTTCTAGTTTAATTTTAATTTTGTGACTAATTGTTAACCTTTTTTTGCAAGTGTGAATGTCCATGATGATTTGAAAATTACAACCTACACTTTCGCTTGTTAAAGATAGGAGGATAAAACTACTAATCATGCTTTAGTTTTGCTTTATCTTGCATGCCTTTTTCACATAGAATGATTAGTGGGCCTTAAAAGAACTTGAGTGCTTGAGTTGACATCATAAGCAGGTTTAAAATTTACTAGTGCTTGCATTGTCTTGTGGTTTGCATTTTGTTTCTTGGTGCTTATGTGCTTCTCTTTTGCCATTTGGAAATATTGAGAATCAAACACACCTTTAGAAATTTTGTACAACCACCCACACATTTGGATTTTGGAATTAAAATGAACAATCTTGCAAGTGTGAATTGAAAACTTTGTGTATGCAATCTCCTCACACTTTAGACGATCTTGTCCATGACCAAAAATAAAGTTAAATCAATTTTCTTTTGTTACCTTTAGAGGGGCCTGCCTTGAAAGAGGGAATGACTCCAACCGATTTTTCGCTCGGTCCAGTATATAAAAGGATAAGACTAAACTGTCAAGTCCTCATGGTATGTAGGCCTTAGCCGTGTAGTGTCATTCGAAACAAGGTACCTACCTTTTCTTTTGAAGGTATAAGAGCCCGTAGTAGAGTGATTAAAGCCTTAAGTGTATTGTTAGATGCTTGTGAGGTGCCATGTCCTCAAGTATTCACTAGAACCCTCTTGGTTTTAGAAGCCTCACCTTTCAAATGTTGCTTGGTATAGTGTTGGGTACAGTATCATTCCCAAAGATACTCACTACTAACTCCCTTGAGTAGAGATAGAAAATTCCTCTTTGGGGAATTTGAAGTTGGTGAGCTTGAGAAGTGACTGCACTATAAGGGGAAGCCTATGCCACCAAACTTCTAAGTTATCTTCTCTCGAGAAGGAGAGGTGTCCAGCACTGATCTGGGGTATTTCAGTGAGCTATACCAAGTATATAATCCCTTTCTAATCAGGACTATGCAAAATGTTTGTCAATATCAAACTCAAAAAAATCATTTTGTCTACTTGTGTTTTATGTGTGTGTCTTTCAAACAAACAAGCAAAAAAACCTTACACTTGAAAATTGCAACACTTCACAACATTACACCAAGCAACATTTTCAAACCAAACAGTCAAAATCGGATCAAACTCTTGAGATCCATTTTTAGACCAACTTCTTGTTGTGATTCCTATTTAAAACCAAAAACTTGCTTAATTCTCCTTGCATATCATCATTCCATTATTAGGTCACCATTTTAGGTACCTTAGCATACTCATTGCTTGCATACCTCAACATCCCATTAGGCTACCTTTTTCAAAATTTTAGGCTTGACACCTTGTGGATTTTAGGATAGAAGAACTCTCTATACCTTGGCACACATCATTGCTTCAACAAAAGATTGTCATTTGACAAAGTCACTTTATAACTTAGTCCTTTGTCATTTTGTTGATAATTTCCTACTCACAACTCTAGTTGGGAAAGTCACATTGTCACTCTTTTCAATTTTCCCACAAAAAGGCCACTTGACAATCCTAGTTGAAACATTGGTTTACCCTTAGATAGTTAGTGATCCTATTCTTAAATCTTTCAAAAGTGTTTAAGCCCTCAAGTTCACTATAGGTATCCATCACCTAGTAGTCATTTTCATCCTTCATACCACAACATTTTAGACCTAAAAGAGCATTCTCCTCCATTTTAGACTTCATAGTTACATCTAGGGTATGTGTAGGATCATCGTGCAAAAAATAGGCCCTTAAGTGGCAAAAAATTCAGAAAAATCAGTGTTAGGCAACTTGACGTAAATATTTGAATCAGTTATCTATATTATTTCAAAAATATGTAAGAATAGAATTTGTAGAAAATTGAATGTAGTTTCTAAAATACTAGGTTTATTTAAAAATAAATAAAATCTATTTGGTGAAAATTTGAAATTTCAATGCGTACTTAAATTTCTGGGAAAAATAAAGTAGGTGTCTGTTTGACCACCCTAACCATAATAAAATGATAATTATTTTTTGTAAGATTTTATATATAAGTAGAGGACTCATGTCGGATGTGATGCATATTTTTTGTAATTTTTTTCCAAGTAAATAATTAATTATGAATTTTTATTACAACTTTTAGAAATATAAAACTAGTCTCAATCGACCACCTTAACTTGGTCAAAACTTCATGAAATTTAATTTTTCTTTTTAAATCCTATAGTATGTGAAGCATAGAATGTGACGCATGTTTTGGATTCAAAAAATATGATACCGTTTGAAAGTTATAGATGTTTTTCAATCGCCTATCGATCAGGACTTTAGTTGTAATTCTAATAGAAAATGAATAATAATTATTTATTAAATTCAAATTAAATCATAATTTATATTTTTGGAAAGCTGAGAATCTCCTCTAAAAACCCTTTTCGTTTCATTAATTTTGGGTGAAAAAAAAGTCGTCAGCCACATACCGTACAAATATTGCCACTTTTTGGCGCACCATGATCCTGCACATACCCTCTAACATTATCATTATCACTTTCAGTCTTGTTGCATACATTAGACATCTTCCATCCTTAAGATACCAAAAATACCAAAAAAATAGTTACCTTACATTTGGGCATACCTTATTTTAAAAAATCCCAAAAATATAGTCTTAGTCTCATACCATCCACCTTCATTTTGAGAAAGCCTTATATGGTTGAAACTAGATTGCAAAATAAACGTCGAGCAATGGATCTCTTTCATGATGATGAGGACCTTTACAATTACACTAGCACCCTCAATTTTGACAATACCATTAATGATCCTCATAGCATTACCAACTTGGATAATCACCATGTAAACTTGGGCTCTACATCTTATAACCAACCAAAGACACCAAATTCTTTTAAACAATTCCTTATTAGAGACAAAGATGGAAATGTGTTCATAGAAGAAGTAGAGGTTGCCACACAAAATCCTAATGTTTCCTCTCTTGTGGACGAAATTGTCATGTTGGACTCTAAACAATATTTAGCCAAACTATTACATGAAGGAGTTAAACTACCCCAAGGATTTGATGTCAATACCTTATGCACAACATTACCTAAGGACAACACACAAATGAGCCAAGGATAATCTACACCACAACTTAAAATTTCCATACCCATTGGATCAACAATCCCAAATACCACAACTACCAACACTTCATCCATCTTTGCAACACAATCTATGTCACATCCCATGACACAAACCACATCACAACTAGTATTCACAACACAACCCTTTGGCTCGACATTTACTCCCATTGGGTCATCATGTTAGGCCATAGGGGCATCCACATCTAACATCCTTGGTAGACCTAAGGCAAGACAGATTCTCATCCAAGGACCTCAATCAAACAAAAACACAATATCACAAGGACCTCAATCAAACACGAACGCCATGTCACAAGGTCCTCATATCAATACAAACACCTTGCAAGGACAAACCGCGAACACACCACATAGTCAAAATAAAAACACAACACGTGGTTATAATCATTTTCAACAAGGAAAAGGATAAAAAATGAAACAACCTCTTAACATACCATCTGGATACACACAAGGAATCCTTTTTGGCAACCAAAATATACACGGACAACACACGCAACAAATGCAATATAGCTCAACCACTTCTCACATCCCAACTTACACATCACACATTCATACTCATGGCCACAATCAAAATCCACCACATATGCACAATGTTCCAAACCAAAACATGTCAACTCAACAAAACATGGGACCACACAACACAAATATGGGACCTCATAACAATGTTGCCAACAATCCTGTAATAGATGTACATTGACCACCCATTGGCTACCCTACAAAAGCAAGTGGAAGGGATGCAAGTGTCAAACAAGAAGATGTACTCCTCATATTATTTACATCCTTATCCATATGACACAAGCATATACATGCTTCCTTTCCCTCGGGTATGTGCAGGATCATCATGGGAAAAAACATGCCCTTAAGTGGCAAAAATTTTAGAAAAACTAGAGTTAGGAAACTTGACATAAAAATTTGAATAAGTTATCTATATTATTTCAAAAATATGTAAGAATAGAATTTGTAGAAAATTGAATGTAGTTTCTAAACTACTAGATTTTTTTTAAAAATATATCTATTTGGTGAAAATTGAAATTTCAATCACGGTAGCACTTAAATTTCAAGGGAAAAATAAGTAGGTGTCTATCTAACCACCTAACCACAATAAAATAATATTTTTTATAATATTTTATATATAAGTAGAGGACTCATGTCTCAATGTGATGCATATTTTTTTTGTAATTTTTTCTAAGTAAATAATTAATTATGATTTTTTTATTACAACAATTAAAAAATATAAAAACTCATATTTTTGACCACCTTAACTTGGTCAAAACTTAATGATTTTTTTTTTTTATCCTATAGTATGTGAAGCATAGAATGTGATGCATGTTTCAGATTCAAAAAATGTGATATCGTTTGAAAGCTATAGATGTTTTTCAATCATCCTATCAATCAGGACTTTAGTCATAATTCAAATAGAAAATGAATAATAATTATTTATTGCACATTCAAAGTAAAAAATAATTTATATTGGTGGAAAGCTGAGAATCTCCTTTAAAAACCCTTTTTGTTTCATCAATTTTGGGTAAAAAAAAGTCGTCAACCACATACCCTACACATACCCATCATATCACCACTTTTTGACCCATCATGATCCTGCACATACCCCCTCCTAGGTATATCATTCCTACTTTCACCAAGTATAAGGGAAAGAGCAATCCTCTCGAGCACATACGATAATTCACCACTACTTGTGTGGATGTCACATATGATCACTCCTACCTTTTGAGACTCTTCCCTCGAAGTCTTATTGGGCCTGCACTTGAATGGTTTGCACTAATACCTAAAGGTTCTATAAAGTCATGGGATGACCTTGGCAATAAATTCATGGAAAATTATGCTTACAACATTGAAAATGATGTCGCGATTGCTACCTTTTTCCACTTGACACAAGATGAAGGAGAGCCCTTCATTCCTTTCTTCCAAAGATGGCATAGTATGGCGAGTCAATGTCTTGTTGAGATTCCTAAAAAAAAAGTGGACATGTTCGTAGAAAATCTCAAGCCAAAGTTGAAACACCATTTACAAGTACATTGTTGTGCCACATTTGCAGACTTAGTTAAGAAAGGCATAACAATAGAAAAGGTCCTAATTGCCCAAGGTGAACTTGCATATGGCAATAAAAATGCACACAACCAACAAATCTCTAATGAAAAAAGAATGTTTTGGTCCCACAATAAGAATGCAACAAATGATGGAGTCGTAGATGCGAAAGCTGTAAATTAAACAAGTCCCACATTGACTCTCCAAGCACCCAACGCGAACAAAAACACACCATATGTTTCAAACCAAGCAGCTAATGTGGTCCAACATACTCAAGAATGAGGACCCCCAAGACAACCAAGGAAATACCCATGAAGAAAATACACTCCTTTACCATAACCAATTGAATCTATATTGAGAAAGCTAGTACAATCAAATGTCATACAACTTCAAGAGCCCAAACCATACGGCCCAGAATAGTTCAAACCATCTTGGTGGGATGACAATTCCTTTTGTGACTACCACTACATCAAAGGGCACAAGACCTTGTCATGTCATCAATTGAAGAACATAATCCAATACCTAATTGAAAATGGTACCATAGAGGTCGAAGGACAAAAACAAAATTCCAACCAAGACCATACAATTTTATAAAATCCATTACAAGACCATGGTTCAGAAAATCCCTCCACCTCGGATCGGAAGATAAACAATCATGCCAACTGTACCAAGAATTCCTTTGATTACTCAAAGATAATTTATCACCTCTGTGTCGTTGATGACTATGTCAACACAATTACCATTAAAAAGGTTCCTAATTGCGCTGTCACTACTCGCAGGGCTAAAATTACTTTATTTGGTCCTTCTTCAAAGCAACCACAATTCGAAGACCAATATAATCTTGTTGACCAATTGGGAAAGACACCCGCAATTATTTCTATCCTCGAGCCATTACACCTATCACCTAAACAAAAAGCTATCCTTGATAAGGCTTTGAAAGAAACCTCTGTTCCTACTAACCTGGATATCAACCGATTTGAAATCATGGTTGGGTACTTGGCTAATTCACTCCATGTCTCCTTTTTTGAAAAATACTACTCTACACAAGAGTATAACCATAATGACCCATTGCACCTTGAAGTATTTGTCCATCAACACAAGGTCAGACGAATCTTGGTAGATGGCAGAGCTGGACTGAACATTTGCACCTTAAAGTTGGTCAAGGCATTGGGCTATTCTGAAGCATGTGTAGACACAACCAAAAGCAATGTAATCAAGGCATATGATGATGAAGAACACTCTTCCAAGGGTGTTATCACACTCCCTATCAGAGTTTTCCCCACAATTATGGACACCACATTCCAAGTCTTGGATCTTGAACTTCCATATAACCTTCTCCTTGGTAGACCTTGGATTCATACCATGAAAGTTGTGCCTTCCACCTATCATAAATGCTTGAAATTTCTATATAATGGCACTGAAGTCACGATCATTAGCGATCTTGATTCCTTCCAATATTGTACTAATTTATGAGGAGTCCTTGAACTCTAGGTGCCTGTCAATCAAGAAGCTTCCACATCCACTTCCACATCCACTTCATCTAGTTATATTGATCCCTCCACCCTCATTAAATCATCCACATCCAAAACCCCATCCACCGACCCCAAAATCAAGATCCAAGACAAAGTTTGTGGTGAGTATAAACTGAATACTGGCTATTACATCACAAAGCTACCTAAGTCTCCCAAGTCTTATGGTAGGGCTTGCTTCAAGATGGAACCCAAAGTTTTCTTTAAATTTCCCCCCACCACCACCTTCACAAAATGGGGAGAGGTAAACAAAGAAGACATTAATGATATTTCAGCATGGATTTACAAATAGGAGGAAGATATGTTGCCGCTACCTACAGAACAATATGGCAAAGATTTTGAGCTCATGAAACAACAAGGTTATGATGGAATCAGTGGACTTGGTATAAGTAAAAGTGGAATGAGAGAACCCTTGATGCCTCTTAAGTGGCCAAATAACATAGGGCTAGGATTCATACCAATTAAGATTGGCGCTCCAAGTACTAAGTTGCTTTCAAATAAGGATGTGAGTGATTTGAAAGACGTTGAGACATCTAAGGATCCTATCAACATCTATTATGGTGACACCGACTCAAATGAATATGAGTGGGATTCTTGTACCACAAGTGACTATAAGCTTGATCATGTCTTTTAGGAGTTTGACATACCTCGTCCATCCTTTACCAACCTCATGGATATCAATATTCACATTGACTCCTTTTATGAAACTGGCCCACCAAAGACCACACATGGAAGAGGATGGATAGAATCCTTTTGGGATCTGGATAATACCTTTGTCTTTACCCTATTAGCTATTTCACCATCCTTCACTAACATCGATGATGACATCTCCCTTGTTTACACACAATTAATTGATTGGGACCAACAAGATCCACTTACCTTGGACATATTTGAAAATGATGAGGCCATTGCTAAATTTATGGGACTACGAGAGGGCATACAATGTGGGCACCATAAGGTTGGCTTCACTATAGATATTGATGCTACAACATATTTTGGTGAGACTGTCCCACCTTCTAGTCGCAAAAATGATAAAAATAAAATAAAAAATGAACGGTCTTTAGGTGAAAACCGTAAGGCACCTTCTGACCAAGAAAAAGTAAAAAGAAAGGGTGTATCCGAGGGCGAAAAAATCTCTAAGAAACTCGAGGATGGAGGGTTGGAAATTTTTATCCCTGTCAATCAAGAGATCCCCGATGCTAACTGAAGATGTAATAGAAGTCAACATCGGTACTACAGATAATACTAAGACTATTCTCTTTGTAGCATCCCTGACAGAAGAGGAAAAACCAAAGTTTCAAGAATTTTTCATAGAACACCAAATCAATTTTGCATGGTCTTATGCTGATATGCCAAGGTTGGACCCTGAGTTGGTTCTGCATCATCTACTGTTGCATCCAAACACAAAGCTGATCAAATAAAAGAAAGTAGAAAAATGTACCCTCAAATAGCTATGCTAGTCAAAGTTGAACTTAATAAATTATTGGATGGTTTTATAAGACCTATTGACTATGCAGACTGGATCTCAAACCTTGTACCAATGACCAAGCTAAATGGAAAAATACGTATCTATACAAATTTTTAGGACCTGAACAAAGCATGTCCAAAGGATGACTTCCCACTACTGAATATAGACATCATAGTCAGCCTAATAGCTGGCTACGAGATGTTGTCCCTCATGGATGGCTTCTCGGGGTATAAATAGATACGTATCGCTCCTAAAGACTAGCACAAGAAAACATTCACTTGCCCATGGGGTACATACTACTAGAATGTCATGCACATTGGACTGAAAAATGCAAGCGCAACCTACTAGAGAGCTAAGACCACCATATTTCATGATCTCATGCACACATTGATGGAATACTATGTTGATGATATTTTGGAAAAATCCTTGACATGTGGTGATCACTTAAGAGTCATGGACAATATTTTCAAATGGCTAGAAGAATACAAGGTCCACCTAAATCCCAAGAAATGTGTCTTTGAAGTGACATCAGGAAAGCTTTTGGGATACATTGTTTCTGTCAAGGCATTGAAGTGGACCTGGCAAATGTCAAAGCAATATTAGACACACCTCGACCTAAAGGAATTAGTCAACTCTGAACACTACAAGGCCGACTCTAGTCTATTAGATGCTTCATTGCACAACTTGCAGATAAATGTCAACCTTTTCAGTATTTGTTATGCAAAGGAGTCCCTTTCATTTGGACAGACAAGTGTGAGGCAACTTTTCAATAGATTAAAGAGTATCTCTTGACACCTATCCTAATGCTGCCTATTGATGGAAAACCCCTAATTTTGTACATCTCATCCACTACAACTGCACTGGGGGCATTGTTGGCTCAAAATGACCATGAATCTAAAAGGAACATGCAATCTATTACATTAGCCACACTTTGGTGGGATACAAGCTTAACTACAATCCAATTTAACGTGCTTGCCTTGCAGTGGTTTTCACCAATCAAAAGTTGAGACACTATATGTTAAATCATCAAACTAAGCTTATAGAAAAAATAGATCCACTAAAATATCTACTCGGTAGAGCAACATTAATAGGATGATTGGCTAAATGGGTCATGATACTCAATGAATATGACATTTAGTATGTGCAACATAAAGCAATAAAAGGACAAGTTATCATAAAACAACTTGCTGATGCACCCACAAAAGCTGCTCACCCTTTGATTTCTGATTTCTCAAATGAGTCAATATTTACATTAGACACTAGCACAACATGGCAGTTATATTTTGATAGCTCATACACTAGTCATGGATCAGGTGCAGGAATACTATTCGTCACCCCTCAAGGTGACACTATACCCAAATCATTCAAAATAGCCTTCATGTGTACAAATAACATTGCAGAATATGAGGCCTTACTAACAAGATTGTGCAAGGTTATGAAATGGAAAATTACAAGTTTGTAGGTCTTTGGTGATTCCCAATTGGTCATCCAACAGGTCAACGATGACTATGACACTAAAGATGAGAAATTGACCCCATACAAAAGAATGGTTGACAACTTTAAGTTATATTTTGCAGACATTACTTTTTTCCAAATTTCATGGATTCAGAACAAAGCAACTGATGCCATGGCCACCATTGGATCTTTTTTGGACATTCCCAACAATATGTCACAGTATGACTTCTTAGTGGAATAGCTTTTGGTCCCCACTTTCAATGTTCTGGAATCTAAAATGGTATGTGAGCTTGTTGGCCCTAATTCCCCCTGGTACCAAAATATCTACTACTTACATTCTGAGAACCTACCACTCGACCTTTCCAACAACCAGCGCAAGTCCTTCATCCGCAAAGCCCCTCGTTGTGCCATGATTGGTGATACGTTATATAGATGTAGCTTTGATAACACCTTACTCAGATGTCTCGACACTAACAAAGAAAAAACTACCTTACACGAAGTACAAGAAGGTATATGCAGAGCCCATTCTAGTGGTCCAACCCTAGCCAAAAAGATCATGCGACTGGGATACTATTGGCCTACAATGGAGCACGATGCTCATCACTTTGTGTAGAAATATCGACAATGCCAGATACACAACGACCTCATTCATGCACCTACGCAAGAGTTGCAACCCATCACTTTACCATTCGCCCAATGGGGACTTGACCTCGTAGGAAAAATTCATCCCACCTCATCAAATGGCCATAAGTTGATCATCACTGCCACCGAATACTTCACCAAATGGGTTGAAGCCATCCCTATGACATACATTACTGGTAAAAAATTCTCCAAATTTATCCTCAATTATATCATATGTCGATATGGTGTCCCCCAAACCATCATCATTGACAATGGTTGTCCCTTCAAAAATTAGTATGTCCATGAGTTATGTGAGAAATTACACATTCAACACCACTTTTCCATGCCATATTACCCGCAAGGAAGTGGTCAAGCTAAGGCATCCAATAAGACCATAATCAAAATTCTTAAGAAGACTTGTCAATGACACTGGCCGTGATTGGAACATTCAGCTTAAACCTGCCCTATGGGCATATCACACAAGTATCTGCACACCCACTGGTGCCACTCCATTTTCCCTTGTCTTTGGTATAGAGGCTATCCTTCCTATTGAGGTTGAAGTCCCCTCCCTACGAGTCTCCATGAAAGGGCTTATTGACGATGAAGAATATTGTATATCCCAGTTGCATGAGCTAGAATTGCTTGATGAACATAGAAAAAGGGCCTTGACTTGTCTATCTAGGCATATCAAAATTGCCTTTTCCGTAGTTATAATAAAATGTTTTTGATTAGGCACTTTGACATTGGAGACTTAGTATTGATGTAAAATCCAAAAAATCAAGTTGAACATGAGAAACCTGATAAATTTGAGCCCAACTAGCTGGGTCCATATGTCATAACAATATCTTTTGGTTCTAGTGCTTATCATTTGTCCACACTTAAATGGGAACCTTTGTCAAAGCCTATCAACAGCTTGCACTTGTGCAAATTCTATACATAGCTTCAGAAAGCCATGCTAAAACCATAAAAATACAAAAATTAAATGGAAAATAAAAAAAATTACCTTGATGAAAACCTGAAAATAGGCATCTTGGTGACAACAAAAAAAATTCAAAACAATCATGAAAATAATAAAGAGAAATAATTTGTCCAATAGTGAAAACCACTTAGGTAGTGCTTTGGATAAGTACCGTGGTGAAAACCTGGTAAACAGGCATCATGTGTAGTCAGTCTCTACTCTGTCATATACTATCACTCCACCTGATCTACCACCCTCATCCATTACAACACCTTTACTCTCTATCATCTCCCATTTGACATCCATCATAAGGCCTAGTCATCTTTATCATGACTTTCAAGTGGTTGACGTCTTGCATCCTTTCTCCCCCATCTTCCATCCATAATAAACCTTGTCACATCCCATCCTTGATGGTTAGTCCTAGACCTAGCTGGGGGCACATTCCCTAACACCTGGTTTCATTGGATTCTACATTGATTATTGGAGGTTCAAAATTTCCCAAAAAGACAAAAAAATCAAATATTCCCAAAAGACAAAATAAATCAAAACATTTTAAAAAGAAAAAAATCATAAAACTTTGAAAATCCAAAAAAAACCAAAACATGCGCAAAACACAAAAACATCCATATAACTTTCAAAATCCCAAAAATAGAGTAAGAATCAATCAGGTCAATCTTTTTCATTGTTGAACTACGTTGCCTCTACGACTGGACGTAGGCAAGGCCATCTGTCGATGTGCCCCCTAGGCATTAGATCAGTCCTTTAGGCGTTGTCAAATAAAATCATGATTCAACACTTTGTCATTTCAACAAAGTCAAGAGTCATGTCGAACTATGAGGTCTATGTGCATTTTCTATGTAGCCAAGGCCATCATCGATGTGCCCCCGAGGCCCCCTAGGTTTAGTCCCTTAGGGTTTTTTGGGTCAAGTCAACACATGTTGGTTCATCTTTAATATTTTTTTCCCATCTTTGTCAAACTACGAGGTCTCTGAGTGCATGACATAGGAAAGGCCATCTGTCGATGAGCCCCCAAGGCCACCTAGGGAATAGTCCTTTCGGGTTCGTCATGTCGGTCAAATAATTTTGACATAGTCACACTCAGACACAAGATAGTCATTTGCACATCAACATTCAAATCACGAACCAATAGACAACATCATCCAATCAGTCATCAAGTCAAACATCAGTCAAATTTCCAAAACAATGTCAACTCAGTCACTTTATGGTCCCTTTCAAAATGTGTCCTTCTTGGAATTGGACGGTCCCGTCAAAACATCATCTGCCTTTTTAGGATGTGTCTTTCCTGATGACAGGCTTTGTCACATAGTCATTGGCCTTTTCAGGATATGTCCTTCTTGATGATAGGCATCGTCAAACTGTCAAAATTGTCAGACTATTCAAATCATCAACCTGTCAAACTGTCAAGTACTCAACCTTTGACAAACAAATATTGGCAAACTTATTCAATGGTTGTTGATTTTGTTGGTCTATTTTTATTCCTTTGTCTCTTGTTCATGTTTCTAGCTACCTCGAGGATGTCCCTTGAAGGATTTAGGGGTTTAATGATGTCTCATGACCTAATTTTCCTTGATTGTTGTCTTTGGTACATGTCTTGACAAAAAGACTTGGGCAACTTAGCCCTTATGAGTTAGGACATTCCTTGTCTGTGACTGCCCATTTTTCGCAAGTGGATGACCTTTCACACCTTGGTATATGTCATATCATGGTGTTTGGTGTCTATTTTTCTCATTTTACCACCCAATGATTATTATGCAACACTTATGATGTTATTTGGAAAAATATTGAAGTATTCTTTTTCATCCTAACATCCATGTCTTCCACACTAATAGTTCTTCTATGCCTTCATCCTCTTGTCTTCTCATCCATTTCGAGAGCACAATCATGTTCTTTCAACCTACCTATCCTCTCAAGGGGGCATACCACTACCTCCTCATCATCCTTCCTCTCCTCACTTTCACACTGGGGCATATTTTTTACTTGTTTTCTTTGACACAAAGCGATAAACTACATTATGTCAAAGAGGGGAAAAATGTACACATAAAAATGGCCTCGACTTGCAAACCATATTTTCTCTAACAACCATGCTTCTCCCTCACCTACAATTAAATAATTACCATTAATTATTTAATAACATGACCATTTACCCTTCAATTAAATAACATTTTCCATTTAACCCACTTTCCATCCCACCAAATAAATAATTAGAATAATTATTTATTTCCTTCTGTCTCATTCTCATTTATGAATTAAACCATTATTTAATTCATAATTCAACCTTCCTCCATAAATCAAATAATTTCTATTATTATTTGATTTTCCAACTACCTCTTATTCTATCTCATATATTTTCCACCATTGATTTAATTGGCTAAATCTCAACCCTTCATTTCAAAGATTTCCCTAACTTTGACTTAAAGTTTCCCTAACCCTAATCCTCCTTATCACATTGAATCCTGGCCTTTGATCTTAGGGCTTCACCAAATTTTAATCCTGGCCATCCATTCTCAATTTGGAATTCTTTAAAAGGCTCTCTCCCAAGCCATTTTAAACATACACATAGATGCTTGAGAACTAGAGGACTTGAGCACACATTACTTCAATATTTTGCTTGTCTAAGGCATAGGTGATAGTTGCACTTCAAATTTGAGGGAAATCATACCATTTGTAGCAAGATGGAGAAGGCCAATGGAGGTCAATCAATGGATACTTGAAGACCAGGTGATGATGTTTCAATATTCTTACGCTTCTAGTTTCCTTTGTGCTCTATTGTTGTTAGGGATTTAAGTTATTATGTTATTTGAAATTAACTTGAAAACTCTTCCTCATTACAAAAATAACATTAGTTAGGTGTTTATAACAACACCACCTAACTAAACATTTTACATTCATAACAAAAATACAAAATAAAAAGGCCAAGGTTTGACCTATGTGGAAAGTCAAAAATGTAAAGCATAAGTCTTTGAAAGACTTCAACACTTGGCATATTGAGTTTAATATGAAAGAAGGATATACGGGGGTATTAGTTCATTTACAAAAAACAAAATGAAAGGAAAAAAGTGCTTTAGCTTTTTCGGCTTATCTTAGGGTAAAAACCCTAAAACAAAATTGATCCCAAGGAGAACAAAGCATTCATTTGTAACTTTGAACTTTCTGGAAACTTGGAGGCGCCGCCATGAAGACTTAGGGTTTGGATTCAATGCACTCCATTCCTTGTTTATAAGAGATTTTCAAGGATTTCTTCAGGAAATTGTATGGTAAGTATTTCCCAGACAAAAATTTCTGATTTCTTGGCATTTTGACCCCATTTTTGATGGGTTTTGAAACCTCTAGGCTATGGCCTCTATAATTTTCTAACTCATTTACTATGTTTCCTTTCTTTATTGATTTCTCTTTCACTTCGACCCACCATGGAGAGCTTTACTTTGAGTTTCTGAAAGACATGGCATGCGGCCTTAAATGTTTTCCTCTTCAATCATGTCAACTGGGTAAGGTTCAATGCTTTCAATCTATTTATTTCCTTCTCAAAAAAACTCGTTTTGAGCACTCTTTGAACCAAAATACTGTAGTTTCTTCTTTGTGTTTTAATAATGAGTGTTGTGTGTTTTTCCTAAAGGTCGCATCCTAGGTAGCTGGAAACAACTTCTTTCATTCCATGCTTTGATTCCTTTGTGTAAACCCTAAGTGGTTTTGAATTTTATGGAGAAAGATATTTTCTCAAGCCACGGTCATGAGAAACCATCTATATCATGATAGAAGATTAATAAAGACTTCTGATATAAAGAATTTCACACATTTTATTTTCTATTTTCTTGGTTTGAGACCTCTTGATGGTTGTGACCATTCACCAGGTTGCTCACATTTTTTAGGGCTCTTAATACTTGCACGAGCTTGAACCCTTTATTATCCTCTATATTTGAACTTTTTTGAAATAAAAACCAAGTGGGTTGGTGTCTCTGTGGAGAAAAATGCCTCACCTAGGCTACAACTTATAAGAATACAAACTAGGTTTTCTTTTAGCACTTGGTGTAACTTAGAACTCCTTTCCATTCTTTGAATATGTAGAATGTAGTATGTTCTTCCATTTTTTCCTTGAATGAAAACCAAAATAAAAGTTCCTCCAAGCAAGGCTAAGGCCTTAGACCTTGAGGATTTCACATTTTTGAATAAGAAAACATTATTGTTCACTTTTATTTTGAAAACCCCAGCTTCATAGCATTTGTCCATTTTCTCTTGAAGGATAAAAATGGATTCATTTTCTTTCATGCATATCACTGTAGATTTTCTTGCTATTTGATTATAGAAACACCATGTTGCTCCAATGGGGTTTACCTCAGGCACTATGAAGCTTTATCACTGTTTATTACAACTCCTTTGCATTTAGAAAATGTGCATCAGCCTTTTACTCCTTTACCACAGTTTTATTCATGTCGTGAGCATAGAATAATGTAGTGATATTCTCTTCTATAATTGTAGCACTAGAATGTTGAAACAAAACTTAGGTTATCTACTTCATTTTTATGTTAATGATGTGATCTTCATTACTTCTTCACCATATGCAACTCTATATTTATCTCTTCTGACAATGATCTTTTCAAATGCACACACTAGCCATTTATTACTTGTTTCCCATTATTCACTTGGCACCACTTGGAAGTCTGTAGGTCTATGAAGCTTTATACTATAGCTTGAAACACTCTTTGTACTCATAAAAATTACTCAAACCTTTACTTTTACCATTGCCATATCACTTTTAGCAACATAACCAGTGCAATGAAGTTTTCTTTTATGAATAAAATCTAAATTCTATGTTCGTTTAGCTCTGTGGTGCTACTCCATGTACAAAACATTGTTCCTTTTGAGAATCTGCATGTTCAACACTGGCTTTTCTATTTTCATGCTTTGCAGCCACACATGGCTTGAAATGAATTATAACCTTTTGTACCCTTCATGTATTTTTATTTCTTTTTGAAAACAACTATAGTTATCAATCTTGATCCTTTGTGCATAGAATATTTTCAAATAAGTAGCACTCTGATGATGATTTCTTGAAGATTCTCTAATTGCTTCAATTTTTACCCTTGATTTACAAATTGGCATTGTGTATGTTTGCTCAGTATCACTCCATGACATTGAATCAGTTGTTGCCATGTATGCAAACATAAATTTCCAATGGAGGGTAATGCAATTTTGTTTTCTATCTTGCAAGTTCATTGATCATTTTGAATGAGTTGTTCATCCATGATTCTCAATTCATTGCACATTCAGAGTTGATTGTCATATATGATCAATATATTGAAGCTCTTGCAGTTACTTAATGATTTACTCCTTTAGTTGAATGTTTTTATTGAGCATTATGAATATGTTTCTTTCTCAAACCCCTCTTGAAGTTAAGATGCAACATGTTGGGCTCAACCCTTGTGGGAGCCACATTTAATCCCACATGTTGTAAACATATGAAATAAAATAGTAACAATAATTTCACCTATACCTGCACAAGAAGCAAACATGTTAGATTAAACAAAGCATATGATAGATTTGTTTAATAACTTTCTGGTTTCCTAGAAATTTGTGGTATGCTACCTATTTGAATGCACATGATGATCAAATTATGTGTTTATGGATAACTGCACATGTATTGACTAGTGATCCTTCATTGCTCTAAAAGAACTATTCTCTCTCACATGCAGGAAAACTGGGAGTAGCGAGGAAAGCATCAAATAAAGATGAGACAAGCAAGAGGGGCAGCAACAGATTCAAAGCCAAACCTAGCAACTAGGATTCGTCATTTAGGCAATGACAGGTCCCCTTTCTCTACATATGCACTTTTCATTATCATCTATAAATGTATAGTTTTTTTCATTATATGCATTTTAATAATTAGTTCTATGGCTTGTATGGAACACCATACATTCATATTATCAATAAAAACTATTTTTTGACGAAAGTGGTTCTTTCTTTTCTCTGTTGTATGCATATGTATAATGATAATGTAGTCTTTAGATATTTTCCTTTGTACATATGAATATGACATAGCAGGGAATGGATGTACCTTTTTTGTTTCACTTTGTAAGAACATAATCAGCTCTACCTATTTGAGCTAGGAGCAAAAATAGGTAACAAGATCAATTGAGATCTTAATTCTAATTCTGAGTATCTACACTTCCAGGTCTATGGTAGCCTATCACACTGTCCAATCATTTCAATCTCAGATTTATATGCCAGGTTAATCTATGTTTGCACTCTACTCTTCTAAACTTTGTTTCTATTTTTTAGTTTATTATTTTCTAAAAATCATCTCGATTTGATACATTTTTATAGTTAACCTAGGTACATCCTCGCGTTGTCAAATTAAATCAACTAATAGTCAATTAATCATTATCAACACACTTATCAAAATTTTAAAACCCCAATCCACCATTTTGGCTCTTGCATTAAGGTTAGTAGCCAAATGGGTGTTTAAGATCAATTTTAATCCTTTCCATTGCGATATAGTATAAGGTGTGATTTAGACCATAGATCCCATTTTCCTACATCACACTCATTTTTTGTGAACTCATGTGAAGCTCATTAGTTTTTTTGTCAGTGAAATCTATGGCTTATCAAGTTCCTAAATCACATGATCTCAACCCTATTTATTGTGTAGAGGATAATGACATAGATTAATCCTTGCACACCTAATAAAATATTACTAGGTAATTCACTTCGTAGTGAAGTTCTCAATGGCTATGGTGCTACAAACAAGAGTCATAAAAATTATTTGTGTTCCTATTTAATTTTGGGCTCATTTTGGTGGAAACATAGAATATAATTACATATCAACAAGTAGCACAGTCCCGTGCTAAGTTTGGATCATTACCCATTGTTGTCATGACTATCCAAATTATTTAATTACCCTAAATCTATATAAATAAATTTTATTCTCATGTAATCTCTATATGCACCTTTCTTATTCACACACATATGTAACTTGACTAGATGAATCTAAGTGTGTGTTTATGATTCCATCATGACAGGTTACCTCCACTAGCTAGAACCTTCTCCTCAATTATGCTCTCTCTCCAACTTCATAAAGTGTCAACAATTCCTGACGTATTTATAAAAATAAAGCACATAACTAGTTGTCACCATCATAATAATTCTTAATTATACTTTATAGCTACTTAACATAATCAAATTATCTTTCCTAATTTTTTTCTATTAAACACTTAATACATAGATATTCAATAATCAAAGAGGATGTAACAAGGTGTTTCTATAGACATGAAACAACTAGAGCATATTTTCTCATAAACACAAGACAAATAATGGCACAAATAACCAACCAAAGGATACACAAAATAAAAACATGGATCCAATGCACACTATAGGTCATGTAAGTCACAAAACTATTTAAAAAATTGTTGTTGATGAAACACTATTATATTAATCATCGCTAGCTTCTGACACTACAATAACAAGTGAGAATTTTCAACCAATAAAAAAAAATCTAAAATATCTTAACAAATCAAATTCTATATAAATTGTTTTAAAAATCATTTTAATTAAAAATTTACATATAAAGTTGTAAGTTTGAAATGCATAGATATTTGTTTCCTTAAACTATTAATTGTAATGTTATTTTATTTTAATTTTGCCATTTATTTTTTTTATCAAAAATATTATATGGTTTGTGTATACTAGAGCTCAAAGAAAGTTTATTACCAAATTATTAATAAATTAATTTTTAAAATATTTTTAATTAAAAATTTATCTTTATTTTTTAAAATGTAAATTTTCTTTGAGTAAAAAAAAATTAATATATAATTACAAGTATAATTCTATGTCTCCATGTTAATGTTTAAGTATTTTTTTACTTAAATTTGAGTAGTTGAAGTGTTTCCATACAAATTTTTAATTATAGGAAAAGGATAATTTGAAATATTTTTCTATTTTAGTAGAGTGTTTAAAAATTGAAAATAAATTGTGGCTCCACAATTTTTTTCCCTCCTTTTTAAAGTTTGCCTCCAAATTTTGTTGTTTGAATTGTCATTATTACACATAGAATGCCATGTGACTGCATAATTTTTTTTTCCTTCTTTGTAATGTTTGCCTCCAATACACATCATTATCATATGTATTCAAAATTCTATTTTCTCTCACAAAAAATAAATATTTATGGGACCACCAGTTCCACAGACAACTCCTTAAAAAAATTGAAACAATTACTAACTAAAATAAACTAAACAGCGACATAGTCAAAAATGCATTCTCTGTTTTCCACTAGGTAATCATCATTTCATCAGCTAAATAACTGGGAGGGCGATTTATTTGTCTGCAACAATAATGCCTGGTTAGTAAATTCCAAAAGGCCTGCATATGCCTCGTTGGAGACCGCGTAGAAGTTACATCGGTTGAGTCAATGGTTTATGAAATATCAACATCAGAAGTCTCCAAATCACATGCTCTCAACTCTAGCGCATTGATTGTGCAATAATATCAGGAACTCTCAATGCGCGCCCAATAAAGTCTTGCTGGGGGATTCACTCCATAGTGAATCCTTGCGCGCCCAATAGAATCTTGCTGGGGGATTCACTCCATAGTGAAGTTCTTATGGCTATGGTGATAAAAACACGAGTCTTAATAATTCTTTGGAGCGCCTATGCAATATGTGAGTGCTTGGCAGATGTGGGCACGGCTACATCTTATTCTCCTCCTTACGTTCGTAAGCAATATACTCTTCCCTATTGTCTTTTGAATCAATGGATTTATTTTGCACTGTATTTTTTAATAACTTCACATGATGACGTTTTGAAAGAAAAAAACTGTGGCAGCGACGGAGTGTTATGGAAACGATCAAAGGCAGTTTCCAGCCGGCAATCTGTTTGCAGCAGCAAGTGATGCAATCTGGGACAATGGGGCAGCCTGCGGGAGGCAGTACAGTGTCAGATGTCTCAGTGGAACAAATCAAATGTCACAAAATCCATGCTTAACCAACACGGATTCCATCGTGGTCAAGATAGTCGACTACTGCTCTTCCGACTGCAAGGGAACACTCGAACTTTCTGCTGATGCTTTCATGGATATTGCTGATTCCACTGCAGGCATAATCAATATTGAATATGATCAGTAAGTTTTTTAATTTTTTTTTTTAAAGATTGAGTGCCAAATTTGTTGGAAAATCACTGCATTACATTAATCTCTGACCCTATAATTTTTGTAAGCCTAATTTGCTTGTAATGATGGGACGGTCCTTAGGCTGATTACTTGTTAGAACTATTAACGTCCAATGTATTTTTATTGAGTCTGACTGTGATTTACTTTGTTGCAGAGTATAACAGCAAGAATCTGATTCACAGAAGTCTTTGTGAAACCATTTTCTGAAGAGTACCTTTGATATTATATTAATAAATACTTAGTTCAGATCTAGTATCTCTAGGATAGTTTTTGGAGTTTTCGAGAAGTTATGGGAATGTAATGTCTAACATTTACAGAATTTCTTTGTAAAATTCATATGAACTTTAATATTATTATTATTATTTATGTTTATTAGCTTCTCCTCATTTATTCATTAGGGCAACTGCATTTTAAAATTAATTGTGTTTCAGCTCTGTCTAATCTCTGTTCCTCCTCCGTTGGTATTGTGTCTAATATCTATTTCTCGACCGAGCCTTTGAAAATTGTCTGTTCTTCTTACGCCAATGGCATTGATCAGGCAAAATGTATTATGTATGTTCAACGTACAATTCATAGTTGAAAAAACACAGCCAACTATATTATGCAGTTGGGCTTGCGTATTCAGTTAATGTAATACCATTGTTACAAATACTCATTGATAAAATGGAGTAATCACATTTGGAGTTTGCTGGAGTTAATGAAATCGCAATAGTTAGTTAGCATTTAGTGTTGTAGAGTAATGTAGTTCATCAACATAAGCGTGGGAGTTTCAGCATTGATGCACTGTTAAAAATTTATCTTGGATCTTGGATAGACATAGAATTAAAAAGGAAAAAATCATCAGAGTGAACAACGAATTAACTAAAAACAGTTCGAAACTATTGTAAAGAAATTACAATTGTAAATGTGTTAAGTGATGTGTATTTGAAGGAGAAATAAGGTTTAATGTTATATTGATGATGCATGATTTTGTATAATATTGGAGAGACTTTATTTTTTTAAAAAGGGAAAACATTGTAAAGGTGTGTTATCGGTCGAAATTGACATCTTTTCATTGCTTTACAAAACTTTTGGAGTTAGAGATGCATGTAATGAAGTGATTCTCCAATAACTTTTGGCAATCAATTTTTTTAATAAGATCTTTGTGAATCAAGTTCTTGCTGTTATATTCGACAATAAAATAAACCATAGTTAGGTTAATTATGTTTTGGACCATCTCCTCGATTACAATTAGGTTTAGAATGTTCAAAAAGTTTGCCACCCTCTCGACTTCTCTTGGAAGAAAAGAGAAAACTCTTTTAGAAACTTTTTGGAGCAAAAAACATTTAATCAAGTTCTTGTTGTTATACTCTACAATAAAATAAACCACAATTAGGTTAATTATGTTTTGGACCATTTCCTTGACTACAGTTAGGTTTAGAAGGTTCAAAAAGTTTGCCACCCTCTGGGTTTTTCTTGGAAGAAAAGAGAAAACTCTTTTAGAAACATTTTGGAGCAAAAAGCACTATCAAGCTGGGCTTAAGTATCACACACTAACCTCATGTCCCCATGCGGTTGGTTAACTCCATTTTCTACTTAAATTTAAGCAACGGGAGTGTTCCCATGCATAAATTTTATTGTTGGGAAAGGATGATTTAGAATCTTTTCCTATTTTAATGGAGCAGCTACTATTTAGGAATTGAAAATAAGCTGTGGAAAAAAAACGGGGGCTGGAAATAAGGAGCAATGCATATTGCTAAAAATCCACATGGCTCCACAAATTTCGTTACCTCTTTTTTAATATTTACTTTCATTTTTCATTTTTTAATTTTTATTTATACAAATTATTATTAATACTATTAATACAAATTTAAGCTGCCTACTAAAAAATAAGCTGAAAAATTATGCATTCATGGGGTCATTTAGCTCCACAAATAACTCCTAAATAAGTTGAGCATGGCTGCTAGCCAAAAAAAACTAAGCAGCCACATAGGAACATGAGGTAAGCTCTGACCGGTCAATGCCTCTTTTTTTTTTCCGTTTCAATTGAGGTTACCATGAGTATAACAATTGTTCTTATTTATATATTGAATCAAATCATATTACAAATAAAAAAATCAAAATAAATTCAGCAACTGCAAAATATTCGCGCTCGCATTACCGTACATAATTAAAAATAATAATTGACTTTTCTGTCAGTTCTTGCAGTGAGTTGATGTTTTTGCCGTATTGTGCGGTTATGGAATGCACGCGGCATGACGAAAGCATGGATGGGCAACGGTGCATTTGTGAGGACGGCAGGACAAACACATCGTAAGCCCAACGGAAACGGAAAATGCAAAAAAACATATGCGTGACACTTAAGCCAAGAGGATCATGCTGTTATACACTGAAATAAATAAATCCAAGTCAAACTCGATAAAATTACTTTGAACGTTATTAGTTCTAACAAGTAATCAGCCTAAGGACAGATTTGACTTATAAAAATAGTGGGCCCTGAGATAAATGCAATGCAGTGATTTTCCAATAACTTTGGCGCTTCAAATTCTTTTACTAAGAAATTAAAAAACTTACTGATCATATTCAACATTGATTATGCCTGCACCGGAATTAGCAATATCCATGAAGGCATCAGTAGAAAGTTCGAGTGTTCCCTTGCAGTCGGAAGAGCAGTAATCGACTATCTTAACCACAATGGAATTTGTGTTGTTTAAGCATGGATTTAGTGACATTTGATTTGTTCTACCAGACATGTCACACTGTATTGTCCGTCTCCCACAGGCTGCCCCATTATCCCAAATTGCACCACTTTCTGCTACAAACAGGTTTCGAGCTGCAAACTGCCTTTGATCATTTCCAAAGCATTCCATCGCCGCCACAGTGTTTTTCTTTCAGAACGTCATGTGATGTTATTAAAATATGTACTGCAAAATAAATCGATTTATTCTAAAGACAATAGGGAAGTGTATATTGCTTACGAACATGAGGAAGAGAATAAGATGTAGCTGTGCCCGCATCTGCCAAGCACCGACATATTGCATAGACGCTCAACAGAATTATTACGACTCTTGTTTGTATCACCATAGCCATGAAGAACATCACTGCGGAGCGAATTCCCCAGTAAGAATTTTTTGGGTGTGCAAGGATTAATCTGCGCCACTGACCTCTGCGTATTACATTTAACAATCCCCAATATATAGAAGTGATTTGGGGATTGTGAAGCGGCACCGGGCAATAAAAAGATCCCCCTATGTGATTGACTATTAAAACAGACCACCTGATGTCATAGACTATAAAAATAGGAAGCGAATTCCTTGGTAAGTTTTTATTGGGCGTGAGAGGATTAATCTGCGGCACTGTCCCCACCACAATCAATGGGGTTGAGATAATTTGATTTGGGAACTTGATAAGCCATAGACTTGACCGACGGAAAAACCAATGAGTTCCATGCGGGCTCACATGATATGAGCTGTTTCCAACACGTCATGCAGACCTATTTGAAATTAACTGATCAGAAATTATTGTTGTAGACAAATAAAACGCAGTCAGTTATTCAGCTGATTAAATAGTGATAGTTGTTTGTAAATGTAACAGATGAATCCGTTGATATTGCTTACGAACGTAAGGAGGAGAATAAGATGTAGCCGTGCCCACATCTGCCAAGCACCCACATATTGCATAGACTCTCCACAGAATTATAACGACTCGTGTTTTTATCACCATAGCCATTAAGAACTTCACTATAGAGCGAATTCCTTGGTAAGATTATATGGGGCGTGTGAGGATTAATCTGCTGCAGTTTTCTTGCTATTATTGCACAGTCAATGGGCTTGAGAGTTGAGATCATGTGATTTGGAGCCTTTTGATCATGATAAGCCATTGGCTTGACCGATGTAAGACGAATGACTTCTACGCGGTTTCCAACACGAGAAACTTACTAACAAGTCATTATTGTTGGAGACAAATAAAATGCATGGCCAGTTATTTAGCTGATTAAATGATATAGGTGTTTTTATTAATTAATTAGGGTTTTTCAAAGCATCTCAATCTTTTACGATAGTTAAGTTACATAAAATCAACATCAAAAATTAGAAAAAACAAAAGGTATTACAAGGGCTGAAGTCTTTTAATTATAACGTTGTTAGCAACCATTAGTCAACAAACAACATGGTTAGACAATTGCATAATCAGACTTAGATAAACATACACTCTTAATCTAGACATGAGAATGCGATACATCTTTCAAAAGACCTTTCTTCCTTCATTTGAACAATAGTGGAAGAAAACTCATTATCCTCACTACCAGAGAAAGGAGGGGAGGGAGGACAACTCGTTTCCTTAGCACCAAAAGAAAACAATATATGAGAGGGGAGTCAAGCTAGAAATACAAGTTGTCAAGGAGAAATTGTGCAAGCCACAAGTGGCTCACCCACAACACCCTTAGGAATCAAAGGGGGATTAGCATCAGTTGGTGGTATAGGATGAATAGGAACCAATGCCTCAACTGCCTCAAAAGGATTAGAAGCCTCTGAATCAATGTCCACATTAATACCCTTTACCATAAGGAGTTCATGATGATAATCCTTCCACCAAGAGGAGGAATGTGAAACCTTCAAGTAAGGAAAATCTAATTCCAAGTGGCTAATAACAAAGCACCGCCGACATTGAAATGGGATGCCCTCATAATCCAAAGATTGGCTCCATGAACTATCACCAACCTATAAAACAACCTCCACCAAGAGAGGTGAAGACAAGTCCAATTCCACAAGAATACAAATGTAGGTGGTGTGAGAGAACGTGGTAGTGGAATTATCCACCATAATGAAACACCCCAAGGAGTTACCAATGTCTATGTAATAGGAATTACACTAAAACTAAAGTGAGATATTCAAGAGACAAATCCAAATCAGAAACTAATTAAAAAAATCAATGAGAGGATTAAAAGAGGGCACCCAAGGCTCGCAGAGAAGGGCATGCTTCCCCCAAAACCAAGAGAAAGTATTAAGGACAACATCCCAATTAGAGATTGAGTTGAAAGCAACCACAACAAAGCCCTTTGTAGAAGGGTAAATTTTCATCTTCCCTTACTTAATGGGATGCCACTACTCAAAAATCCAAAGGTTTAAACCTCTAAGCTAGAACCAACATCTATCAAACCTATAAATTAAACATGTTATGCACCAAATTTGCACCCTACTGAAACTTTTAAGCTTAGTAATCTGGCATAACATGGGACTCAAATTCTACATGTGGGATATGCAATACTGAAAATGAGACCTCCGGATTCTAGGCCGGTCCCTCTTGAATAAAAATCTATTTTTTTATTGTTCTTCAAACCTAAAGATTTTAGGGGGAAAAGGGGAAGAAAAGGGATAAAAATAACTTGCAGATTTAAACTAATTAATGGGTGATACACCAAAATCACTTTCCTTAGCACAGAATGAACCTACAACCATTTATATGATGATACAATAACTGGTAAAATCCTCAACACATAAATATTTCAAAGGAAGATTTGAAATCAGAATGATATTTAAAGGATGTTAATCACAGTAAATATATCTAAAAATTGATACAACCCTTAACCTGTGAAGAGAATTCCTAGTCAAAAAGATGTCAAAATGAGACAAACTTAAAAGGTTTCAGACAAGAAACACTAAAAAGAAAGATCAATCACCAATCTGCATACAACATGACACCAAAAATAGATCCAAAATGCTGTATAAAGGCCCTCAAAGGCTCTGAAAATACATACTCCAAAGTCTGATACAATACATGGAACCAAAATAGAACCCCGTTCTCCAAAAAGTACAAAGCCTCTTCCACTCCAGAATGTTGCATCCTTAAAAAAGAATAGAGGAAGAGAATAAATAAGCTCAAACTCTTCACCCTAACCCTAGAAAAAGGGCCCCACCTTGGATAAGGGGTCGGATTTGGTAAAAATGCCCTAAAAGAAGGCTCTCAAAATTTTCAACAACTTACCCAAAATAGGAAAAAGTCTCTCAGACCCGGATAGGAACAAAAGTGCTCATAAAGAGGACTCAAAAGACTCCAAAAAAGGTGTCACATCAGTCAAAAACTCCTCCCCTGAATCCAGCAACCCAAAACCTCCACTTGACATAAACAGATTGTCATATCTCCAAGATTTAATGCTCCACTTAAAGGCTCCTCTTGTCATATCTCAAATATCTTCAACTTGTATTAATAACATTTATTTTTCAGAAGTGATTTATAATTTACCACTTTAAAAATAAAGTTTACAATTTTAAAATCTGCAAGTTGGAATATGACTTAGCAAGGTTAATTTTTTAATTCTACATTTGGATAACATCATTTAAAAATGATTAATAAATCATTTTAATAGATGATTTACAATTGATTTTAAATGCAAAATTAAACTATACTTCCTTAGTTTTAAACTTTGCATTTTTATATAATCATTTATTAAAAAAGATTAATAAATGATTTTTAATAAAGATTGATATTTGAATTTAAATGCAAAAATTAAAATAGAACAAAGCATAACTTGCAAAGCCTTAGAGAATAACGGCTTGAGGAGGAATGAATAAAGTTAAAAACAAAGGCAAAGGTTGAAATTTTAGCGTTCGAACCCTAAAAAGAAGGCAAATGACTTCATTTCGCATTTTCTTTTGAAGGCTTCACTTGGGCGCCGCCATACTTCTCAAACCCTAGCCGTGACTTGTTGTTTTCTAGTATTTTCTGCCATTGCTGAACTCAAATCTGGTGTCTTTGGTCGAAATAAGAGCAAATGACGTTTTTACAAAAACGTAGAGAGCATTTTGGGCGTGATTTTTCTATTTTTTATATGATCTTCTTTCATTTCTGAGAGACTTTGCTAAATCTTGGCATGAATCTACACTTTCTTTGGCCGCTATGAAGATCTAAAGTTGTGAACTTGCTGTATTCTTCTTCAAATGTGAAAAAATGAAGATTCATGAGGTATTTTTGAGATAAAAGTTCAGTTTTTTTGCTTTCTATAGGAATTTCTGAAAAGTTTTCTGCTTTTCTTGAAGCTTCCATGAAAGTTCTTTGAAGTATTTTCCAGAAATAAAGAACAAACTTGCTTTTAAAAAAATGAATCTGGTCTTTCTTTCTTTGAATCTGCAAAAACTTATTTTCAAGCCATGCCATGATGTCTTCTTTCAAATTTTTCAAAGAATGTAGCATTTGTGAACTCATAACAGAAAAATACTTTGATTTTCTGTGAAAAATAGTCACATTTTTTGCTTTAAATCTAAAGCTGGGAATTTTTCTTTCTTTGAATCTGCAAAAATGTCTCTTTCAAGCTGCGAACTTGACGTTCTTGAAGTGATTTTTTAAAACAAAGAACAAACTTGCTTTAAAAAACTCGAATCTGGTCTTTTCTGGTTTTTGAATTTGAAAAACTTATTTTCAAGCCATGCCATGATTTCTTTGAAGAATTTTCTCTTAAAAATAAAGAATAAATTTGCTCTTTTCTTTTGGATATGCAATACTCTTCTTTTGTAGGCTGCGAACTTGAAGTTTCTAATTTTGATTTCTGCAAAAAACATAGCATTTTGAAGCCATAACAGATGAAAAAACTTTGATTTTTCTATATTCTAAAGCCACATTTTTTCTTAAATCTGGGCATGTTTCTGTTTGAATCTGCAAAACTTCACTTTGCAAGCTACGAACTTGATGTCTTCTTTCGATTTTCAGCAAAAACATTTCATTTTTGAACTCACAACAGATACAAAACTTGATTTTTTGTAGACATACAGGCACGTTTTCTTTAAATATGAAGCTAGGCATTTTAAAACTCATAGAAATCTGATTTTTGTTTTGATGGATGCTTGATCGACTGCATGTTATATTTTTGTTGGTAGCATAGATATATGATAGGATCTAGTCCGTCTTTGCTTAGAGATAATCTCTAATGTCATCTTTTATCTTCCTTGCAGACGCTTTTGGAGCTAAAACGGAAGCTACAACTGAAATTGGAGCTAGAGCTGACATCTCAACTGGAAACTTCAACTATCAACGATTCGTCATTCCAGGCAATAACGAATCACCTCCTACCCTGTGTTTCTGTTATTCTCAGTTGTATAGCATACAATTGTTTATGCATTCTTTTTTTATTGTAAAAATCAAAAAAAGTTACTTCCACGGCTTGTGTGGAATTCAACATTTTTTTCAGAATGAATAAAAGTATTACTATGCAAACCTTTTCAATTTTCTGTTTTAAACGTTTGCACAATGAACTATGATTCACATGTAAGATGGTCTCAATGATGATCAATGAACAATCAATCAACAAAACATGAAAATTTCTGTACCTAAAAATAATGAACTTCATCTAGTTTTACTTTTGCTTTTCAGTTTCCTCAACAATGTTGAAACTAAACCAATAAACATGCATTGACCTGAGCTACAAGTAAAAAGTGGGTAAAATTTCTGGCGACTTCTGCTAGATGTTTGCCTGCTAAACATTTGACCAGTTGCCTATGTAATGCATTGGGCACAGAGTCTGAAAATACGCATATTAGGACCTAAGGAAAACAGGAAAAACTAAAAGAAAACAAACAGATGTGCTTGGACAACACTTAGGGAAAACCAAAATGAGTATGCAGATGCATTTATTATAAGCATGAAACCTAACCTAATATATACAAGACAAGGCTAACTGATCATACCTCAAAACAACGTTTGAGGTGAATACCATTGACTGGTATTGGTAGTATATCTCCTTCCATAGTTGACAATTGATAAGCGTTATGTTCCTTACATTCTGAGATAACAAATGGGCCTCCCTAGAAAGAATTAAATTTCGTGTGTTTACCTGGCCTGCTTTTAAGTTCATCCCACTTAAGAACAACATCACCCACATTGAAATCCCTTGCTCTCGCTCCTTTGTCAAAGCTCCTCTTTACTTGCATTTGCTGATATTCCATTGCTTGCATTGCTTTTGATCTTTTTCCCTCCAATTCCATCAACTGAGCATAACGTACCTGCATAGGATCTCCTTCTTCAAACAAAACTAGCTGACTAGCAAGGTCAAGAGCTGGCAGCTCGGTTGAAATAGACAACTTGGCCTCTTTACCATAGACTATCATGTAAGGTGAATTGTCAATGATTTTCTTAGGCGTGATTTGGTCAACCCATAGGGCAGCCTTCAGTTTAGAATGCCACTCACGCTGATTCTCTTGCAGATTCCTCTTCAATATTCTGATCAAATTCTTGTTTGTGGATTCTGCTAATCCGTTGCCTTGTGGGTAATAGTTAGAACTATTGCTGAGGTAAATTCCATGCTTGAGCACCCACTCAGTTACCCGTAGACCAATGAAAGCAAGTGCATTATCAGAGATAATAGAATCAGGGATTCCAAATCTGTGAATAATATCATCATAAAAATTCAGAACAGCAGTCTCATTGGCATCCTTTAACGCTGCTGCTTCTGACCAGTGAGTGAAATAATCAGTTGTCGTGATTATCCACTTGTGTCCAGCACTAGATGGAGGATTAATAGGACCTATAAAATCAACTCCCCACCTTACGAATGGTTGTTCAGTCTTAATAGGCTATAGAGGTAAAGCTGCAAGCCTTTCTTTCCCTGCAAACAGAGCACACTTTATGCACTTTCTAACATATGCATGGTTGTCTTTGAAAACATTGGGCCAATAGTAGCCAGCCCGCATAATCTTGAATGCAGTAGTCCTTGGAGAGAAGTGGCCTCCTGAATGCCCATCATGAAATTCATGTAATATCTCTCCAATCTGATCTGAATCAACACACCTGAGAAGTACACCACTATGATCTTTGCGATATAAAATATCATTGATCAACACATATGGAATAGACTGCAGCCTATAGTACCTATGTTTCGCCTTATCTAAATCGAGTGGGCATTGACTTGTCTTGAGGAAATGGACCATATCCTTTAACCAGCTTGTTGTCATGCCATCATTATCAGCCAAACGAAGTACTAAAGCTGTTTCAGATTGTTTTGCATCTAAAATTCCTTCACAACTCAGCTGTTCGCAAAGTCCTTTACCCCTCACTAGCTTGGTAACTTCAATGGTCACGTCATATTCCATGACTCTGGTTATCCAACCTGCTCTTTTCTCATTCAAATCCTTGCTGAGCAGAAATTCTTTGACACTCGGATGAGCTACCCTTAAATGAATTTTATTGTGTGATAACAAATGTCTGAATTTTTTAAGACTTTTGACAACAGCAAGGACGTGTTTTTCAACAAAACTATACCTCTGTTCATACTCTGCCAATCCTTTGCTGAAAAAAGTGATTGGCTGTTCCAATCCTTCTGAACTTTGCTGAACCAGCATAGCAGATATCACTTCACTACCCCCATAGGCATACAAGATAAAGTCTTTGCTGAAATCTGGGTTCATTAAAGCGGGAGCTGCTGCTAAAGCTTCCTTGATAGCTTGAAAGCTATTCTTTGCTTCCTTAGTCCAGCTAAAAACAGTGTTTTTCTTTAACATGGCTGTCAAAGGTTTCAATAAATCTACAATATTAGGCAGAAAACGCCTTACAAAATTAATTCTTCCAATGAAAGACTGCAGCCCCTTTTTGTGATATGGTAAAGGCAAGCTCTAAAATAGCTGCTACTCTCTCAGGATCCACTGTGACACCTTGCTTAGAAATGATATACCCCAATAGTTTTCCTTCATGCACAACAAACACACACTTTTTAGGATTGAGAGATACTCCAAACTCCCTGCAGCGTTCAAAAATTTGTCTTAGATGACTTAGGTGATCTACTCCTTTCTTTGAATAAACGGTGATGTCATCCAAATACACTAGGACAAACTGATACATAAGGTTGCTGAAAGCCATTTCCATTGCCTTTTGGAAGGTTGCACCTGCGTTAGAAAGACCGAAAGGCATCTTTCGGTAAGCCATGGTTCCCCACTTAGTTGTAAAAGCTGTTTTAAACTGGTCTTCCTCTTTGACAAGAATTTGGTTATATCCTGAATAACCATCCAACAACGAATATCTTTCTGAACCAGAAACATACTGCAAGATCTGCTCCATGGAGGGCAATGGGTGACGGTCCTTCAAGGATGCCCTATTTAGATCTCTGAAATCTACACACAATCTCAACTCCCCATTCTTCTTCCTAATTGGGACAAGGTTAGACACCCAACTAGTGTGTTTAATAGGATATATAATACTACTCTCTATCAGCTTCATAACTTCTTTGTGCATAAGAGGCTCTAGTTTGGGGTTAATTGGTCTTTGTTTTTGTCTGATGGGTTTGGAG
Source organism: Sequoia sempervirens (assembly GCA_007258455.2). Taxonomy (NCBI): domain Eukaryota; kingdom Viridiplantae; phylum Streptophyta; class Pinopsida; order Cupressales; family Cupressaceae; genus Sequoia; species Sequoia sempervirens. The sequence goes on along the minus strand of VDFB02047230.1, from coordinate 32,331,487 downwards.
TTAGGTTCTAACTCTATAGTATGATGTGCAAGTGCTGGGTTAAAACCTTTTAGATCTTCATATTTCCAGGAAAATATATAACTAAATTCTTGAAATAATTCAATATAAGGCTGTTTTTCAGAATCTATAACTACTTTTCCAAACTTCAAAGTCTTACTTGGTTCAATCTCCAAATCTGCATAGTGTTATTGCTGAATCAGCAGGCTGATTTTATTCTTCTTGGCTTGATCATCTGTATTGAAGATAGATTCCAATGTAACAAGTCCCTTGGGCAGCTTGTTAGACTTGAGCTGCACCACCTGATCTTCATAGTTCCCTTTTAGCCTATCTTGATTTGATGCTGCAAAAATGTCCTCTTCTAGTAGAAACTGCAAAATCTGTTCATCACTCTCAAAGACTTGCCAATTTATATTATTGTCAGGAATTGATGGCCTAACAATAATTTTAATATGTTGCTGATCACACCCCCTTTTAATATTGTTAGGAATGTCAAACTGTGCCCCTATAGCAGCCAATCTATCAGCATGCTGATTCAGCTTTCTAGGAATTGCAACAATATTGAAAGCAGAAAAATCTTCAATAACATCCCATATTCTATGTTTATATGCCTTCAGAGTATCATTCTTAACAGAAACTAGCCCTCTCACCTGATTCACCACGAGCTCACTATCACCATGAACCTTTAGAGCCTTAATACCTCTCTTTCTTGCCCATTCCAGCCCATTAATTAAGCCTTCATACTCAGCTGTATTGTTGGTGCAAGAAAAAATGAATCTAAACGCTGCATAGTACTCAACTCCCTCAGGGGACACTAACATTGCACCTCCATCAGCACCATGCTTACTTCTAGATCCATCAAAAAACATATTCCAGACCTCATTGTGCTGTTCATAATCAACATCCTCCCTTTTAACCAAATTTGGCATAACTGAACTAGCCTCCTGAAACATATAGTTACCCATACCAGCGTCTAATACTAAATCACTTCTAGTGCGATGAGTACTACTTTCAGCCCATTCATCTAAAAGAATATCAGGAATTCCAGCAGTGGATGTATGTGAAACAGGAGTAGCATGATCATCTTGGTCAAAAATGACACAATTTGCATTCATCGTACTAGGTATATAAGGTTCAATGATATCCTTTGCAAGTAATTCAGACTTTATTTTTACTTTTGTTCCATAGCTTGTGCGGAAAATCATGTGAGACCAATCGGATGAGAGATAACCTCCTATCTTAGCTGTAAATTTTCTTGATAAGCAAAGGCCAAAATAGGGAGGCAAATCTATTACATATATGTCTTGTGGAATAGAGAAAGTAGGGCAGGCATGTAAGGTCAGACTAGCATTTTTTATGAGGCCTATCGAGTTGAAAGATGTACCATCTAACTGGACTACTCCCTTTTGTATAGGCTCATATTTTAATTCTGACTGATCAACTACCCTTTTTGGCATTACAGAACAAGTTTCCCCACTATCAACCATACAATTATGTACCAAATTCTTTCCAATGACTAAGGAAACATAGAATGGAGGAGGTCTCACATCCTCACCTTGAACTGTGAAATTTGGTTTACTGTCCATCATTTTCACTTGATCATCATTTGTCATGACTACCTTCTCACGATCACCAGCCGCATGCTCTTGCGTATCTTCACCACTCAGTGCTTTTTTGAACATCTCAGCTTGTCTAGGAATGGACAAAGAATCCCACATAGTCATTGATACGTTCATTCTTTTCATGCTGTCCACAATGCTGTAGGGCATAGTTGAATGCACTTTCTGGTGTATCTTAGCAACAGCCGGATCTGTTTCTTTGTGAGGTTGACTGCTGGTTGGCTGATTTGAAGACTTCTATGGGATATCAAGATTTTTTGTGAATGATGGTCCTGCAGTTGCAGATTCTTTATCTTTACCAGCTACATGTTCTGCTTCTAGAGCCCTCTTCTTTGCTCAAGTGAGCGTTGCAATTGCTGGATCACCATTCACACCACAAAACTCTTCACTTTTCCAGTTTAGGAATCTAGTCTCATTAGGATGCACATCTCGTTGCTGCTCAGGTACTTTAGTAGATGCATCCAGTTGTGAACTTGTGGCATTTTGAACCATCAGTGCTTGATTGATAATACCATTAGAACATGTTGCTTGATTATGCGCTTGATTACATGGAAAACACCATTCATAATCTGCTGCAAGATTATTCTGAGCTGGAACAATATCTTTTATCTGATTTGCTGCATTCATAGGCGCTGTATTATGTGTCAAAAATGGCCTTTGGTTAACATTTTGTCACTGTCCTTGATAATTTCCTTGGTATAGTTGTCTATTTTGCTGATACTGCTGATTGAACCCTTGATTTTGATAAGGCTGATTCGCTCCTTGCTGCTGCTAGTTATATTGTTGAAATGACGGCCTTGGACCTTGGTACTGCTACTTTTTCATGCTAGTTAGCTCATTTCCCAAAGTCTGCAAAACCATTTCAATCTTTTGCTGGCTGCTTTTAATCTCTTGCAACTCAGTTGAAGGTCCAACAGTCTCATATGTTTGATTTCTAGCAGTCTCTATGGCTGGAACAGTCGGTATTGCAGCAAGAGGAGGTATATGCAATGGTATATTTGGGTGAATATCTGGAAAATATGGCATAGGGGGCCTAGGAGCTATTTTTCCTGCCTAAATAAGACTATTTTTTGCTCTTATAGCTATACTATAAGCTTGAGGTAATGATTGACCTCCCATGGATTGTATCATCACTGATATATCACTATTGAGACTCTTTAAGTAATACAAAAAATGCATAATCAGCAAAAGGCCTTACCGTAGCAGGTATCCTATTCCAAGTCTTCTAGAAACGGATGTTGAAATCCATCATTTGCTCTTGAGGGGCTCTTTTAGTAGTTGTCAACTGCTCTACCAAAGATAGGTGATCAGACTTGTCTTCAAAAAATGTGGTAAATTTGTCACCGAGCTCATCCCATGTTGCAATAGAGGCCACTGGCAAGCTTCTGAACCATTCCAACGCCTTCTTCTTGAAAGATGCAGCCAATAACCTTACTGCTACATTCTCTTCTATTACATGATGCACATTGCACAACGCTGCCACATCTCTTATATGTTCAAACATCGTTATTTTCCCTTCTCCAGTGAATTCTTGCAATCCCTTTAATGCTGCCAAAGAAATATCATTATGCTGCACTAAATTAAGGGGACTACCCTGATTAAATGGAACAAAAGCAAAGGCTCTTGGTACAGCCATACTATGAGTCTGTGTTGATATACTTGCTGAAACTGAGCTTGCACTTGCTGGTATAGTACTTGAAAATGATGAAAAAGTATTTGTAATTGTAGTAGAAAAACTTACACTTGTTGTACCAAAATTGCGCCTACCTTTTGGGAAGTTGAAATTCCCAGAAACAGCAATAGGTGGCTCTTCTCTGATAGTTGGTGATGCTGAGTGTCTCACAAGATGTTCACTATGCAATAATCTTCCTCTTCTGGCATATACTCTTGGAGGAGTTGTTTGCACTCTTTTTGCATGAGGAGTTCGATTAAGAGTCCTTCCTTTCCTCTTGGGTGATGACAGTTGCAAATATTCAAAAGACTTTGAACTTCCGGTTTCCACCTTTCTCATATAAACTTTTGCATTGGTCACTTTCCTTCACAACGGAGTCGCCAAATATGTTGAAACTGAGCTTCTTTAAAGCTGTAAACCTGCTGTAGCATATCAAAACAGCAAGAACTGATAAAAAATTATGACTTCTTCTGTCCCACCGGGTGTGCCAAAATTGTTATGCACCAAATTTGCACCCTACTGAAACTTTTAAGCTCAGTAATCTGGCATAACATGGGACTCAAATTCTACATGTGGGATATGCAATACTGAAAATGAGACCTCTGGATTCTAGGCCGGTTCTTGTTGAATAAAAATCTATTTTTTATTGTTCTTCAAACCTAAAGATTTTAGGGGGAAAAGGGGAAGAAAAGGGATAAAAATAACTTGCAGATTTAAACTAATTAATGGGTGATACACCAAAATCACTTTCCTTAGCATAGAATGAACCTACAACCATTTATATGATGATACGATAATTGGTAAAATCCTCAACACATAAATATTTCAAAGGAAGATCTGAAATCAGAATGATATTTAAAGGATGTTAATCACAGTAAATATATCTAAAAATTGATACAACCCTTAACCTGTGAAGAGAATTCCTAGTCACAAAGATGTCAAAATGAGACAAACTTAAAAGGTTTCAGACAAGAAACACAGAAAAGAAAGATCAATCACCAATCTGCATACAACATGACACCAGAAATAGATCCAAAATGCTGTATAAAGGCCCTCAAAGGCTCTGAAAATACATACTCCAAAGTCTGATACAATACTTGGAACCAAAATAGAACCTTGTTCTCCAAAAAGTACAAAGCCTCTTCCACTCCAGAATGTTGCATCCTTAAAAAAGAAAAGAGGAAGAGAATAAATAAGCTCAAACTCTTCACCCTAACCCTAGAAAAAGGGCCCCACCTTGGATAAGGGGTCGGATTTGGTAAAAATGCCCTAAAAGAAGGCTCTCAAAATTTTCAACAACTTACCCAAAATAGGAAAAAGTCTCTCAGACCCGGATAGGAACAAAAATGCTCATAAAGAGGACTCAAAAGACTCCAAAAAAGGTGTCACATCAGTCAAAAACTCCTCCCCTGAATCCAACAGCCCAAAACCTCCACTTGACATAAACAGATTGTCATATCTCCAAGATTTAATGCTCCACTTAAAGGCTCCTCTTGCCATATCTCAAATATCTTCAACTTGCATTAATAACATTTATTTTTCAGAAGTGATTTATAATTTACCACTTTAAAAATAAAGTTTACAATTTTAAAATCTGCAAGTTGGAATATGACTTAGCAAGGTTAATTTTTTAATTCTGCATTTGGATAACATCATTTAAAAATGATTAATAAATCATTTTAATAGATGATTTACAATTGATTTTAAATGCAAAATTAAACTATACTTCCTTAGTTTTAAACTTTGCATTTTTATATAATCATTTATTAAAAAAGATTAATAAATGATTTTTAATAAAGATTGATATTTGAATTTAAATGCAAAAATTAAAATAGACCAAAGCACAACTTGCAAAGCCTTAGAGAATAACGGCTTGAGGAGGAATGAATAAAGTTAAAAACAAAGGCAAAGGTCAAAATTTTAGGGTTCGAACCCTAAAAAGAAGGCAAATGACTTCATTTCGCATTTTCTTTTGAAGGCTTCACTTGGGTGCCGCCATACTTCTCAAACCCTAGCCGTGACTTGCTGTTTTCTGGTATTTTCTACCATTGTTGAATTCGAATCTAGTGTCTTTGGTCGAAATAAGAGCAAATGACGTTTTTAAAAAAACGTAGAGAGCATTTTGGGCACAATTTTTCTATTTTTTATATGATCTTCTTTCATTTCTGAGAGACTTTGCTGAATCTTGGCATGAATCTACACTTTCTTTGGCTGCTATGAAGATCTAAAGTTGTGAACTTGTTGTATTCTTCTTCAAATGCGAAAAAATGAAGATTCATGAGGTATTTTTGAGATAAAAGTTTAGTTTTTTTTTCTTTCTATGCGAATTTCTGAAAAGTTTTCTGCTTTTCTTGAAGCTGCCATGAAAGTTCTTTGAAGTATTTTCCAGAAATAAAGAACAAACTTTCTTTTAAAAAAATAAATCTGGTCTTTCTTTCTTTGAATCTACAAAAACTTATTTTCAAGCCATGCCATGATGTCTTCTTTCAATTTTTTCAAAGAATGTAGCATTTGTGAACTCATAACAGAAAAATACTTTGATTTTCTATGAAAAATAGTCACGTTTTTTGCTTTAAATCTAAAGCTGGGCATTTTTCTTTCTTTGAATCTGCAAAAACGTCTCTTTCAAGCTGCAAACTTGATGTTCTTGAAGTGATTTTTTAAAACAAAGAACATACTTGCTTTAAAAAATTCGAATCTGGTCTTTTCTGGTTTTTGAATCTGCAAAAACTTATTTTCAAGCCATGCCATGATTTCTTTGAAGTATTTTCTCTTAAAAATAAAGAATAAATTTGCTCTTTTCTTTTGGATCTGCAATACTCTTCTTTTGTAGGCTGCGAACTTGAAGTTTCTAATTCTGATTTCTGCAAAAAACATAGCATTTTGAAGCCATAACAGATGAAAAAACTTTGATTTTTCTGTATTCTAACAGCCACATTTTTTCTTAAATCTGGGCATGTTTCTGTTTGAATCTGCAAAACTTCACTTTGCAAGCTACGAACTTGATGTCTTCTTTCGATTTTCAGCAAAAACATTTCATTTTTGAACTCACAACAGATACAAAACTTGATTTTCTGTAGACATACAGCCACGTTTTCTTTAAATATGAAGCTGGGAATTTTAAAACTCATAGAAATCTGATTTATGTTCTAAAAGGCAAGCTTTTAAATTTGAAACTGCATTTTCTGTGTTTCTGTTGGCTTCGAAATCTGAAACTTCAATGTATTCTTGTGCTGAAGATGAAAACTTTGGTTCATTTACAGAAATTTCTTTCCTCTCTTCTCTGCATTTTATTTTTTGGTGCATGATAGATTCAAATCTGAACTATCTATCCATGAAAACCAAAATCTGTTTCAATGCACTTTGTGACATTTATGAATATGCATACCTTTTGAGCTTAAGATGTCATGCTATCACTCTGTTCTTGACGAAAGAAGCTTGTAAGTGACTGTTGCTGTCCTCTATACTATTGTGCGTAAACTTTACCAAGAATATGTTAACATGCTCTTAAGCTGAAAATGAGAACTTGATATGCATGATTAACCATTCGTTGTTTCACCATTTCCTTTTTTTGCTTAATGGTCACTGCATCTCCATAGCTGTTGGCTATTTGACATTTTGTTTTTTTTGTAATTCATTTGCAAAAAACTTCTATAACCATCTCTCATATTATGGATGTTGTTGTTGAATTGAACACTGCTGCTATGAGTTGCTTTTATGACAGCTTTCTTATTTAAGACCGTAGTTGATATCAATGACTGTTATGTATGATGTGAATGAGAGGTATTTACCTGATATGCCGAGCTCTACCCTTGTGGGAGCCCATTTTACTCCACATATCTGATAAATGAACATGATGAACCTGTTCCTGCACGCTGAAACAAACACGTCAGCAAAATAAAAGAAGCTAAAAGCTTCCATTGAATTACATTCCTTATTTTCTGATTTTTTGCAGTTATTTGATGGATGCTTGGTCGACTGCATGTTATATTTATGTTGGTAGTGTAGAGATATGATAGGATCTGGTCCATCTTTGCTTAGAGATAATCTCTAACGTCATCTTTTATCTTCCTTGCAGACGCTTTTGGAGCTGAAACAGAAGCTACAACTGAAATTGGAGCTAGAGCTGACGTCTCAATTGGAAACTTCAACTGTCAACGATTCGTCATTCCAGGAAATGACGAATCACCTCCTACCCTGTGTTTCCGTTTTCTCAGTTGTATAGCATACAGTTGTTTATGCATTCTTTTTTTATTGTAAAAATCAGAAAAAGTTACTTCCACAGCTTGTGTGGAATTCAACATTTTTTTCAGAATGAATAAAAGTATTACTATGCAAACCTTTTCAATTTTCTGTTTTAAACGTTTGCACAATGAACTATGATTCGCATGTAAGATGGTCTCAATGATGATCGATGAACACTCAATCAGCAAAACATGAAAACTTCTGTACCTAAAAACAATGAACTTCATCCAGTTTTACTTTTGCTTTTCAGTTTCCTCAACAATGTTGAAACTAAACCAATAAACATGCATTGACCTGAGCTGTAAGTAAAAAGTGGGTAACAAAACATTTATGAGAAAAAAATCGTCACTTCATAGAACTTCCTCTGCCAAAACCACAATAAGAGGGATGGAGCTAGTAGAATTATTATAGATTTCCTTGTTGTAGGAGAAGTAAGACCTCCAAAAGCACCAGTATCACACTTGAGAGGAGAATAAGAACCCCCCATATAGTAATGGGCAAATGATTTACAATTTTAATGGACCTAGAACCCACATAAACTCAATGGAGGAAACAAGGGATATAAGGGATTGACAGGGTGTAGAAAAATATGTCGTAACCTCCCTACCAGAAGTACCAATGTTACCAAACAAGCCCAACACTAAAACATGATGAAGATTTATGGGTGTATTCACTATTGTATCAAACACAATCCTGAACCACATAGAATCGATCATGCAACGACTTGAGTGAAGCCAAAATCATAGGTGAAGGTACATGAGCACTATGAGGGGTTAGATCTACCACTAGGTTACTCACACCAAGGCTTGAAGTGTAACAACCCCGGTGTTCTTCACAATAAAATTTCCAATGTTTTCACCTTAAGTGAGTAAAACATGATGCCATGACATAGCAAAAAAAAAATTCTTCCAATAATGCAAATTACATGCATAATTGAAATAACACAAATTCCAATTTTTCATTGCATTCCAAAGTAATTTTACAAATCTTCCCAAAACATAGATATCATATTGAACAAAGATACATCAAACAATATTCAATAGAGTTTCCATTCTGATATGATAATTTCACCGATTACAATATTCCAAGAATGTACACAATTACAAACATAGTTATCCATGTTCAAACAGTCTCTCCTATCATGGAGTACTTACAAACAATGCACAACAAAGTAAATAGTTTCTACTTTTCTTTCAAAGCAACAATACTTTCCTCTAAGTGCAAGTAACAACAAGAAAAGTTTAATCAATCAAGACATAGTTCATTCAAAAGTAGAATATCCTCATGCTTGTATTTAAGCTTTCCAATTCGACTAGCTGCAAACATAGCACTCTTAGAATAACAATTGTCTCGATATTGATCCTCCAACAAGGTATCATAACTCTTCACTCTTAAGTTGGAAAATTCTTCTTCTTAAAGGATAGTAGAATTCCCTCTATACTCAAGGCTCTCACTCACTATTATGATAGAATATTGTAGATAGAAAAGTATACAAAATGCAGAGAATTTTTCTCAAGAAATAATGCATGGAAGAAGAATAATAATGTGTAAAAAAATGAACTCTTGTTGTTATTTATACAACAAACTGGTAACAACACTACCTACAGTTTAGGCATGATTTTGACAACAACAAGCACGTGTAGCAACACCACTAACACAACTTGAAAGGTGGAGAACATGTAAGCATAGAATCAGCTCAAATGTCAACATATCGACCCTCATATCGATAACAATTGGAGACCAAATCAACTCTCCATGTGATAGAATTCGACTATCAATATACAGGAGACTTAGACTATGGTTAAAAGGATACAAAGGTGGCATGATTTCTTGCTCAAGAGAAACAGTCAATAGCAAGAGTATGCCATCAACTAAAGCATCCACTAAGTCATGTTGAGTATTAACTCACTCATTTAAATCGATTAAGACAAAGCCATTGATTTGTTTCCAATATATTAACAGTTGCTTGATTTGATACAACAAATCATGGTAATTTTGTTGACCAAGTCCATACACCAAGGCATCGAATTATTCTCACTATCAACTTAAAGGTTGCAAAGTATGTAGATTCAAACTCTCTTTAGTATTGACGATAGGAGCATAAAAAGTGACTCAAGAAGAATAGTCATAACCATCTCAAAGTTTGGCCACTAAGTTGTCCATGATAATTGACTTAAAGCCAAATGTATAAATCATTATAATCGGTTAATAATCACTACTTAAGATAGTTGATCTCAAAGGAAATATCATTTAAGACACATTTAGTATTTACTAAATGTAGTGTCCTTTACACATAAGACAACAGACTTTAAATACTTGGCCACATCGACTTCTATCCTCATGGGTATATGTGTTTCATTGTTGCACCATACTTATATATGGTTCGCTCTTTACAAGCAGCCAACACCCATTGTATTTAACCTATGATCTAGTTTATCACTGCCAATGGTAATTGACCTCAAAGTATATAAGACGACCTCCCTTTTGCATAGTTTGTGTGCAGCATATGTTGCATATATTTTTTAAAATATGAAACTTCACATGCATTCAATGTGCCATATATAAATAATACAGCGCTTTGTTCCCTTTATACATTGCACCTATGTTCCCAATGCTCTATATCACTACTATGTAAGGCACTTATAATACCCTAGACCATATATATTTATCTCATTCACATATATTGATATATTCAAACATATATATCACAAAGCGTGTTTATATGGATATATTAATATATAGAAATGATTACTTGCATGGTTTCATAGTACATCATTGGCCACATTCATACATTATATATATACTATGTATATATATATATACACACATCTTGCAATATATAAATTATACATTTCTCGAATAAGCGTTAATGCTTATGCATGTATATGTATATGTGTGTGTGTGTGTACAACCACATATATTCAATGACAACATGATAGACCAATGATTCATTCGATATACAAAATAATACAACAAGATATCCAACACATAGTAATAGTATATATTATCTATTTATATATATATGTATACACACCCCTCTATTAACCATTTATGCTTACATGTGTATTTATATATATACAAACACACACACATATATGTATTATCTATCAACATGATAGTCAATGATCCATTCAATTTCTGAATGATCATGACCTATGTGACTATGGCATCATTTCACTCATTTATAAACATATATGCATCTCTATACATATGTCATCATATTCATATGGACATCCCATTATATCCATCATACGTGTATGCTGACTTATGCATATATCCCAACACTCATTGAACCACACAAACAAACACAGTAGGATAAGGAAGGACTCACAAGCTCAAATAGATATGTTAGAATAAAGGTTTTAACTTAATTATGTTAATTAAGTTACCTTTATTCCTCTCTTAAGATTTCACTTTAGTTTGCATATTGTGACATTTAATAGTTATATTAATTATTAAATGTCTACCTATTAGGGTTACTTTTTAGGTTTTTCTTGATCTCATTTTAAGGATTGATCTTTGTAAATATTTAATTCTATTGTTCTGATAATGTATCTTTGATATTATAGAGCTTCAAAACCCTCTCTTGCTTTTTTCTCCACTCTCTTCCCTATGATAGGTATCTCTTTGCATGCAGGTGTTCTTGGACTCTGAAGTTGGTTTTGACAACTTCTACATGGTATCAGAGTGTGGGCCTACTGCAACCTATTCTTGTTTTGAAGAATTTGGAGCTACGAGGGTTTGATCAGGATTTAACAGGTTTTCACATTATTTTTTTGTGGATCCGGCTTACTTCATTCTTTGGGTTCATTTTGAGCCCAAATGGACCTTGCCGTTGGATTCGCAATGCCTAAAAACCCCTATTTTCATATAAAGCTTGCCCAATTTGGCCATAGTTGATCAGGGAGGCAAAAAAAAAATTGGCCCCAAGGTCGTACGGCCTCAAGGCACGTTTCTCGAGGAAAAAAATAATTTTTTTTCAATTAAAAAAGAATTTCCTGTTGAAAAGGACCGCACCACGCTCTAGCCGCCCAGTGGCCACCGTAGTGCCACCAACAGTCGAGCGGCCTCCCACCCACCACCGGTGTGCCGTCGGCCTGCCTCTCCACCGGAGCTCCGTTGGCACGTCGGCCCTACGCCGCCAGTGCGCTACCCACCACTCGTGCGCCGCCAACTCGCCGTCCAAGCACCGCTCTACCAGCCCCCTGGTCGCTCACTAGACCAGGGGCATTTTTTTGAGCCCCTGATGGCTCTAAAAGGCCTATTGGTCTTTTTTGACAACTTTCAATAAATCGGCTATAACTTGGACGTTTTAGCTCAGATTTTTGAATGAAAATAGGTGTTGGAAAGCTGGTTCCAAGACCGTCATGATGGTGTAGGATTTTTTCAAAATTTTCCAATTTGGTTTTCTTTTTTTGCAGTCAAATTCAGATGATTTTTTTGCACTCCGGGGGGCATAACTTGCTCATTTTTGCTCCATTTTTTTGAAAACGAATAGGTGTCAAAAATCTCTTCTCGTGCTCTATTCAAATATTCTGTTATTTTTTCCATAAAAATTATCAGGTACAAAAGATTCATTCTGAAGCCTTTTTTTTCTTTTTTCCTACTTTTTAGCTGAAAAATCACTACTGGTGTTTGGTTTCTTACATTGTGGGGGAAGTTTTTTTTCTTGCTTTCTGTCATTTACTTCAGAAAACTAGAAACTCTTCACATTAAACATTCATTAAACCTCTCCAAACATGGTCGAAAACCCTTCTTTTGTTGAACTTCTTACACCTCATAACTATCATACTTGGAAGGCATTCATGACACGTCTTCTCAGATCAAAGGGGTTGTGGTCCTGTTTAGATACAGTTCAACCAGTTTTGACACGGCCATTTGAGGTTATGCAACATAGAAATAAGATGGATGAGGCTATGGGTTTGATTTCCTTACATTTTTTAGACAGCTTGTTGTTTCATCTTGATGGGTGTAACAGTCCTCTTGAAATGTGGACCAAGTTCAATGATTTATTTGGTACCATCAATCAATTCCATGCTATACAAATTGAGGAAGAGTTGAATTCACTTGTACCTAATTCTTTTCCCTCTATTGAGGACTTTCTGATGAAATTCAAACAACAAAGATCTCTTCTACAGGGTTGTGGTAAGAACAAAACAAATGAGGAGTGTATTTACCTGATTCTTTCTAAGCTTCAAGGTCCTTTTCAGATATTCTCTTTGACATTTTATTCCACCATGGATGCACTGGGCAACCGCTTACCACGCCTACTTTTGAGGTGTTTTATGATTGGTTCACATGAGAGCAGGCCAAGATATCACAGTTGGATGCTCTCACAAGATCTAAGAACCAAGCATTGGTAGCTCAGTCATCTAAAGGAAAAAAGAAGTAGAAACCGAAGCCCAAGATATATTCAACAGGTAGTGAGAGTTCCTCCAAGCCACCTCCTAAGACTGATTCAAAACTACAATTCAATTCTAAACAGGGAAAATCTTCAAAATCTGGTGAGTCTTCCTCCAAGACTAAGAAGAAATCAAGTGATCCTTGCAGTTTTTGTGGCAAGGAAGGACATCTAGTTTCTAGGTGTTGGAAATGATTAGAGGCTTTAGAGGAAGCCATGCGGCAGCATAATATCACTTCACCACATCCTCCTTCCCAACCCACAGGGAAAGGTCATGCTCTTTCTGCACGAGCATTGTCCTCAGGATCCACTTGGATTCTAGATTCTGGTGCTTCTCACCATATGACACACACACAAGATTTGGTCACCGCACTTGCCCCTACTAGCACTATACATATTGCAGTTGGTGAATCAGCACAACTTTCAGTTCAGGGTTCAAGTATTGTTTCATTGGATGGTGGTTGTCTTTAGGATGTGCTTCTAGTTCCTAACATTTTGAAAAACCTTCTTTCCATTTATCATATTTTCCACTCTGGCTCTGGTAAGACAGTTGAGTTCTCACCACATGATGTGGTTATTCGAGACCTTCATGATCTTGGATTGGTTGTGGCTATTGGGAGTGTTGATTCTGCATCTCACTTATATAGATTTGATGGCTTTGAGAGTTTAGATGCTATTGGTTCCTCTCTTATAGAACATGTAGACTCAGTGAGCAAGCTTTGGCATGAGCATTTTGACCATGTAAATTACAGATATCTACAACAGATGAGTACTCAGGCACTTGTGATTGGGCTTCCTCAGATTTCCTGTACTAATGGTGTATGTTGAGGTTGTGCTCTTGGAAAACATCATCAAGATCCTTTTCCTAAGGGTTGAGCCACATGTGCTAAGGAACCCCTAGAGTTGGTGATCTTATGTCCTTTCTGACTCCTTTTTTAGGGGTCCGATATGTGCTCACTTTTATTGATGACTTCTCCAAATGTACATGGGTGTACTTTCTTAAGTACAAGTATGATTTCTTTGATTCATTCAGGACCTTTAAGACATTTGTGGAGAAGCAATCTGGACTTTCTATCAGGAGGATTCGCATAGATAATGGGGGGAGTATGTTAATCAGGCTTTCAAAAAAAATTGCATTGAGCATGGTTTACATCATTAGTGTATAGTACCTTACACCCCTCAGCAGAATTGTGTCGTTGAGAGAAAGAATAGAACCTTACGGGAGATGGAAAAACAAATGATACAGTCTTGAGCTATGAGTTCTTCATTTTGGGATGAGGCAGTCAATTGTGCCAATTATATTCAGAATCAGATGCCTCATAAGGCATTATGACATATGACTCCTAAGGAGGCTTGGACCCATGTCAAGCCTGATGTTTCTACATTCTGAGTTTTTGTTAGTGAGGCTTGGGCATTTATTCCTGATGCTCAGCGGAAATCCATGGAGAGGAAGAGCCGACCACTCATATTTGTTGGCTACTATGAGGATGTTAAGGCGTACAGGTTGCTTGGAACTGATTCCAGAGAGGTCTTGTTTCAGCGAGATGTCTAGTTTGATGAGCACTATCCTCAGATGGATTCTCCATCACTAGCTTCTCCCTCACTGCCTACTCCTCCCTCTTCATCTCTTGAGGATTACTTATCTCTTGAGGATGATTTAGATGATGATCCACCATCTCCACCACCACCAGTCACTCAACATTTGCCTAGGTGGGCTCGTGTTACTGTTGAGGCAGCTAGTTCTTTGGCAGGTGATCCTTCAGATACTCGTTGTACTTGTGCTTAGACATCTGGTTCTATTCTTTTGAGTCATGCCATTTCAGATGATCCTCATAAGTTTTCATAGGCGACAGGTCACCTTGAGTGGGATAGGACCATGGATGAGGAGTATTCTTCTTTGATGAAGAATCATACTTGGGATCTTTTTCCTCTTCCTAAGGGAAGAAAGTTGGTTCGGTGCAAGTGGGTGTACCATACCAAGTATGTTACAGATGGTTCAATTGACTTGTATAAGGCACATCTTTTTGTGAAGGGGTTTTCTTAGGTAGTGGGTATTGACTACTCTGAGACCTTTGCTCCTGTCGCCAAGATGAACTCTATACACCTTGTACTTTCACTTGCAGCTTCATAGGGATGGACAGTGTTTCAAATGGATGTGAAGAGTGCCTTCTTGCATGGAGACCTACATGAGGAGATCTATATGGAGTAGCCTCAGGGATTTGTGCAGGACACTTCTTTGGTTTGCAGACTTCGACGTTCATTGTATGGTCTCAAACAAGCCCCTCGGGCTTGGTATGAGAAGATGGACTCTTTCTTTCTTTCCTCTCACTTCACACGTTGTCATTCTGATCACACAGTGTATATTCAGCATTAGGAGGGCGATCTTTTGATTCTTGTGCTATATGTAGATGATCTCATTCTTACAGGTAGCTCATCCTCAATGATTCAGAGTATTCAAAGAGCTTTGATGGAGGAGTTTGAGATGACAGATCTCAGTCTTTTGCACTTGTTTCTGGGTCTACAGGTTATGCAGTCTTCGGATGGGATTTCCATATTTCTGCAGAAGTATGCTCTTGATATGCTTCAGAGATTTGGCATGCTTGATTGCAAGCCTTCCCCTACTCCATTTCAGTCAGGCGTTGTTTTGTCTTCCACTTGTTCTACTCCTTTAGTGGATCCCACTTTATACAGGCAGTTGGTTGGTAGTTTGTTGTACCTGACACACTCTTGTCTTGATCTTTCCTTTGCGGTTGGCCTTGTTTCTTGGTTCTCCCATGATCCTCATGAGAGCCATTGGCAAGCAACCAAACGTATTTTGAGGTACATTCGGGGCACCACTCATTATGGCATTTACTACACTTTAGGATCCCCTCACATTATTGGCTTCACTGACTCAGATTGGGCTGGTGATGTCAATGATCGGAAGTCTACTTCTGGCTTTTTTTTTTGCCTTGGTTTTGGTCCTATCACATGGTCTTGAAAGAAGCAATCTGCTATTGCATTATCATCTACAGAGGTTGAGTACCACGCTACAATATTAGCTAGTCATGAGGTTTTATGGCTTCGGTAGTTGATGACAGAGTTTGGGTTTCCTCTAGATAGTCCCACTATTCTTTGGTGTGACAATTAAAGTGCCATTCACATTTCTCGCAACCCAGTGGAGCATCAGTGAACTAAGCAAATTGAAATCCACATGCACTTCATCAGGCAGTTGATTTAGGATGGTTCTCTCATCTTGGAGTACATTCCTACAAAGGAGAAGGTTGCAAACATCTTCACTAAACCTTTGGCATCGCTGCACTATCTTCAGTTGTGCTCCATGCTTGGGGTGAAGGAAGTTGTCCTTGGGGGGTCTCAGTGAGGCTTTCCTTCATGTTTTTTTCAGCATGTTTCTTTATCTCTTTTTGGAGAGGAGTTTTTTTCCACCAGGTTTTCTCCTTTACTCCACTTTGTAGAGATTAGGTTGTATTCGAGTACCTGATTAGGCCTAGTTGCCGGGACCCAATTTTACTTTCATGCATTGTAGTTACTTTTGCTTTCTCGCACATGTTTGTAGCTACACTTTTTCTCATCTTAAGGGGGGTGTTAGAGTAAAGGTTTTAACTTAATTATGGTAATTAAGTTACCTTTATTCCTCTCTTAAGATTTCACTTTAGTTTGCATATTGTGACATTTAATAATTATATTAATTATTAAATGTCTACCTATTAGGGTTACTTTTAGGTTTTTCTTGATCTCCTTTTAAGGATTGATCTTTGTAAATATTTAATTCTATTGTTCTGATAATATATCTTTCATATTACAGAGCTTTAAAACCATCTCTTGATTTTTTCTCCATTCTCTTCCCTGTGACAAGTATCTCTTTGCATGCAGGTGTTCTTGGACTCTGAAGTTGGTTTCAACAACTTCTACAAGATAAACGTCACCCAAGTATGCATTTTGTAGTAATCAAGACCCATACTAATGTAGACACATTATGCTAAGGATGACTTACCTACTTCCCACATGATAACCCAACTCAATTATTCTACTGTGGTGTGTGTAAGCTTAGATAGGTTACATTACTGATTACCCGACCAAGACCTTCTCCTGAGTGATACTTCCCCTCTGCTTAGAGGAATGAACATATTCCTGGATTCACAGTCTCAAATCATGTCCAAGGTAATAAACTATTCAACAAAGTATGCATTACACATAATACATCTCCATAGTTAGAACATTAGTTCAATACCATTTAATCACATAAATGCATTCCTTCATATAATATAAAATGAGATGCCATTCATTCATAAAAAATGATAATAAAGTGCACACACCATTTATTCATCTACTGAATTCACATTTTACTCTACATAGTAATAGTAAATAGTAATTACATAATTTGGGGTGTAACATGAAGCCATGTTACATTCATTTACTGACAAAAAAATGCATTTGAAATATGAGGAGTGCATGGGAGGGAATGGGAGGTCGACACTACAAAAAAATTTCATTGATTCTAAAGAGAGTAGGAAAGTGTATGTAATAACAATTTTTCTGACTATTAATTATTTTTCCTCTTCCTATCATTAAATACTAAGCAATATTTTAATTGATGAAGCAATTTCTATCCATCTTAGAAGTGTCAAATTCATAATATGTCACACAAAGTCATGAAAAAAACTTTATGTTGCAATCTCATATACTCACACTAATTATAGTAAGCTCCCACAAAAATTAGGGCTATCCCTAGACCTAGACCTTTACATCGAGGGTTCATTCTTAATGTCCCCACCTATGTGTTCCTTTTTAGGAATTAGAGACCATGCAATTTTTAAACCAATATTAGATAGGCTTCAACTTCACCTTTGATATCAAATCTTTGATCTCATTTGAAAATCGAAACCACTAATTCATCTTATACTTCCAATTCAATCCATTCACAATGATATTATAGCAAATACATTCTAGTCAAATGCTAGTTCAAAGCCAACATTAATTTGAATGACCACAATCTAATCTATATGATGATTAGCTCATCTGTACATCACATTTACACTAAGTGATTAGCTCATGTACACAATATGATTAACTCATGGGATGATTCCACAATAGTGTGTCTCACTTTTTGGCCAAAAGTGGGACATTCAAATTGGCTTTATTTTTATTTATTTTTATGAAATTTACACCTTCTATCATCCATATCAACTAAACCATTAAGAATTTTCAAATATGATATCAACTAGTGATATTTGATATTTTGTGTGTAAATTCTAATTTATTTATTTTAATTTTAAAAATGATTTGTGAATTTTTTTATGTGGGTTTTAATAATTTTTTTAATTTTAATAATATTTTTAAAAAGTGGCATTTATTTCACATTACATAAAAAATTTACAAAAAGGATAAATCTATATTTCTCAAACATAAATTGTTAACACCAATATCTAGTGTGTAGATATTTTTTCATAATTTTTTCACCCTTTTTTTTCAAAACTATTTTTTGAAGTGAGATTAATTATAATTTAGATAGAGGTTTATTCCATGTCACATAACTTTTTTTTTGTACATTACCCAAATTAACATTTTTTCATTGAAAGGACATCAATACCTAATGTATAGATTTTTTAAGAATTTTTTTCTTTATTTTTTTTATTTTTCCACATGTAGAATAAAGACCTTGATGCTCAATGAAAAACCTATGTTCCTTAGTAAATAGAAAATCAATATAATAATCAAATTAATTATATTCAAATTTTTCACTTCTTAGAAATCTTAGTTTGAGAGCTATTAACCTATAACAACCCCATATCAAATGTTGATTCCATTTTTTTCTCCAACCCAAGGTTTGAAACATAAAATTTTGAGAAAAATATGAGCACCAAGGAAGAAAATCTCCTCCAAGGGCCTTTGTTTAAACCCTTCGAATGAAGCTATCCAAGGACCTTTTTTTGAAGGTACCTTCAAACGAATTTTCCTTTCATGTTTAAAACAAAAAACAAAATATTAAAAATATGTATGACCT
This sequence comes from Sequoia sempervirens, assembly GCA_007258455.2. Lineage (NCBI taxonomy): Eukaryota > Viridiplantae > Streptophyta > Pinopsida > Cupressales > Cupressaceae > Sequoia > Sequoia sempervirens. The sequence goes on along the minus strand of VDFB02047230.1, from coordinate 32,312,549 downwards.
TCGAATGAAGGTACACCTTCATTTGAAGGTATTTATGTAAACACATTCAAACAAAGGTATTTGTTAACTTTTTCTCTTCAACCATACAATTTTTAAAGTCCCACTAGTAAGACACAATACTGTGGGTCTACTCCATGCACACATCACATAAACATATTAACCAATTAGTGAAAAGTAGCCATTGCAACTTTAATGCAAGCATCTTCCTCTTAACCTCATTTATTAACATATACTCCTTTAAGTAAATCTTAGCGAGAAATAAAATATTTGTACATCCCATACTCTACCATGGGTCCCATCCTTTTTCTGAGATCAATGGTAGTTGTGATGATGAGACAAACATCCCATACTACTTATCATCACTAAAAAGGGATCAAGTGTAACAAAATACATTACATTAGGTCATTGATATTATTTTCATACCTCGCTAAACCCTTTATTCATCTTATAATTGAACAGACATAATGAATATGTCATATGGTATTTTCTTGGAAAGATGCCCCCTAATGAAGCCCTTTCCTTTAAAATGATCATATTCTTGAACCCCTTATAGAAACGCATTACCCGCCATGAATGATCCTTAACTACCTTGTCTGCTATTTCTTCTAGAGCATCTAAAGACTAATAAATCCAGTAAATTAGATAAGAAAATTGATAAAACTTGAGGGGGGAAGAGGATTCTTTTGGCCTGTGGATTGGTAATTTCAACACCAAGAATCGTTCGAACACACTCCTCCATGTTGGGGCATTCCACATTAAACATCAAATCAAGGTTTCCATGTGAGAGGAAGCCCACAAAAGGGTGCTCCCATTCTTTCACTTTTAGAGGGTCCCTAATATTCCAAAGCTTATGCTCCATTGAAGTGTTTTTGACTATGTTGTAACACCTGTGAAGAAGACGACCTTCACCACCATACGCCACCAAACCCTGTAACTTAACAACAAAGTGGAAAAGGCCAAAAACAGACGGAAACATCTCGAACTTGCAATGCAAAATGTCTAGCAAAGGCTTTTTAATGAAGGCTACCACTCAATATGACGAATGGTCGTGCTTGGGGTGTAATAACATTTATCGCCAAGGTGTTTTCAATTCATGCCATTAAAATTAGCACGATATGCCAACTTGAAAAGTCATGTGAAATGATCCTTCAAACGTTTGAAGATCGTGCACACATAGGAATAATTTCCTTGTAATAATTGCCAACCTTGTACCTACAAAAAAACACATATTAGAAAATACAAATTGATTTGTCATCAGGTTTGATGATTTATTTTATTGATGTAGGATTGCATCAACGCCTTGTTTCTTGGGTGGCACCTTGAATAGCTCGGGTGTTTGGGAAACTCCTGGGAAGAATTTTTTATTTATTTTAGCTTTCTTCACTTAAAATCTATAGGACACTTTGAATTGTATTCTATGTATTATGAACATACCACTCTCGAGCTAATTATGTCCATCAATTTCTCATTAAGATTGTTGGCCTTCTTATCATAGACAATTTCAAGCTATTGCCGATCACATCCCAAATTAATTAATATTATTTAAACTATATTTAATAAGATCAAATTAACATTTAATATTAAATATTACAACATTAACATTTAGTATTACAATATAATTGTCATATATATATGCATCTATATGTATATATAAATATGATAATATTAAATGTTAATAATAAAATATTTTAATTAATACTAAATGTATTATATGATTAAGTATATTAATAATTAACATTTATTATAACTTATTATGTGATTAAATTATTAAATATGATTAAATTTTGTTTAAAATGCTTATTGATGATTATTTAAGGGAAGAGAAATTGGTTAGTGAAAGGAAGAAGTTAAGCAGATCCAATGGGTGCCACCTAAGTAGTCAAAGTTTAACTTGTTCCTTTTACCAACCAATTTCAATACCCCTAAACAATTGTCATTATATAATCAATGATCACCAATTCTAATAATATTTAATAGTTTCATGTGTATATACACACACTTTAATAAATATATTATATATTAATGATAATTATTACTCAATAATAATTAACAATACTTAATATATTATATATAATTTATATTAATAAAAAATATTGTATCAATATATTATTAATTAAATAATATTAAATATATTATTTTAATTTTTTTAGACTGTAGGGATAGCTCTCTTATAAACTATAGTTTGGTGACATTAAAATGACACACCCTTGGATATCATGAGGATCAGAAAGATTAGATCTTGTGACCTCTTGCCTACAACAGAATACTTTAACCAATTGAATCCGGATCCTACACCAATAATTTAAATATATTAAATATAATTATAAAATATATTTAAATATTCACTCATAAATATAATAACTATTAATTCCAACCACGGTAAAATAATATTGTTATTACTAATACGAATAATGTTTCAGTAAACAAAATGGAAATGGGAAGATGGGCTCACATGAAACAGCCCACACTAGTCAATGCTTGCTTAGTGTGCTTTTGAAGCCCAGCCGTTGGAAACAGCTCATATCACGTGAACCCCCATGGAACTCGTTGCTTTTTCCATCGGTCAAGTCTTATGGCTTATCAAGTTCCAAATCACATCATCTCAACCCAATTAATTGTGCAGAGTACAATGGCGCAAATTAAGCTTTGTACGCCCAATAAAATCTTACCGGAAAATTCGCTCCGCAGTGCAGTTCTTAATGGCAATGGTGATAGAAGCAAGCCTCATAACAATTCTGTGGAGCATCTATGCAATATATGGGTGCTTGGCAGATGTGGGCACAGCTACATCCTATTCTCCTCCTTACGTTCGTAAGCAATATACACTTCCCTATTGTCTTTTGAATCAATTTGCAGTATATTATTTTTATACATTACGTGATGTGGTTTTGAAAGAAAAAAAACTGTGGCAGCGACGGAATGTTATGGAAACGATCAAAGGCAGTTTCCAGCCGGCAATCTGTTTGCAGCAGCAAGTGATGCAATCTGGGACAATGCGGCAGCCTGTGGGAGACAGTACAGTGTCAGATGTCTTAGTGGAACAAATCAAATGTCACAAAATCCATGTTTAACCAACACGGATTCCATTGTGGTGAAGATAGTCGATTACTGCTCTTCCGACTGCAAGGGAACACTCGAACTTTCTGCTGATGCGTTCATGGATATAACTGATTCCACGGCAGGCATAATCAATATTGAATATGATCAGTAAGTTGTTTAATTTCTTTTTAAAAAAAATTGACTGCCAAATTTTTTTGAAGATCACTGTATACATTAATCTCTGACCCTATAATTTTTGTAAGCCAGATCTGCTTGTAATGATGGGACGGTCTTTAGGCTGATTACTTGTTAGAATTATTAACGTCCAATGTATTTTTATTGAGTTTGACTGTGATTTACTTTATTGCAGAGTATAACAGCAAGAATCTGATTCGCAGAAGTATTTGTGAAACCATTTTCTGAAGAGTACCCTTAATATTATATTAATAAATAATTAGTTCAGATCTAGTTTCTCTAAGATAGTTTATGGAGTTTTCGAGAAGATACGGGAATGTAATGTCTTATAAACATTTACATAATTTCCTGTAAAATTCATATGAACTTTAATAATATTATTATTATTTATGTTTATTAGCTTCTCCTCATTTATTCATAAGGGCAACTGCATATTAAAATTAATTGCATTTCAGCTCTGTCTAATCTCTGTTCCTACTCCGTTGGTGTTGTGTCTAATATCAATTTCTCGACCGACCCTTTGAAAGCCGTCGGTTCTTTTTACACCAATGGCATTGATGAGGAAAAATGTATTATGTTCATTATGTACGTTCAAGTACAATCCATAGTTCCTTGATTCAACACAGCCAACTATATTATGGAGTTGGGCTTGTGTATTCAGTTCTACAAAAGCCACAGTTATCTGCATTGAAATTACAATCATGTATATGTTAATGTAATACCATTGTTACAATTACTCATTGATAAAATGGAGTAATCACGTTTGCAGTTTGCTGGAGTTAATGAAATCACAATAATTGGTTAGTATTTAGTATTGTAGAGTAATGTAGTTTGTATACATAAGCGTGGGAGTTCCAACATTGATGAACTGTTTAAAAATTGGATAGACATAGAATTAGAAAGGAAAAAAACATCAGAGTGAACAACGAATTAACTAAAAACAGTTGGAAACTATTGTAAAGAAATTACAATAGCGAATGTGTTAAGTGATGTGTATTTAAAGGAGAAATAATGTTTAATGTTATATTGATGATGCATGATTTTGTATAATATTGGAGATATTTTTTTTAAATAAATGACAGTTAGGTTAATTATGCTTTGGACCATCTCCACGACTACAGTTAAGTTTAGATGGTTCAAAAAGTTTGCGACCTTCTCTCGATGGTAGCTGGACTTCTCTGAAAAAAGAACTGAACTCTTTTAGAAAATTTTTTGGAGCAAAAAGCACTAGAAATATAATATAGAGAAACCATAAAACTAACACAACAAATGTACTATAAAAGTAGCACAAGAAACTTTTTGGACGTCTTCCCCTCCCTTGCACAAACTGGCTGAACTCCCTAAACTATCTTAGAGAAACTAGATCTGAACTAAAGGTACTCTTCAGAAAATGGTTTCACAAAGACTTCTGTGAATCAGGTCCTTGCTGTTGCACTCTGCAATAAAAGAAATGACAGCCAAACTCAATAAAATTACATTGAACGTTATTAGTTCTAACAAGTAATCAGCCTAAGGACGTATTGACTTATAAAAATAGTGGGGCCAGAGATAAATGTAATGCAGTGATTCTCCAATAACTTTGGGGCTCAATTTTTTTAATAAGAAATAAAAAGATTTACTGATCATATTCAATATTGATTATGCCTGCAGCGGAATTGGCAATATCCGTGAAAGCATTAGCACAAAGTTCGAGTGTTCCCTTCCAGTCGAAGAGCAGTAGTCGACTATCTTGATCACAATGGAATCCGTGTTGTTTAAGCATGGATTTTGGGACATTTGATTTGTTACACCTTAGACATCTCACACTGTACTGTCTCCCACATGCTGCCTCATTGTCCCAGATTGCATCACTTTCTGCTACAAACAGATTTCCAGCTGAAAACTGCCTTTGATCATTTCCGTAACATTCCGTCGCTGCTACAGTGTTTTATCTTTCAAATCGTCATGTGATGTTATTAAAAAATATACTGCAAAATATATCTATTTATTCTAAAGACAAATAGGGAAGTGTATATTGCTTACGAACGTAAGGAAGAGAATAAGATGCAGCTGTGCCCACAATCTGCCAAGCACTGTTAGAATTAATCCCAACTGCCTACCCACCAGCATTTACTCCTCCGTAACATCATCCTTCTCACCACATACTTCATCCTCTCTGTCTGCAGTGCTAAAGTCAATTCCAACTCTTCTTCACGCCACCATTCCTTCTGATTATGTTTTAAATGCAAATCTTTTTTGCTGCACACTTCAGAATTAAAAAACTGTATTTTTGTCTTGTCTTTGGGGTTTTCATTACCAAGTTTTATACGATGCATGAATGTAGTTGTTTTAAGTTTCTTATTGAAACAGAACAGAGAGGAGAAAGTTTTGGCTATAGCAACAACTTTTAATGTGAGCAATAGCTCTGTTGTAACAGTTGGTTTCAAAAAGCATAAGAACAGTATAATATATATACATGAAATTTTCTGAATGAAGGAAGGACAGCAACTCTTTTATAATATGTAAAAGAAATGAAGTTTGTAAAGCTTTGAACTATTTGAAATATAAATACTGTTGCAATTTATTTCTGTTTTCATTTTCTATTTATTTTGTGTTCTGTTTTTCTCCTTTGCCACTTCCCTTCACCTAGTGTCAGAGCAGGTTTATCACAACAATGATTTATTAGAGGTTCTAAGAGTTGAAAGTTAGCAAAGCTAAAGGAGTATCTAGCATAAAATTATCAAGTCAAAAATGGCAGCAAGCATAAGCTTGACAAACCCACAAATTCCATAGTTTAATGGGAAGAACTATGATTATTGGGCAATCACCCTGAAGGTTTTATTTTGCTCTCAAGATATTTGGGATTTTGTTGAGAATGGATTTCCAAAGTCAACTGATACAACAACATACAATGCGTTGACTCAAGTTGAGAAAGATTTGTTGAGAGATAATAAAAATAAGAACTCAAAGGCTCTCGTTTATATATTTCAAGCAGTGCATGAGAGCATTTTCTTAAGGATTGTAGCAACAACAAAGTCCAAACAAACATGGGATATTCTTCAAACAGCCTATCAAGGTATGACAAAAGTTAAAACACTTAAGTTACGAATATTGAGAAGAGATTTTGAAACAATGTACATGAAGGACACTGAATCGGTAGATTTATTTTTCACTCAAACTATTGGACTGATAAATCAAATCAAATCATATGGTGAGACACTTGAAGATAGGAGAGTAGTTGAAAAGATAGATAAAGAGTTTTCTCACAAAATTTGGATCAATTGTTGTAGCCATAGAGGAAACAAAGAACCTCTCACATTTTTTAGTTGATGAGCTCCATGCATCTCTCATTTCTCATGAACATTGTCTAAGCAGGTCAACAAACACACCTTTGGAGCACGCATTCAAGTCACATGTTTCAATCAGCCATGTTAGAGGCAGAGGTAGATCAAATTTCAGAAGTAGAGGAAAAAATTCTTATAGAGGTGAAAGAAGCAACCCATCAAGATCAGTGGAAGAGGTAGTAGCCAAACTCAAGCCAAAACCCATCTCAAAATCAATCACAAGGTCAAAGGTATGACAAGTCTCAAATTCAATGTCATTATTGTAAAAAGTATGGGCATTATTCAAATGAGTGTAGGAAGAAACAATATGATTTTAGCAAACCAAATGCAAACTTCGCAAAAGAAAATCAAAATCAGGGCAATATTTTCATAGCATGCAATATAGCACAAGAAAATCAAAATGATGCATGGTTCTTAGACTCAGGTTGGAGCAATCACATGACCAAGAGCCTAGAAATGTTCTCAATTTTAGATGAAAATGTAAAATCTGATGTCACATTGGGTAATGACAACAAAGTTTTGGTTATGGGTAAAGGAAACATCAACATTCTAGCTAAACAGGAAGAGAAGAAGTATATTTCAGATGTGTATTTTGTGCTTGGTCTAAAACATAATCTAATGAGCATTTGACAGCTTGTTCAAAAGGGGTATAAAGTCTTTTTTAAAAATAGAGAATGCATAAGTTTGGATAAATTTTCAAGTAACCAGCTCATTGCCAAAGTCAAAATGACAAGTAATAGAATATTTCTCCTAAAGATTAAGCTTGATTTGAATGTGGATTATGCTCAAGCACACCCACAATGAACTCACAAGAGGATAAAGAAGAAGTTGTAGTAGTCACACAAATAATCTTTCAAGCGGAACTAAAAGATGAAAATTGGTTGTGACACTTAAGATTTGGGCCTCTCAACTTTGGAGGTCTAAACCAACTAAATAGGAAGAGTATGGTAAAGGGTTTTCCATTAATAGAGAAATCGGAAAGAATTTGTGAAGGATGCATCTTGGGAAAACAACATAGAGAAATATTTCCAACAAGAAAGTCAAATAGAGAAAAAACACCTTTGGAGATTGTGCATTCAGATTTGTGTGGACCTATCTAAACACCCTCAATTGGTGGAAGTTTCTACTTCTTGATTTGTATTGATGATTATTCAAGGAAAACATGGGTCTACTTTCTAAAGAAAAATAATATTTTTTAAGTGTTTGATTTCTTCCATCAATTCAAGGTTCTTATTGAAAAGAAAAGTGGGTACTACATCAAAGCATTGAGAATAGATAGAGGTGGTGAATACATTTCAAAAGAATTTCTAAATTTTTGCAAAGACCATGGAATTCACAAGCAATTCACAACTAGATACACACTTCAACAAAATGGGGTAGTTGAAAGAAAAAATAGAATAGTCATGGAAATGGAAAAAAAACATGTTGAAAGCAAAACATTTTTCAAATGAATATTGGGCAGAAGTTGTAGCTTGTGCAACATATATTATGAATAGATGTCCAACAAAGATCTTGAAGAAGATGATTTTGGAAGAAGCATGGACTGGAAGAAAATATAATGTTGCTCACATGAGAGTATTTGGATGTGTGGCATATGCACATGTGCCAAATGAGTTAAGAAGAAAATTAGACAACAAAGGAGAAAAATGTATATTTGTTGGATATAGTGATGAATCCAATGCATACAAACTCTATAGCCTCATAACGAAGAAAGTTATAATCATAGTAGATGTGTAGTTCATAGAAGATGAAGCATGGGATGGAAGTTTGGAGAAAACAATCAATATTGTAGCCATCTTACCACAAGAAGATAAATAAGTTTTTATACCAACAGGTACTCCATCAAATGTGACTCCTCCAACACCCATTCAAGGTCAATAAAGTGGTCAAAAAATGACACCATCATCAAGTGTAAGGATAGCCCCACACATTTCAGCATCTACTCTTTCAAATGGATAACAAAGTCCAACTACAAGTAGCACTCAAGGTGCAGGACCATCAAGTCCACATTCCACAAGTTCTAGTTCATGTGATATGTCAAATCCTACATTGCAATCTTGATGAGACAAAAAATCAAAAGTATAAGAGACATTTATGAGCAAAATGAAGGTGAGAATAATGCTGGTTAGATTTCTCTTTCTTCATTTTATTCACAAGTAGAAGTTCTAATTCATTTTGAAGATGCAATTAAACATGAGAAATGGGTGAATGAAATGGATGAAGAAATTGATGCAATTGAAAAAAATCTAACATGGGAGTTAGTGAGCCTTCCAAAAGACGAGGATGTCATAGGAGTGAAGTGGGTTTATAAAACCAAAATAAATGTAAATGGTGATGTGCAAAAATATAAAGAAAGGCTAGTTGCTAAGGGATATTCACAACAACCTAGAGTTTATTATAATGAGACATTTGTTCCAGTAGCATGTCTAGACATAGTGTGAATAATACTTGTAATAGTATCTCAAAACAAGTGGATGTAAAATCAGCCTTTTGGAATGTTTGTCTTGAAAAATAAGTTTATGTGGAGCAACCACCTGGGTATGAGATTTTGGGTCAAGAAGACAAAGTCTACAAACTCAAGAAAGCACTCTATGGACTCAAGCAAGCCCCAAGAGCTAGGTACAATAGAATTGACTCTTAACTTTTGAAAAATGGCTTCAATAGGTGCAACAACGAGCCTACATTGTACACCAAGATGAATGAGAAAGGTGGGATCATAATTTTTTTCTTGTATGTTGATGACTTTGATATATTCAGGGGTGATTTAGCAATTTATTTATTCAAAAGAGACATGAAAAAGGAATTTGAAATGACTAATTTAGGTCTCATTAAGTATTTTCTTAGCATCAAAGTGAATCAAAGTGATAATGGTATATTAACCTCCTAATCTAAGTATGCTAATGACATTTTTGAAGAGGTTTAACATGGCGATTGCAAATCAGCTCCTACACTAATTGTCACAGGTCTAAAATTAAGGATGATAAAGGAGCCAACATTGGCCCAAATTTGTATAAAATACTTGTTGGTAGCCTCATGTATTCAACAACCACAAGGCCAAATATTATGTAAGCAACTAGTCCTATCTCAAGGTTTATGGAGTTTCCAAAGGACTCTCATTAGCAAGTAGGGAAAATAATTCTTAGATATGTGAGTTGAACAAAGAACTATGGCATTTATTACTCAAGGTTAGATGAGTTCAAATTCATAGGGTATATAGATAGTGATTGTGCTAAAAGCATTGATGATAGGAAGAGCACTTCTAGCTATGTTTTTCATTTTGGAAGTGTAGTATTTTGGGCTTCAAAGAAACAACCAATTGTCACTCTTTCATCTATTGAAGCAGAGTATGTAGCAACCACAAGTGCATCATGTCAGGCAATTTGGATGAGAATAGTTTTGAAAAATATCAGGCAAGAACAAGAAGAGGCAACAAAGATATTTTGTGACAACAACTCAGCTATAACATTGTCAAAGAATCTAGTATTTCACAAGAGAAGCAAACATATTGACACAATATATCATTTCATTACATAACTAATCGACAATGGAGAATTTTTTTGTTGGATGTTGCTAATATGTGGTTGTCATTGATGTCAACACTATTGACATTAATGTCTTTAAGGCTGAATATGTCGAGGATATTGAGAAAATTGTAATAAAACAAGTTGCAGATTTTCAGTGATCCAGTGAAGTTCTATAAGGTGGCCAGCTCAGTATGTTGATGATAAGAGGTTGTGGATTAAAGGGTTTGTTGTCGAGTATATCTAGTCTATCCACATTAAGTTTTAGAGATCCACATGAAGATTTGATCAAGTTATGAGTGTCTTTGTTTTGATAGTTTTCTTGTTGCTTCAGTTGATGTTCCTAATAGAGGATGATGCAATTCTAGTAAGATGAGTTGTTGCAGATGATTTTATGGTGATTCATGATGCTCGTAGATGTTTCTAGATCGTGCTCTATCTGTGTTGCATGTCTGCATTGATCGTTGTGCTCGTGATTGGTGATTTTCTCTTACGTGTTCATGTTTTTCATGTTCATGGCCAACAAGGTGATTGTAGTGTGTTGTGGATCTTTGATGCATAATTTCTTAAAGTGTTTCATGTTTGAGGATGTTTTTTTGGGTCCTTACTATGTTGTGGCTAACATTGGTTGATTCACATTGTAAATTATTTATGTTTTGGGCTGATAGTTTGTACAAATTTTATATTTTGTTAAAGCCAACATGTAGATGATGTTATCCCTAGTTGCGGATATATATGAGCAATTGTTTATACCATTTGAAGGATGAGTGTGCGAAGTGTGTGAGTCCTATGTGTAAATAATGATCTAATCTTTTGAAGGCAGAAGTAATGTGTGAAGAAGAGTGGGTAGGGTTTATGTGCTTAACCGAAACTATAATCAGGCAAATTAGCATATGTTATTTTCTCAGTTCAAAATCATGTGGATGTAATGTGAATGTTTTTGTAAGATAGTGTTTCTTCCTTTGGGAAGTAAGCCTTTATTATTTGAGTAGTGAGCTCTAGGCAGTGTGCATGAATGCATGTGCATTCCCATTTATAATTCTTTTATACTTTTAACAGAGTATAATCTTGTGGACTAATCTCCACTGTGGTTTTTCCCCTAACAAGGTTTCCACGTAAAAAAATCTTGGTGTATGTGTGTTTTTTATGTGGTGGTGATTTATGCTTTCATGTTTATTTATCAGATATGAGAATAAGTTTAATAAGTATAATTTATGTGACAACTGATTCACCCCCCCCTCAATTGTCTACCCTTGTGTTGCCAATTGTCAGATATTCAGAAATGTGGTTTAGAGCTTGTTTTGATAAAATGTGTATCTTTTTCATTGATTTCAAAGGGGGAGAAGAGTCATGTGAAAAACTATGAATTATCTGGGGAGAAGAGTCAAAATCTAAGGGGTACAAAGTTCTAAGAGAAAGTTGCGTTGGTGGTGTTTTTTACATCATGTGTTGCAATCAATGCCAAAGGGGGAGATTGTTGGATTTTTCTGATATTTGGTTGTCATTGATGTCAACACTATTGGCATTAATGTTTTTAAGGTTGTATATGTTGAGGATATTGAGAAAATTGTAATAAAACAACTTGTTGCAGATTGTCAGTGATCCAGTGAAGTTGTGTATGGTGGCTAGCTCAGTATGTTGATGATAAGAGGTTGTGGATTAAAGGGTTTGTTGTCATGTATATCTGGTTTATCCATATTAAGTTTTAGAGATCCGCATGAAGATTTGATCGAGTTATGACTGTCTGTATTTTGATAGAATTTTGTTGCTTCAGTTGGTGTTCCTGATAGAGGATGATGTGATTATATTAAGATGAGTTGTTGCGGATGCTTCTATGGTAATTCATGATGCTTGTGGATGTTTCTATATCGTGCGCTATCTGTGTTGCATGTCTGCATTGATCGTTGTGCTCGCGATTGGTTATTTTCTCTCGCGTGTTCATGTTTTTCATGTTCATGGACGACATGGTGATTGTACCATGTTGTGGATCTTTGAGGCATAATTGTTTATAATGCTTCATGTTTGAGGATATTATTTTAGGTCCTTACTATGTTGTGGTCAACATTGGTTGATTCACATTGTAAATTATTTATGTTTTTGGTTGACAGTTTGTACACATTTTATATTTTGTTGAAGCTGACATGTAGATGATGTTATCCCTAGTTGCAGTTATATATGAGCAATTGTTTATGTATATGCATAAAAATGGTCATGTCTATAATCCTGACAATTAATTAAATATTTATTATTTAATTAATTTTTATAAAATCCTCTACATATGATTAAATTTAATTAATTTAATTATATTGTTCATTCATCTTATTCTTCTTTCATAATTAAATAAATTTATTTTATTTAATTATTTTCATACGTCCACTTAATTAATTAAATAAATGCATTTTATTTATTTAAATTAATTATCATTGTTTGAATTTAAATTAAATCTTTTGATTTAATTAAGTTTAAATATCTCTCTTTCTTCTATTTTAAATTCTTCTTCTAAATAATTAAATGTTTCATTTAATTAATTTCATAAAAGTGATTTAATTAAATAAACCTTATTTAATTAAAGATCTTATGCTTTCTTTCTAAATCACAATTAGATATTTTATTTAATTGTGAAATCTTATGTTTTCTTCTCATATCATAATTAAATATTTTATTTAAATATGAGATCTTCTGCTTTTTTCAAAAATCCTAATTAAAACTTTCTTCTGCTTTCTTTAAAAGCTTAATTTAATTAAGAAAAATTGAATATCATCCACAAGTAAATAATTGGATTTTTAATTCATTATTTATCAGCTTTTAAATCTTTCTTTTATCCTTTTAAAGAAAGGTGATTTCTTATCTTCTTATCTTCTTATCTTTTTCTCTTTCATAAAAATAGAAAAATCTTGTTTTCAAGTTTTCTTCTATTTTCTCTTCAGTTTCATCTATCTTCAGCCATTCGATCTGTCAGGAATTATCACAACCGTCAATTAAGACAGCCAATCAGAATCCTTCAAAAAACTCTATAAATACTTGTGTGAATCTAAGCATTGGGGATAGGCAATTAATTAGAGTTCATTGCATTTAATTCATTTAGCATTCTAATATCATAGCATCATGTTTATTTCAATCATCTTAGTCTTATTCCATATCATGGCTTAATCTTGCATCATGCATCATATTTAAATCTCATTCTTTAGGAAGACAGTTTGTTGAGCCTAGCATATAATCTGAGAGCAAAAGTTGGAATCAACAAAAACACTGAAGATAGAGGACAATAGGACGACAATCGAAGCAGAATATTGAGTTTGCATCTACTTACCTTTTATTTTCTGTTTTGATATAATGTCTTATTGGTGTGCTTGAATAGTATTTATTTCATTTCATTACACGTATATTTTTGATCACACATTTTTGGCGCCCACCGTGGGGCCCAATGCCCCCATTTTAGATTTCTTTCTTGCAGGTTTTCTGACATTCGGCAGTGCATCTGGGAGATTCGAAAATTTTCCGTTTTGCAGGTACTTTAGCGCATATGAAGACTGTTTCGGTGCATATGGGAATTTCTGAAGAGCATTTAGGGAACAAAATGGCACATATGGGAATTTCTGAAGAGCATTTAGGAATTTAATTAGCGCATATAGGAGATCATTAACCGCATTTACATTTTAGTCTAGTGCATATAGTGTCTGTTCTTGCGCATCTGGGTTGTGTTCTTGCGCATCTGGGTTATTTTCTTGCGCATATGAGTTATTTTTTTGCGCATATACTGTCTGTTTTGGTGCATTTGGGTTGTAACAGAGATTCTAAGTTTGACGCCTTCTGCAGACAGAATTTCTTTCTTTTCCTTGCTGCTGGTTTTAAAATGAATCAATCTAGGGTAGCCACCACATCTTTATCATGCAATTAAAATGAACCCCATGTCTGTTGTGAAGCAAAATCTTCACTTAGATTAAATCATTTTTGATTTTGGTGCATCTAAAATGAATCTGTCTACTCTTTTTGACTGTGTTTGAAAGTGGTCGGTGACTATGCTCTCACCCTATGCAAACTAGGTGATCAAAAAGCCAGACCCACTTTTCCTTGTGTAACCTTGACTTGATAATCGAAGTATCCTCTCCCCTTGCGCACTTGTGTGATCCTGGGTGTAAGAGAAACGGTTATTGACTCTAGAAATTGGGCCTGCCTGGGGATTTCATCACCTCAACGTGACTCAAACCGGCAATGGAGCTAAGGCCAAGCTACCCCCGACCGGTATATAAATGTAAACCTTAAGGGAAAACCTAAGGTTGCTTGTGCGGATGTGTCATACAGATGGAGTTGTACTCCCTTAAACCCTGTTGAGCTTAACCTCTTCAGGCTGGAGTGCCACCTTAATGGTGATTAATCTCTTGCCCCATGTATGGCCACTCGAACAGGGGTCCCGAATTAAATACCATTGTTTAGAAAGCCAAAAACCTTCTATTTGCTAGTCTAACACCAGTTGGTGTGAAGCCTTCCACACTTTTGTAGTCTTTAGTAGAGGTTATCAATCTGCCATGGGAGTTTCATGGGGGTTGGAAGCTTGGTTGGCCTGAGAAGAGAGTGCACTGTAAGGGGGAGCCTGTGCAGCCAAGCTTCTGAATTCACACGCTACTGATATGCGGTTGGGGAAACCCATGTGGAATCTAGCGGATATTGTCCTGGCCTAGCTTAAGTTGTGCTTGTCTTATTCTGTGCTTGGTTACGATCAACTTAAATCAGATTGTTTGCTGTGTTTTCAAGAACATTAATTTAGATAAAAGATCATCCGAAATGAATATGGAAAACTTCAGCTGAAAATTTTCAAAACTGGTTAAAAACTGTCGTTGGAAAACTGTTTTAGCGCATCTAGGAAAAACTGCAGCACATCTAAAATCTGTTCTGGCGCATCCACTGGCTAGTTCAACGCATCTGAGTCATTTTTCAGCGCAATTAGGGACTATTTTAGCGCATATACTATCAGGTTTAGCACATCTAAGGTCTGTTTCTATGCATTTGAGGTATTCTGTAGCGCATTTAAATTTTTCTCCAGTGCATATACCTTTTTCTGCAGCGCATTTAGGGAACAGAATAGCGCTTCAGTTTCTATCAAATTTTTACACAGGCCCGAATTTCTGATATTTCTCTCCCATGTTGAGGAAGTGGAAATCAACCAAGTTTGTCAAGAAATCAGTTTTCAATAAGATCAAGAAACCCAAATCGAGCTTAAGTTACAAGGAAACTTTGGACCAAAGAGAATTTTTGTATAAGAGTCGACATGTCTTGCTTCATTATCGCAAATTTCTCCATAGATACTAAGACTACATCAGAGGATTCACTGACGAGTACGCTGTAGAACCTTTAGCTACTCAAGCTTATTATCAAAGATTAGCTCTATCTCAATGTCACAATCTTAATCAACCTCTTGAGTTTGAGAATATACCACAACCTTCAATTGAATATTCAACACACCCTAGTCAAATCCTTCAGTGACCTTCAATAGACTTACAAATCTTTTCAAAAGCAGGGATCGAAACTTTAGGAGTGCACCTCACAAGCAAAATTTTGGATTATTGATTCAACTTCCCTCAACAGGATTTAGATATCCTTCGTCTTTGGAAGCCACAATCAAGAATTGGGAACATCTTTGATCATATCATAGGATTTTTGTTCATCTTATTAGATCAAGATATCATTATCATATGCCTGTTTTTACAAGATCTCAATACAACAAACTAGGAGAAGACTCTCAACGAGAAGGTCCTACCCATAACATTCAAGAAGAAGGTGAACGTGGTAATCCTCATTATAGTGTGAATCACAATCCTCTTTTCAGTGACGACGATATGGCTAATAGAGAAATAAACCCATTTCATAAGTACAAGGACATGAACAAAACTCTTGTAGATAGTGATGATGAGAAAGAGGAAGAACTTCACATTAGAGAGGCTGAACAAGACCCCAAGTTTCTTAAAGCCATAGAAAAAATCCTGCAACGTGACAAAGAAAAGTATTTTCTCTTCCTAGCCGATCAAGGAGCTAAACTGCCTAAGGATTTTGATACTGAGAAATTAAAGAGCAAAGAAGAAGAAACATCCCCATCCGATCTTACTATTCTTACTCAACAATTTAAGGCACTTCAAGGACAAATCAAAGAGTTACAAGGGGGGACCACAGCAAAGAAATATACTCTTGATGACATATGTCCTTATCCTTTTGATAGAAGTCTCAATATGATTCCATTTCCCAAACATTGTAAAATTCCCAAATTTGATCGTTATAATGGGAAATTGGATCCAATTGATCACGTTAGAGACTTCTGAAACATGACTTTAGAATTTGCACATGAAGACACTTACTTGATGCGTTTGTTCCCTAGGAGTCTTGGAAGTCACTCTATGGAATGGCTATCGAAAATTACACCTCCTGTCCAAACATTTGAGGAATTGATCAATTTGTTCATAACACAATACTCCTACAACATCCAACACCAAATCACCATGATTGATCTTTGCACAGTTGCACAAAAACCTGGTGAACCTTTCACTACCTTTCTTCAAAGATGGAGAAGAATGTTCGCTAGGTATCCACGTCATGTTCCTGAAAAAGAAAAAATGGTTACTTTCATCAATAGCCTAAATTCAGAAATGAGCTATCGCTTAAATCTACATTGTCCACCTTCCTTTGAGAAATTGATTGAGGATGCCATCATCATTGAAGGTGCTTTGGTCAAAAGAGGGACAATAAAACTTGACAAGGACAATCCTAGCTCATCTAACCATTATAACAATCAAGACAAGTCTAAATTTTGGACTCGCAACAAAAACATTGTAAACGATGGTGTTGTAGATGCAAATCATGTCTCAACTAAGCCATTTGTTCTGAGTACTCCAAATACTCCTCGCAACAATAATTACAACAATGTCAATTCTGTCACGAATCAAGGAAACAATCCTCCCCCTCCAAAGAACAACATGAATCAAAATCCTACTCTCAATCAGGGGACTGTTAACAATCAAAACTACCATGGAAACAACAACAACAACAACACCTCAGGGAATACCTCAAACACAAACCCACAACACTTTTCATTCTTCTCTAGTAGAAGAACTTTTACTCCACTAGGACAATCCTTGGAATCTGCATTCAAAGAGGTTATGGACAAAAATGCCCTTACTTTACCACCTCAACGCAATTATGAACCTAGAGTAAAACCTCCATCATGGAATGAAGCTTATTATTGTGACTATCATAGGTGCAGAGGTCATCGCACAAACAACTGTCAAGCTTTGAAGCATGCTATTCAAGACTTAATTGACAATGGCACTATCACAATAGAAGGACAACAAAAATCCAATGAAGATCACCAAGCATTTCGCAACCCTTTGGCAAATTATCAAAAGGGAGAGTCTTCTGACAAAAATGTGAATCAAATCGATGACACTGTAATCCGTCACCTCTATACAGATGATGAGCGAATCAACGTTATAAAAATCAATGAGAAGATAGACAATGGACAAGTTAATGTCACAACGAGAGCACAAGCTAAAGTTGTCTTGAAGGGTGCCTCTTCAAAATCCACTGAGCCCTTCCCTCAACATCAATATGACTTAGTTAACCAACTTCGAAAAACTCTGGCTCAAATTTCCATTTTAGAACTCCTGAAGATTTCCCCTGCACATAAGGAAATTTTAGAGAAGGCCCTTTTTGAAACAACTATATCCACGGATTTGGATGTGAACCAATTTCAAGCCATGGTAGGACATTTTTCCTCACCTACATGTCTTTCATTTTCAGACAAAGATGATGTTTCCATGACTCATCCCCACAATTTGTCATTATACTTAGAGGTCATGATCCACAAGTGTCGTGTTAAACATGTCCTAATAGATGGAGGGGCTGGTTTGAATATATGTACCTTGAAGGTAATTCAAGATTTAGGATTTTCGGAGGACTCCATTGATCCTAGAAGGAAGATTACTATAAAAGCCTATGATGATGAGGAAAGAACGTCTAAAGGTCTAATCATGCTACCAATCAGAGTGGGACCTGTTATCAAAAATACCTTTTGTCAAGTTTTAGACCGGGATCTTGCATACAACATCTTGTTGGGTTGTCCTTGGATTCATGAAATGCAAGCTGTTCCGTCCACTTACCATCAATGTCTTAAGTTTCCATATGATGGACAGGAAATCACTATATCAGCGAATAATTCAAACATCCAAACTTGTGCCAATGTCAAAGCTAGTCAGGATACTTTGGTTCCAAACAATCGAGAAGCGCTTGCTAATACTTCTCCTAAGAATGATACACAAATCAGTCAATTAGCCAAAAGCTTTGACAAGAAACTGCAGTTCAAGGAAAGTAGAGTTGGGGAATATTCTCTCTGTCTTGCTAATCTACCTACATCACCTCGATCACATGGACAACCTTCTATTACACAACAACAGATATCAGTAGCATCAACATCAACACAACTACAAACAGAGCCAACTACCAAGTTCAATGGACAATTCATCAAAGAAAAATTCCCCATGGGAGATCCTGAGGATACAGCAATTCTGAATTGGCTTTATAAGGATGAAGATGAAACAGTTCTAAATGTCACCTTACCAACTGACCGATATGGGAAAGGGTATTCCATCATGCAAAAGAGGGGATATGACAATGGTCCTATTGGAAAAAGAAAAGAAGGCATAGTTGAGCCTATCCATCTTCCAGGGCTTGCTGCATATGATAAAACTGGACTAGGCTATGACGCTACCCCATCCAACCAATCACAGGGTAATGTTTTTATACTACAAGAAGGTTCTGATAAAAAGGATGCATGTTTGGCATCAATCTTGAATTTCATAGAAAATAACTTTGATATAGATTCTGCTGAATATGAATGGGATACCATCCATGATGATGAATTTTGGAGAGACAAAGCGGTAGATGTGATACACAAGTATACACCAACTTTAATCAAAGGAGAAGGTTCAGGGTCCCAACCTCAAGAATCTGAACTACAAAGCAACTATGAGTCTAGTGATACTGAGTCGGATTTTAACGAACAAGACTATCATGAGAATAGTACCATCATTGAACTACCTCATACCTCGGATCCTACCGATAACTCTGTTTTAACTCTAACCATTGCCGATTTCACATGACCAAATGACTTGTTACCTTTGATCCATCCTGATCTCATTGACTGGGATCTAACTGAACCTATTGATATACCTATTTTTCCAAATGATGAAGCTATCATAAACTTCCTTTCCGCGGATGATGCAAATGATTGTTCCACTAGCGATTTTTGGCACAAAGTCTTTAATCAGGAGAGTGTCAAGTCTCCTAGCTGCAAAAATGAAAATAAAGAAGAATGATCTAGTGGTGAAAACCAGAATTTGGCAATACTAGATAAAACAAAAGATAAAATAAAGAGTGTATCAGATGGTGAAAACCTTTTCAAGGCACTAGCTGATGGGAAACTTGACACTCTTCCGGAGCACTATCATGAACGATCGCCCATTTTGATCGATCCTACAAAGGAAATCAATATTGAAATTACAGATAATCTAAGGATTCTATAGGTAGCAGAATCAATGACAGATAATGAAATCCCAAGGTTCATGAACTTTCTCAAAGAAAATCAAGTCAATTTTGCTTGGTCTTATGTAGACATGCCAGGTCTTGATCCTGATCTCATAATGCATCATTTGTCTATCAAACTAGGAGCTAAACCAGTGAAACAAAAACTCAGAAAGATGCATCCTCACATTGCACTACTAGTTAAAGAAGAACTCAAGAAACTCCTAGATGCAGGATTTATAAGATCAATCACCTATGCAGAATGGATCTCCAATATTATCCCAGTAGCAAAGTCGGATAAACGCATTAGAGTGTGCACTAATTTCAGAGATCTTAACAAGGCCTTCCCTAAGGATGACTTTCCACTTCCAAGCATTGACACTATAGTTGATTTAACAGCTGGCCATGCCATGTATTCATTAATGGATGGTTTCTCTGGTTACAACCAAATCAAGATTGCACCAGAAGACCAAGAGAAAACAACTTTCACTTGTCCGTGGGGAATGTACTGTTGGAATGTCATGCCTTTCGGTCTAAAGAATGCTGGGGCTACTTATCAAAGAGCTATGACTACGATCTTTCATGACATGATGCACACATTCATGGAAGATTATGTCGATGACATATTGGAAAAATCACACACCAGAGAAGGACACCTGGAAATATTGTCCAAAATATTTACCAGATTGGAAAAATTCAAAGTTCGTCTAAATCCCAAGAAATGTGTTTTTGGGGTCACATCTGGAAAACTTTTAGGATATATTGTTTCAGAAAAGGGAATTGAAGTAGATCCTGCTAAAGTTTAGGAAATCATGGAGATGCCTCCTCCAAAGAACATCAGTCAATTGAGATCATTACAAGGGCGACTTCAGTCCATAAGAAGATTCATTGTGCAATTGGCCGACAAAAGTCTACCGTTCACACATCTCCTGCATAAGAATGTTCCTTTTAGATGGGATGACAAATGTGAAATGGAATTTCAAAAAATCAAGCAGTACCTGATGAACCCACCAGTTCTAATACCACCAAATCCAGATAAACCATTGATCTTGTACATTGCCGCAAATAGAAACATCCTTGGGTGCATTGCTAGCACAAGAAGACCATACAGGGAAAGAACGTGCAGTATATTATATCAGCCGAACATTGACAGGACATGAACTCAAATACACTTTCATTGAGAAGGCTTGCCTAGCAGTAGTCTTTGCTTCACAAAAATTTTGACACTATATGTTAACGCATACGATTAATCTTGTTGCAAAGATTGATCCACTTAAATATATGTTAAGCAAAGCTACGTTGACATGAAGGTTAGCAAAATGGGTCATGATTTTGAGTGAGTTTGACATACACTATGTTGATCGCAAAGCAATCAAGGGACAAGTTATCACTGATCAACTAGTAGATGCTCCCCTACAAGCAGAGCACCCCTTGCACATTGAATTTCCAGATGCTGATGTTTTCACTGTAGAATCTAAGAAGCTATGGTCCTTATACTTTGATGGTTCTTTTACTCAACATGGATCGAGGGCAGGCATTCTCTTTGTCACCCCTCAAGGACATACCATTCCTCGGTCATATAGGCTAATGTTTCCATGCACCAATAACATAGCTGAATATGAAGCACTAATCACTGGACTAAAGACATTGGAATGGAGGATTACCGAGCTACAAGTTTATGGTGACTCACAGTTAGTCATTAACCAAATCAATGATGATTATCAAACTAAAGATGACAAATTGTTGCCATACAAAAAGATGATCGATGACTTCAAGAAGTACTTTTTGGACATCCAGTTCACACAAATTCCAAGGCTTGATAACAAAGCAGCTGACGCTATGGCTACGATCGCATCATTGGTACAACTCCCTGAAAAATAGACTCGCTATGAATTTCTGGTGGAACAATTATTTACACCTGCTTATGACACACCCAAAAGCCAAATTATCTGCCACTTGGTAGGATCCGATTCGCCCTGGTATAGTAAGATTTATGCCTACCTAAAAGATGACATTTTACCACCTGACTTATCTCGTAACCAAAAACGTAACTTTATCCGACAATCCTCTCGCTATACCCTTATCATTGATACCCTTTATCGCCATGGTCTTGATGGTACTTTACTTTGATGTCTTGAACGTGACGAATCCGACAAAGCTTTACAAGAAGTACATGGGGGCATTTGTGGTACTCATTCGAGTGGACTAACTTTATCCAAGAAATTGATTAGAATGGGTTATTACTGGCCTACAATGGAGAGGGAATCATTCACTTTTGTTAAAACATGCTCAAAATGTCAGATTCATGGGAATCTTATTCATGCTCCTACACAAGAACTTCACTCGTTCACACCAACCTAGCCATTTTCTCAATGGGGGTTAGATCTAGTAGGCAAAATTCATCCTTCATCTTCAAATGGGCATAAGTTCATCATCACGGCGACAGAATATTTCACTAAGTGGATTGAGGTGGTACCTCTCTCCAAAGTCACTGGAAAACAAATTTCATCCTTCATACTCAACTACATTATTTGTCGGTATGGCATTCCTAATGCCATTATTACAGATAATGGTCGACCTTTCAAGAATCAGGATGTTGATGAACTTTGTGAAAGATTCCATATTCAGCACAGATATTCAACGCCTTACTATCCACAAGGGAATGGCCAAGTAGAGGCCTCAAACAAGACTATACTAAAGATTTTGAAGAAGACCGTCAATGATTCAGGGAAAGATTAGCATGTTCAACTCAATCTCGCCTTGTGGGCTTACAGAACTAGTGTCCGAACGCCAACGGGAGCAACACCCTATGCTTTGGTCTATGGAGCAGAAGCCATATTTCCTTTAGAGGTTGAAATACCATCACTCAGAGTATCACTGAAAGGTCTCATAACCGATGATGAATACAGAGTTTCCTGACTACAAGAGTTACAACTTTTAGATGAAAAGAGACAGAGAGTAGCTAACCATTTGAAAGCATACCAACAGATGATGTTTCGTAGCTATAATCACAAAGTAAAACCACGTACCTTTCAGGTGGGTGATCTAGTTCTGAAAGAGAACCCACGTAATCAACAAGACAGAGAAAAGAAAGGTAAATTTGAATCAAATTGGCTAGGACTTTATTTGGTTATTGCAGTCTACGGTTCAGGAGCCTATAAATTATCAACGCTAGAAGGGGACCTATTTGATGAACCCATCAACAACATGCATCTCAAGAAATATTATGTTTAAGTCAGCTATCATCATCCAGAAAAAGTCCTGAAGAAATACAAAAAAAATAAAAAAAATAGAAAAAGTCCTGAAGAAATACAAAACAAATCAGAAAAAGTCCTGAAGAAATACAAAAAAATCAGAAAAAGTCCTGAAGAAAAAAAAAAATCAAAAAGTCACGAAGAAATACAAAAAAACAGCAAAAAGTCACGAAAAATTCAAAAACAGCAAAAAAAAAGTCCTAAAAAAATTCAAAAACAGCAAAAAATGTCATAGGGTGAAAACCTGGCAAACAGGCAGTCTATTGACAGAAAAATACAAAAAAATCAAAAAGAAATCAGAAAAAAAGGCAATAAACACAGATAGTGAAAATCTGGCAAACAGACGCTATCTGTACCTCTCCATCTATTAGTTCCTGTTTTGCACTTTGGCTTTTCAGCTTTCCTTTTTCTGCATCTTAGGGTTATAATTGCATCATCCTGCCATCATTTGCCTAGAGTGATAAAAACGTCTTACCATGGTTTGATCATTGTACATATTCCTTTTCGCAAGTTGTGTCAATAAATGGGGAAAAAACTCAACTGGGGGCACTTAACTTTCATAGCATACTAAGACAGCTGGACAATGTCATAAAATCTGATCATACGAACAAACAACCAACTCATGCGAAACCTTATCCGATCATCGCTCCATATCATGAACACTTTTCAGCAGATACCATATCATTGTCTATTGGATGATCCAAAAATATGAATAATGTATGAAATAACAGTATTACATTTTGAACAAAGGTTGTTTGATTTTCGATATCATTACTCTGGAGCACCCTCGATGATGTACTGAACTAGAGTGGCAAGGAACGAGAATGATTTTTCTTTTGTCTGCTTTCTTGAGGTTAACGATCAATCTGATGCAAATATGTCACAGGACATGATTACCAAAGCAATATTATTGAGGATAGTTCCACATTTGCATCGGAAGGGTGGTTAATCTTTGTCTGTTTATGCAAGAAATGCTCAGGTCATCTCGGTTCAATTATACCTCGATGCTTGTGTTCGCTTGCTATATCAAAAATCATGAAAGTTGTACTCAGGTCATCATTGGCGCTAATTTCCCTTCTGATGCTTGTACATACTTCCAACATTTTAAAATGCTCTATGATGATTCAAGAATGCTTATAACAGGCTCAACAAATTGGTTAGTTTCATTTAGTTGCATATTCGTTAGATCATTGTATATATCTACATATTAGATTCACATCAGTATTCTGAAAGGCTGAATAAAAACATTAACGGTTGTCATGTAGTTTTGAACTCTTTGTGGAGGACATTTGGACATTTGGTTCATTATCATTTCATCATTATCATTATCATCATCATTATCAGTATCATTTCTCATTCATTATCATTTCATCATTATCATTTCTCATTCATTCATTATCATTTCATTATTATCATTATCGTTATCATTTCTATTTCATTTTCTATCATTATCATTATCATTATCATTTCTCATTCATTATCATTATCATTATCATTATCATTATTATTTCTATTTTATTTTCTATCATTCGATCCTTATCCTTTATCATTTCATCCCATTTATTTTCATAACCTTATCATTTCTTATTCATTCATCATTTCATATCATTGTTTTCATTATTTTTCATAACATCATCATTTCTCAATTACTATTATCATTATCTTTTCTCTCATATCATTATCGTTCATCATCCCATTATCATTTTATCATTTATCATTTACTACCATTTATCATCATCATCTCATATCATTTCATTACCATTGCACTCATTCCTTTCATATTATTGCATTTCACATTATAATTATTCTATTATCATCACATTGCCATTTTCATTACATAAACATTACCAAACATATGATTTATCTTTTCACCATTATCATTAGCAGTATCACATTTTTCATTATCTACCATTTTCATATCATAAATTTCATGATGCATTTCCTAAACATACTATCCATTTCTGCATTTGACAAAATTCAAAAAAATCAACAACTCATATCTACATTATCACAATCATTGTATCTACATCCTAGATCATCCATCGGCATCATATCATTAGATCATCCTGCATCATAAGATTAGTCTGCAAAAACAATAAAAACATATCGAAATCCATCTCATATCATACATGCATAAAAGTAGCATTCATATCACATAAAAAAATGCACAAACATATCATCATCAAAATCATTGCCACTGCATATCATCGCTCATCAAAATAATACAAATGTCCAATGTCCAATGAAACTAAAAAGTTCAAAACATGATACATGAGATATGATCAAAACTCAATATACATGCCCTGCATATGTGCAAAATATATTTGTCCCAATCACTAGCTGGTAGATGCCCCTGAAGGAGCTGGTCCGGAAGGAGGCGGCCTGCCACTACCCCCTGCATCAGGATCCCGTCGAGGCCCTGTAACCTCTCTGCCATGTGTCGATGTCCGTGATCGGGTCCTCGTCCTGCTATGTGATCGAGGATAAGGCTCTCGACACTCGGGAGGACACAACTCCTCATATCGGACTCTATAGTACTCGGCCTCTCTGGCTGCCTCAAATCCCTCTGTAATGGCCTCTCGTAATGATGTACTCTCTACGGTACCCATGAGTCTTTGTGCCACACCCTCAGCCTCCAGTGCTCGTCGTCTAAGTGCATCCCTCTCTGCTACCAACTGTGTCACCTGGGAATCTGGGGCGGGTGCCTGAGCTTGTGTCTGTGCCTGAGCCTGTACCTGTGTCTGAGCCTGTGAAAGCTGTGTCTACAACTGCGCTATCACACTCTGAGCCTGAGCTAGCTGACTCTGTAGCTGTGCCTGTTGTCCCTGAAACATATGAACCTGTGCCTGCAATGTAGCCATCTGTGCCTGCTGAGATAAGGACAAAACCCTAATCACTGTCCGTGGTCTGCCACCAGATCTAGCTCGCCGAACAATCTATGCTCTGCCCAAACTATCCAACCTCTGCTGCCTCTCCTCTCCACCATCATCTCCCCTATCATCTCCGTCATCCGAGCTGTCCTCATCTCCATCTCCTCCATCTCCACTCTCCTCACCCTCATCTCCCTCCTCCTCTCCCTCCTCATCTCCCTCCTCTCCTTCGCTCATCGCCTGCTCTCCGCCGGCCACATCCTCCTGTCTCCCTGCCCCTGGCTGTGGTGCTACCCCAATCGTCCATGGCTCATCTGGCACTGTAAATCGTGGAAATGGATGCGTATGGAAATAATGTGCATAATCATCAGTCATCCTTGCATCCTGCACCTCTGGTCTGTCTGTCCATACCTCTGGCTATAAGGTAGAATACTCTGTGTATGCTACCTGGTATCGGATACATGGCCCCCATCCTGGATCACCCTTGCCCCGCCCATAATGAGCAACGCCCTGTGGCATCCCTTGTGTAAATCCAAACTGTCTCAGGACCCGTAATGTCAGAAATATCTCAATAATAAAGGGCGTTCGCCCTATCAGATATCGCGGTCTGTAGACAAACGGCATCTCTAAGTGATCACTCCCCCATGCCTCACAATCCGTGTACGGTCTCCATATCACTGCATCTATATCATCTAGTAACCATCGCCAATACTCTACCTTGCCCAGCTTTTGCTGGACAAGTGCACCAGAATATGCATACACATATGGCCTCCCTACTGGCCTATCCCTCGTACAATGTGGTCTTGTGATTGCAATATGCTCCCACGCCCAGATCTGCAGAAGCGTCACCCCACTCGCCAAGCTAGTGGATCCTCTATATACAACCTGATGAAGATCATGATACATGTCTACTAATATACAGCTCCCCCAGGCATACCTCCGTGGCTGTGTCACCAACCACTCCTACATCCTACCCCAACCAACTGCAAATCCCTTCGACCGATGGTCCGGTCCAAGGAAGCCTCCAATGAATGTAGCCAACACAACAACTAAGGTTGGATACCTATTGAAATCCTCCCAATCTATCCAGTATCCACTAATGCTTGCATCGCCGCATATCCGCTGCAGCGCCTCGGTCCCACCAATCTCCTTGTGGTCATAAACCACAAGGGCACCGACAACTGGAATCCCAAGAATCCTATACACATCCTCGGGTGTCACACTCATCTCACCGGTCGACAAGTGAAAAGCGTTATGCTCCGAGTGCCATCTCTCTGCCAAAGTGGTCAATAGTCCCCTGTTGATCCGAATACCTCGCGGCATGGTCAACAAAGGGCCCAGTCCACAATCCGCTATCCCCTGTAACTCTGCTAGTGTCAGCTCTCCTATTCGCTCCCAACATAGTGGGAACCGCTCTCTAGTCTAGAGGCTTTTGAAAGCCTCCTATTTTCGATCATCACAAGGACACATTAATTAGACCCATATCAGGTGATCTATCTATCCAGCAAATTCAATCAATGACCCACAATCAACGAATCATTTCAATGACCCATATCAAGTGTTAAATCAATCTATCTGACTATCCAATCAATCTACTCTATCATCATTTACTATTTTTTTTTCTTTTTAGGAAAGAAAATTTATCAACACACAATTCATTTCCTATTTGTATTTCAGTCATGAATGCAAATTTGTACCCTCATTTTACTATTTGGTTTCTATCGCATAAAGCAAATTTACCAGACATCTACTCTTTATTTTTCAATTGCGAGAAGCAAAGTTATCCAAACATAACATCAATCAGTCAACCAGTTTACTCTTTGTTGTTCGTCACAAAGTTATTAGCTATCTACTCTTTGTTTTCTATTTTGGAAGCAAAGTTATCAATTCTTTATCATATTTTCTATCATTTTTTTCCCCATATCAGCATGATGGTACTGAAATTCATCTATCTATTGACTAAGGAAGCAATCTAAATCATCATTTTTCATTACAAAGGAATTCTGTCAAAAATTTCCCATATGCGCCACTCTGTTACCTATATGCGCTAAAACACAAATGCGCTACAGTTTCAATCGAATGTGCTAAAATTTTTCCCAGATGCGCTAAAACTCGGTATGCACTAATCTATCCTGTGGATGCACAACTTTAACTCTCAAATGCACAACTTTATCTATTTGTGGAGCTAGCCTTATTTGCGCAATTATGTGCCCTAGATGCGCTACAGGATCATAATAGCTGTTTTTAACCTATATGCGCTACTCTATCTATCGAAAGTGCTACAAGATGAATTTTAGACTTGCCCTATATGTGCTACAGAATTTCCTATATGCGCTACAGAAATTTGTGAAAGCGCTAAAATTTTTATCGAATGCGCTAAAACGTGATGCAAAAAACTACAAACCGACCTAAAATACTTGCAAAATCGATTCAAAATGCAAAATTCGAAATCATGCACGGTTAGAATCACTCACCGGTGGTCCATACGCAGCTGGTCTCTGGTATCGGCGTGCTCGCTCGAATCTATGCCTGTGCAATGGGATCTCCATCTCGCCAGGTCACTATCAGAGCTCACTTTTCACTGTAGTAGCAGGGTGAAAATGACACTTCATTTTACCCCTTTTTACCTTTTAAGGGTCTATTAAGGTGAGAGTTAATGTCATTTTTTTTCATTCCTTCCATTTTATTTTTCACCAGGCCATTCCAAACATCATTTATTGGGAGCTAACTCACTGTTTCCCTATCATTCTCGACATCATCTTCTGTGATTTACCTCTCGAGGGGGCATCATCGACATCAAAAATCAGAAACATATCAGGGGCAATTTTTTTCTTTTTTCTTTGAAGCAATGCATTTCACACATCACTTCAAAGAGGGGAAAAATGTATACGCATAAAAATTGTCATGTCTATAATCCTGGCAATTAATTAAATATTTATTATTTAATTAATTTTTATAAAATCCTCTACATATGATTAAATTTAATTAATTTAATTATATTGTTCATTCATCTTATTCTTCTTTCATAATTAAATAAATTTATTTTATTTAATTATTTTCATACATCCACTTAATTAATTAAATAAATGCATTTTATTTATTTAAATTAATTATCATTGTTTGAATTTAAATTAAATCTTTTGATTTAATTAAGTTTAAATATCTCTCTTTCTTCTATTTTAAATTCTTCTTCTAAATAATTAAATGTTTCATTTAATTAATTTCATAAAAGTGATTTAATTAAATAAACCTTATTTAATTAAAGATCTTATGCTTTCTTTCTAAATCACAATTAGATATTTTATTTAATTGTGAAATCTTCTGTTTTCTTCTCATATCATAATTAAATATTTTATTTAAATATGAGATCTTCTGCTTTTTTCAAAAATCCTAATTAAAACTTTCTTCTTATCACAAACTTTCTTCTGCTTTCTTTAAAAGCTTAATTTAATTAAGAAAAGTTGAATATCATCCACAAGTAAATAATTGGATTTTTAATTCATTATTTATCAGCTTTTAAATCTTTCTTTTATCCTTTTAAAGAAAGATGATTTCTTATCTTCTTATCTTTTTCTCTTTCATAAAAATAGAAAAAAATCTTGTTTTCAAGTTTTCTTCTATTTTCTCTTCAGTTTCATCTATCTTCAGCCCTTCGATCTGCCAAGAATTATCACAACGGTCAATTAAGACAGCCAATCAGAATCCTTCGAAAAACTCTATAAATACCTGTGTGAATTTAAGCATTGGGGATAGGCAATTAATTAGAGTTCATTGCATTTAATTCATTTAACATTCTAATATCATAGCATCATGTTTATTTCAATCATCTTAGTCTTATTCCATATCATGGCTTAATCTTGCATCATGCATCATATTTAAATCTCGTTCTTTACGAAGACAGTTTGTTGAGCCTGGCATATAATCTGAGAGCAAAAGCTGGAATCAACAAAAACACTAAAGATAGAGGACAATAGGATGACAATCGAAGCAAAATATTGAGTTTGCATCTACTTACCTTTTATTTTTTGTTTTGATACAATGTCTTATTGGTGTGCTTGAATAGTATTTATTTCATTTCATTACACGTATATTTTTGATCACACAGTTTATACCATTTGAAGGATGAGTGTGCGAAGTGTGTGTGTCCTATGTGTGAATAATGATCTAATCTTTTGAAGGCAGAAGTAAAGTGTGAAGAAGAGTGAGCAGAGTTTATGTGCTTAATCAGAACTGTAATCAGGCATTAGCAGATGCTATTTTCTCAGTTCAAAATCTTGTGGATGTAATCCAAATATTTCTGTAAGACAGTGTGTCTTCCTTTGGGAAGTAAACCTTTTGTATTTGAGCAGTGTGCCTGAATGCATGTGCATTCCCATTTATAATTTTTGTATACTTTTAACAAAGTATAATCTTGTGGACTAATCTCCACTGTGGTTTTTCCCTTAACAAGGTTTCCACGTAAAAAAATCTTGGTGTTATGTGTCTTTCTGATCTAGTGATGATTTATGCTTTCATGTTTATTTATTAGATCTGAGAATAAGTTAAATAAGTATAATTTCTATGACAACTGATTCACCTCCCCTCTCAATTGTCTTCCCTTGTGTTGCCAATAGTTTTGTGGAATTTTCCAGGTCTCGGGATCAATGTGCGAACATTTTCACTTTAAGGCATTAGGGAAATAAAATTTTTTCTATCAAAGATATCGATTGGGCATCATAGATAGTAGCAATTGTAATTAAGGGGGAGTGTTGGAATTAATCCCAATTGCCTACCCACTAGCATTTACTTCTCCATAACATCATCCTTCTCACCACATACTTATCATCTCTATTTGCAGTGTCAAATTCAATTCCAACTCTTCTTCATGCCACCATCCCATACTATAGGACAATTTTTTTATTATGTTTTAAATGCAAATCTCCCTTTCCGCACACTTCAAAATTAAAAAAAGTGTATTTTTGTTTTGTCTTTTGGGCTTTCATTACCAATTTTTATACAATGCATGAATGTAGTTGTTTTAAAAGTAAGTTTCTTATGAAACAAAATAGAGCTCGGAGAAAGTTTTGGCTATAGCAACAACTCTTAATATGAGCAATAGCTCTATTGTAATAGTTGGTTTCAAATAGTATAAGAATAGTATAATATATATACAAGAAATTTTCTAAGTGAAGGAAGGAGTAGCAACTCTATTTTATAATATGTAAAAGGAATGAGCTTTGTAAAGCTTTGAACTATTTAAAATATGAATATTGTTGAAGTTTATCTGGGTATGTGTAGGATCATGATGGGCCAAAAAGTGGTAATATGATGGGTATGTGGCTGACGACTTTTTTTTTACCCAAAATTGATGAAACGAAAAGGGTTTTTAAAGGAGATTCTCATATTTCCACCAATATAAATTATGCTTTACTTTGAATTTAATAAGTAATTATTATTCATTTTCTATTCAAATTACAATTAAAGTCCTGATTGATAGAATGATTGAAAAACATCTATAGCTTTCAAACGGTATCACGTTTTTTGAATCCAAAACATGAGTCACATTATATTATTTGCATACTATAGGATTAAAAAAAAGAAAAATTGAATTTCATTAAGTTTTGACCAAGTTAAGGTGGTCAGACATACAAGTTTTTTATATTTTTTTAAAAAATTTGTAATAAAAAATTCATAATTAATTATTTACTTGGAAAAAAATTGCAAAAAATATGCATCACATCGGGACATGAGTCCTCTTCTTATATCTAAAATCTTATAAATTTTTTTTTATCATTTTATTGTGGTTAGGTGGTAGGGAGACACCTACTTCTTTTTCCCTGAAATTTAAGTACTCTTGCATTGAAATTTCAAATTTTCACCAAATAGATTTCTTTTTTTTAAAACAAACCTAGTAGTTTAGAAAATAAATTCAATTTTCTATAGATTCTATTCTTACATATTTTTGAAATAATATAAGTAACTTATTCAAATTTTTACATCAAGTTGCCTAACTCTGATTTTTCTAATTTTTTTGCCACTTAAGGGCCTATTTTTTCCATGATGATCCTGCACATACCCATCTCTGTTTTCATTTTCAATTTCTTTTGTGCTTTGTTTTTCTCCTCTGTCTCTTCCCTTCAAGCACCAATATATTTCATAGACTCTCCACATGATTATTACAACTTTTTTTACTATCACCATAGCCACTCAAAACTTCAGTACAAAGTGAATTATGTGGTAAGATTATATGGGGTGTGTGAGGATTAATTTTCTATAGTTTACTTTCTATTATTGAGCAATCAATGGGCTTGAGAGTTCGAATCATGTGATTTGGAGACTTTTGATCATGATAAGCCATTGACTTGAATGATGGCAAATGAACTAACTAATCATTATTGTTTTAGACAAATAAAATGCATGGTCAAATATTTAGCTAATTAAATGATATAGGTGTTTTTGATTAATTAAGTAGGGTTTTCTAAAGCATCTCAACTCTTTTATAAAGCTATTGGCTGAACACAACTAGCCATCAAGTATAGTTGGAATTAAGCTATATAAAATTGATTACAAAATTAGAAAAAGAAAAGATACTACAAGGGCCAAAGTCCTTTTATAACACTGCTAGAAACCATCAGCCAACAAATAATGCAATTAAACAATTGCATAATCAAATGTAGATAAACACACACCCTTAATCTAGGCATGAGAATTTGATACATGTTTAAGAAGACCTTTCTTCCTTCAATTAACAATAGTTGAAGAAAACTCATTATCGTCACCATTAAAGAAAGGATTGCAAGCATGCAAGGGGGTATGGAAGAGGGGGAAGGCAGTGGGGGGAGAGGTGGGCAGGGACCAAAAGGGTAGAGTTTTGGAAGGGGGAACTTGTCTCCTTGGTTCACCAAAAGAAAACAATCCATGAGATGGGAGTCAAGCTAAACATGTAGATTGTCGAGGAGAATTGTGCAAGCCACAAGTGGCTCACCCACAACACCTTAGTAACCAAAGGGGGATTAGTATAAATTGGTGCTAAATGATGAATAGGAACCAACACCTCAACTACTTCAAGAGGATCAAAAGCCTCTCAATTAGTGTCCACCTTAATGTTGGTATAAATAGGTGTTTTACCTATCTAGGTCCTATTTACATGTTAAGTCTACTTAGGTCATATGAGGGAATCTTTCTAGATAGTGTTAGTTGTAACTAGATCTTATATTTTGAAATTTAGTGCTTGTGTCCTAGTTCATTTAATATTTGTTGAGGTGGTTGTCCCATTGTACACGATTAAGGAAAATGTCAAGATCTTGTCTAGAATCCTATCTTACAACTTTCCTTTATAAGGAAGGAATCTTATGTTCATCATATATTCAATCTATAAATCTTGCATCCATAATCATAGCATGATATTTTTTTCATTTCTCTCTTCTAGAAGTTATTGTTATCTTGTGGGTGATTGTGGGGTGTTGAGTTCACCATAAACTCCTACATGGTGTCAAAGCTTCAATGTTGTAGAATTCTTCCCAGATCTGAGGGACCTATTCTATCTAGAAAATATTGCTAAGTGTGATTGGGGATTTCAAAGACCTCATGGTTGAATCTAGGGCATCAGTGAAAGTCATATTTTCCTTTCATTTCATAATTTGTCATCATATTTTGATTGATCTACAAGGGTTTTAAGTTGAGGGTTATAGTTGTTAGATCTTGGAGGTAGCTAAATTTTCTAGGTACTGTGGGAAAAAATTGACCCTACCATTGCATCTAGATGGCCCGAAAACCTAAGGATTGACCATCAAATTGTCAATTTTTTATAGTTTTTTCTTGAGGGCATCAGGAAAGTTTTTCTCTACTTGGCTAATTTCATACAACCATATGGATTAGTACCCATTTGTACTATACAGATTGGTACCCATCCATACTGTACATATCATAGGTTTTTGTAGCATTAGTAGGTAGTACAATGACATATTAAGAAAATTCCTTGTTGTAGGTCACTTCTATGTCATCCTATACTGCATGATTAGATTAGTCAAGTATGATCTGTGCATTGTCATTTCAGGGTATGAATTTGTTTTAAATTATATGTAGGTTTTAATATTATTAAAATTTTAATTTAAAATGTTGATGGAATTTTGCATAGTGCTTGGTTCGTTCAGCCTTGTAGCCCATGGTCTTGCCTAGCACATAAGGGCTAAGCCCTGGGTGGCACGGTCTTAGCTCTTTTCCCTTGCTTTGATTGCTTGAGTGGCACCACCATTGTTGGGTGTGGTAGAATTTTTTAAACAAAACTTTATTGTTGCGGTCCTATGGGCACCAAATGGATTAACACCCAAGGGCCCAAATTTTGTCCCTAATGTCTGAATTGATCATTTTTTTTCAAAATTCGATAACTTGCAATCCAAGAGTTAGTTTTTTGCAAACAAGATATTGACAAAAAGTTAGTTTGACAAAATTCATAGTAGTGTAGGTTATTTTCCAAATTTTATCTCTTTAGTGGTAGTTATTGTTGATTGAAGTCAAATCTTCATTTTTGGCTACTGAGCGTATAACATTTTGCCACAATCTTTGATTTTTGTGATTCTTGCAATGTTGGAAAGGTATTAAGGAGCTCTACCATGTCATTCATGCACTTTTTTCTAGTTCTATCCCAAGTATCTTTTATTCAAATTTGTGCATATTCACATTCTGGTTGATCACTTTGACATACTACCACTTGGGAAAGTGCAATTTTGCTATTTGTACTTCATTTTAGTTCTAGAACTATTTTATCTCCTATTGCTTCATTCAAATTCTAGTGTTACTCTTTATCGATAGTTTTTTAGTGTTCCTTGGCATTAGGTTGTTGTTACATTATCATGATTCTAGGGTTTTTCCACAATGATTTTCCAATGTTTATAACATTAAAATTATCTTTCCTTTGTTTCTTGGATTAAGGCTCCACTAATACTCCACTAGTGTGCTTCCAATGTTTCTTTGTAGTAGGTTATTTCATTGGGTGAGTTGAATGGTATCTCTTTGTCTCTCTTATGGGGGGTCTTTTTTTTCGTATGGGGTTTTGTCCATTTCATGCATCATTGAGAGTATTTTGTATTTCTTTTCTCTTTCGGGGAGGAGTTTTGTCCCATTGATTTTTCTCCTTTTCTTTATTTTTGAGAGATTGCATTGCATATGTACATGGGTACCTAACATGGCCTCTAGCCAAGACCCATCTTTGTGTCATTTGCATAATAATCTACTTCATAAATTGTACTTAAGGGGGGGTGTTGGTGTAAATAGGTGTTTTACCTATCTAGGTTCTATTTACATGTTAAGTCCACTTAGGTCCTAGGAGGGAATCTTTCTAGATAGTGTTAGTTGTCACTAGATCTTATCTTATCTTTTGGCATTTAATGCTTGTGTCCTAGGTAATTTAATATTTTTTGAGGTATTTTTCTCATTGTACAAGATAAGACACATGTCAATATCTTGTCTAATCCTATCTCACAAATTTCCTTTATAAGTAAGGCATCTATATGTACATCATATATTCAATCCAAAATCTTGCATCCATAATCATAGCATGATATTTCTATCATATCTCTTATGTCCAAGTTATTGTTGTCTTTCAAGTGATCCTAGGGTGTTGAGGATTTCATCATAAACTCCTACACTTAACACCCTTTACCATAAGGAGTTCATGATGAGAATTCTTCCACCAGGAGGAAGAATTTGAAACCTTCAAGTGAGGATAATCTAATGCCAAGTGACTAGTAGAAAAGCACCACTGACACTAAAATGAGATTCCCTCAATAATCCAAAGATTGGCTCCATGAGCTACCACCAACCTATAAAACAACCTCCACCAAGAGAGGTGAAGACAAGTTCAACTCCAAAATATTATGAATGTAGGTGGTATGAGAGAGTGTGGTAGTGGCATTATCCACTGGTAATGAGAGACGGTCCCAAAGAATTACCAATATCTATATCATATGAATTATGCTAAAAATGAAGTGATATATTCAAGAGGTGAATCCAAATTAGAAACTAATTGAAATACTTTGTGAGAGGGTTGAAAAAGAGGGCATCCAAGGCTTGTAAAGTTGGGCATGTTGTCCCCAAAACCAAGAGCAAGTATTAAGCACACCATCCCAATTAGAGATTGAATTGAAAGTAATTGCAAAAAATTCCTTCATAGAAGGGTAAATTTTCATCTTCCATTCCTTAATGAGATTCTGAGCTACTCATTTCTTAGAATTTCCTCTAAAACCACAACAGGAGGGAGAGAGTTGGTAGAATTATAGATTTCCCTATTGTAGGAGAAGTATGACCTCCAAAAGAACCAGTATCATGCTTCAGAGGATAATAAGAACCCCCTCATATACTAGTAGCAAATTACTTACCTATGTAGTAGACCTAGAACCCACAAAAAATCAATGCAGGAAACAAGAGATATAAGGGAGTAATGGGGTGGAGAAAAATGTGTCATAACCTCCTTACTAGAAGGGTAAAGTAAAAATTTGTGCCACACTTTTACTTAAAGGAAACAACCAATAATGATTCAACTTTTAAACTTGAACAACTAAATGGTGGGATATATGTTTTGAATTTTGCAATGACATAAACTAATAAAATGTGTATTTTTTAGTATCTTTTATGTTTTTAATTTAGAAAAAAAATTAAAAATTATTTGAATATAGTTTTTTTATTAATTGACACTATAAGTTAGTTGTTTTTGATAGAGGAAAAAATAGGTTTTACAGGGACCCTAAACCACAAAGTTTATAGAATTTATATAAGGAGTAAGCATTAAAGAACCCAAAACAAGAAGGCTACAGAAAGAAAAGAGCCAAAAAAGCAAAACCACCCCCAACCCAAGACCAGCAAGGGCCACCAAAAAAACCCAGCCAAAAGAACCAGTAACAAAAACAACCCACAACTAACTTAAGGATTTTAGAGCATCAGCAGCCTCAGCTTCAAGAATGTGCATGTCCTAGGAACACTTTTTCAGAGCTTGAACCATCTGGGGCATAGGAGGTGCCTTCCTCTTCAGATTAGCTCTCATCCTCTTCGAGATACCATCATCCTCAGTCCTAATTTTGTCCTTTTCGGCTTCCAAGTCCATGATCAGAGATCCCTGATGTGTGTTATCCAATTTATTAGTCATAGCATTAATGATAATGGTGTTATGTTGCACCATTATGTGGTTGTGCTCCATAATAGTTTTCATGGTATCTTTTATTTTAATGATTTCTACTTCCATACACTTGACCTTACCTTCATTATCCTCAGCCTCCATCCTTATTTTGTCCTCATTTCTCCCTCCCTCCATGGGATTAAGGGAGTTGACTTTAACTTCCAAATCCTCCAGCTTGCTATTGAGGGCCCTATTTCTAAGGTTAAGGTCCTTAATTTCATGGAAATACCACTTCATAATTTTGAAGTAGTCAATGACACCAGTTCTTGTGATAGCCAAGATATCCCTAGGGAACTCACGGTCCAACTTAAAATAATGATCTTCAGAGTTAAGGTCATTAGGGAATCTGGGTCTATTCTCTCTATCTGTGGCAGTGTAGGAAGAGAAAGAGTCTTTGTTGGCATTAGGGACCAGAGAAATATCCTCTGGGGTATCCTCATAGTAGGAGACCAATTTATTAGCGGGGGAACCCTTTTGAATGGACTTCTCTTTCAGAATAGCTCTACTGGGGTTTTTGAGAGTGCTTGATTTTTTGAGTGGGGGATTACTCTGCAGAGTTTTCTTACCAGAATTGTTAGGGGATTCAATTTGCTCAAAGTTAGGCTTATTATTATCCTCTGACACACTATTATCCACGTCATCATCTTCAAAGGACGAGGCCGAGATAGGGTTGGATAAGGCCAAAAAATATTGAAAAAAGAATTTATATGAGACATCAATCTTTATATAGTACATTTTTTTTCCTTCAAATTTTTTGTGTATTTATAACTTAAAATTTTAGTGCATGGATATTTTTTTTTCTGATTTTGATAAATATATATAACTATATATTATATATATTTATAATTTTTTGTGTATTTATAACTTAAAATTTTAGTGCATGGATATTTTTTTTCTAATTTTAATATATATATATGTATATATACATAAATATTAAAATGTGTGTATTGAAACAAAGTTATTTCCATTCGACGTCAAATTTCATATTAAATATTTATCTAGAATAAAAAAATTATACCATTTTGATATAGATTCTTTAATCCAATGCATCATATTTTTTCTTCTTTAAATTTTTAACTTTTAATATTTTTCTTGACATGGTATAATCAACCTAATATTTTTGTGTTGATAACCCACTTTTAGTAAAAATAAAAAATAAAATATGGATTATAATTAAACTATTATAATATATATTTTTGAAAACTATACTTATGGATCTACAAAAGGGTATTTTTACATTTAAAAAATATTATTTATATGAGTAGGACTTGTCGAAACATCAAGTTTTTCAACTAATTTTACTATTTTGTTAAATTGACCTCAAAGTGGTGCTACATATGCATTTAGCCAGCAATTTTAGTTGCAAAATTTGTGAACACATCTAACTTAGCTAGAATAAATCTTACTATATCATATGTTTGACCAAAATATTTTTTTTATTAGAAATACATAAATTGACTTGTGCTTATAAGTTGGTTGAAAGTTTGACACAACTTTGTAATTTTACCCAAAAGTACTAATGTTAGCAAAACATCCTAACACTAAACCATGATGAAGATCTAGGGGTGTATTTGGTATCATATCAACTACAATCCCCAATTGCACAAAATCGATCATGAAACCAAGAGTGAAGCCAAAATCATAGGTAAATGTAGAAGAGCACTATGAGTTAGATCTACAACTAGGTCATTCACTCCAAGGCTTGAAGCCATGTTATATTCATCTGTAAGCAAAAAAAAAACATTTGAAATCTAAGTAGTGCGTGAGATGGAGTGGGAGGTTGACACTACAAAATAAATCCATTGATTTTGTAGTGTAGGAAAAGTGATCCTAGATCTAACTAGGTTAACTAGGATTAACTTGTTTTCACTTTGACTCCAAATTCAAATACAAACCAACTAGGGATTGATGATTGGATTTCTGCCGCAAGGGAGATCCAATTTCCTAAGGCTTGTGTTATCTTGAGTTGTAAAGCTGACAAATTTTATGTGTTTTAACAAGCCTATTTGACATATAACCCTAAATTTAAAAAATGCAGTTTACCGTATAGACAAAAATATAACCTAACATAACAATTGTAGATCTGCAAAGGAGATATAGAGAGAAACCTATGAATGAAATTTGATCCTAATTTGCAAGGACATGGGAGTGGACATCTTAGACCAGAAAGTTAACCTTTTATGGATTTGCAAATCTTAGATGTTGTGTTATAGTCTGCACTATGTTTTATGTGACTAGCTCCTAACAAAAAATTTAGATCTATCCTGCACACTTGAAAAGAGGGGGAAATGTGGTGTTGTATAGGGGCTTTCCTAAGTAAAACCCTATTTTTTATTTCTACCTCCACGTATAGCAAATGATGATGATCAAGAGGGTGTGCCCTAGGTCGGGTAGATGCCAAACAACAAAAATAATTGACTGAAATAAAATAATAAATGACAATGTTACCTTGGTATGAAATTATTGATGAAGTGATGTCACACCACAAGTTTCTTGATGAATTCTTGAATGATTTGAAGACCTGTAATAGTTTATTCTACAAAACACGATAGATTGTTGTGGATAGCATGTAGAGGATAACTCATACATCTTCATAAAAATGGCATAATTGATCATAATAGATCCTTGTTCATAATTTCTTCCTTCTTCCTAATTTCTTGCAAGCATGATCTTGATTGATGAAAGTGTTGTAATAATTTTGTTACTTTTCCCTTGAATTTTCCTTAACTGCTTTTAGGATGCTTAATTGTAATTCCAAAATTGCTAGTTCTTGCCAAGTAGGATTTCAAATGGTGGAAAAGATTTGTATTTATATGCATTTCTTTAATTCTCACAAAAGTAATTACTGACAGTTGACAAATGAAATTGGATTTTTAAATGTTAAAATGTCGATAATGGAATATTTAAATTGGGGCCAATATAAGCTAGATAGGGGTGCTAGCACCCTAGTCTAGACCTATTTTGGGGTGTTTTGTGTTGTTAAATAAATATTATATAACAATTCCTAATTTAATTTTTATTTTCCTTATATTACCATAAAATGGGAAGTTTTAATAGCACAATAAGGTCCAAGAACATAGGGGAAGCTAAACCTAATGTGAAATTGTCAAGGGCGACAATTTACGATATTAAATTTTTTAAAGAGAGTAGGAAAATGTATGTAAAAAAATTGTGATGTAGTGAAATGGGATCTAAGGGTAATTGTTAAACTAAATCACTCTTTCCACCTTGGGACATTTGGGGACACGAAAAAATCACCAAAAGAAATTATTTGGCTACTATCCTTAAGGAAGTCCAAAATAGTTGGTCAAGATTTTGGTCCCCTTTTTTTGTGGTGGTTTGATAATGAGATGATAGAGGTTGATATTTTCAATTAGATCACTTACGGCTAAAGAGATGGACTATCACAAATCCTAAAAAATATAGAACAAAAACATAAAAATTGAGAGCAGATCTAAGTTGTGTAGATAAAGGGGCACATGTGATATGAATTTGAGTTTGATTTGATTTGATTGGAGCTTTGGGAACCCTAGTCTAAAGATTTTGAATTTTTGGATCAAAAAATAGGTACACAAATAGTAGGGTTTGCAAGCCTTTGACAGTGAAAATCTAGATCTAAACTTCGACAATTTGCAAACTATCTATTTTTTCCTAATTCAAGGAAAGAAGGTGCTTGAATGCTTGAGTTAGGTTTGTATGCTTTGAGATATTCAATACACTTTGATCCACTTCAAAACTATAATGTGCAAGAAGGACAAGGGAAGAAGGGTTGTTTCATATATGGGCTTGCATTGGTCCAACCTCATTTTGGTGTTTCCACCTCCACAAGAGGCTATAATGATAATGATAAAGAGTGCTTACCCTTGGTCGGGCAGAGGAAAATGGATAAAAATGAATGATAAATGACATTTTTGTGACTTACCACTTAGATCTAAATCTCTTATTGGACTAAGGTCATTTGGCTCATCGTATACAAGGAGAAATCAAAGTTTGTTTGAAGATCCTACAAGTGTTAGTGCTCACAATAATAACAACCATGAAACATCTTACTATGCATAAACATGAATTTTTTGATGTGTTGTGGACATGAATTGGGTTGATAAAGCATTGTAGATATTTTTCTTATTATGCTCTTGAAATTGCCTTAATTTCCTTTTCGAATTTTCTTTAGCCCAGATCAAATTGCATTAGGTAGAATTATATGCTCAAATGGAGGGAAATACTTATATTTATATGAGTTTCAACATATTTTGCATTAATTTTTATGATAAGCTGACAAAGGATTTTAAATTCATAGATATATTAATGTCGATAATAAAACATTAAATTTAGGGCCCTATTAGGAGGGACAACGGTGTTGGGGAACCCTAGTATAGCCCTATTTTAATTTTTAGATATTTGTTAAATAAATATTTATTTTAATTTCTCATATTTAATTCAATTTCTTAAAAACGATAATTAAACGAGTAATA
The DNA here is from genome assembly GCA_007258455.2 of Sequoia sempervirens. Taxonomy (NCBI): domain Eukaryota; kingdom Viridiplantae; phylum Streptophyta; class Pinopsida; order Cupressales; family Cupressaceae; genus Sequoia; species Sequoia sempervirens. The sequence continues at coordinate 32,271,162 of VDFB02047230.1, read as the reverse complement.
AATAAGCATAAATAATCCCAAGCACTTAAGAGGGAGCCAAACATAGTGTGAAATTGTCATGGGTGACAATTTACGATGCTACATAATTCTTCTTACTATTAATTATCTTTCCTCCTTATACCATTAAATATTAAGTAATTTTAATTGATGAAGTAATTTCTACCCATCTTAGAAGTGTCGAATTCATAATATATCAGAGATAGTCATAACAACTCTATGTCACAATCTCACATACTGACCCTAATTATAGTAAGCTCCCACAAAAATTAGGGTCATCCCTAGACCTATACCTATACCTAAAGGGTTCATTCTTAGTGTCCCCACCTATGTGTTCATTTTTGGGAATTAGAGGCTATGTAGTTTGTACACCAATAATAGATAGGCTTCATACTCTCCTTTGATATGAGATTTTGATCTCATTCTAAAATCACATCCATTAACTCATTTTATACTTTCAATTCAATCCATTCACAATGATATGATAGTAAATACATTCTAGTCAAATGTCAGTTCAAAGACAACATTAATTTGAATGAACACAAACTAGTCCATATGATTATTAGCCCATGTATACATCACATTTACACTAAGTGATTAGCTCATGTACACAATATGATTAACTCATGGGGTGATCCGATAATAGTGTACCCCAATATTTGGCCAAAGTGGGATGTTCAAATTGACTTTTTTTAATGAAACTTACACCTTCTATCATCCATATCAGCTAAACAATTAAGATTTTGAATATGATGTGAACTAGTGGTTTATGATATTTTGTGTTTAAATTCTAATTTTATTAATTTTAATTTTATAAAATGATTTATGATTTTTTTATATGTAAGTTTTAATAACTTTTTTTAATGTTAATAATATTTTTAAAAATTGGCATTTATTCCACATTGGATAAAAATTTTATTAAAAAAGATAAAATTATATTTCTCAAACATAAATTGTTAGCACCAATATCTAGTGTGTAGATATTTTTTCATAATTTTTAAAATTCTTTTATCTATTTTTTTGAAGTGAGATTAATTATAATTTAGACAAAGTTTTATTCCATATCATACAACTTTTTTTTTACTACCCAAATTAACATTTTTTTGTCGAATCAAGGACATCAATACCTAATGTATATATTTTTTAGAATTTTTTCTTTATTTTTATATTTTTCCATGTGTAGAAAAAATACCTTGGTGTTCAATGAAAAACCTACGTTTGCTAGTAAATAGAAAATATTTATATAATAATCACATTAATTATATTTAGAATTTCACTTTTTGGAAATCTTATTTTGGGGGCTATGAACCTATAACAACCCCATATCATGTTGATTCCATTTTTTTGTCCACCCAAGGTTTGGAAAATAAAAATTTGAGAAAAATATGAGCACCTAAGAAGAAAATCCCATCTAAGGGCCTTCTTTGAAACCTTTAAAATGAAGGTATCCAAGGGCCTTTATTTGAAGGTACACCTTAAAACTAATTTTCCTTTCATGTTTTAAAAGAAAACTTAAAATATCAAAAATATATATGACCTTTGAATGAAGGTGCACCTTCATTTGAAGGTATTTATGCAAACACACTTAAAAGGTATAGAAATATTGATCTAAAACATATTTTCCCAATATTTTACACCTTATATTGCTTAATCTAGTTACGTCACATAGGGGTAAGTACATGGAAACATGGGAGCAAGTAAGTGGCCACAATTTTTCAAAACCAAGAAAAAATAATATTGGATGATCTCAAATTGAAGATAAATACACTCAAATTTGAGGACATGACAAGAACAAAATTCATAGTGCTCTAAACCTACTTTCTATTAAACTACTATCTTTTTTTCAAATAGTGGAGACTAAGGGGTTAAAATAGGAGGAGCACACAAAGTACTCCTATTTTTATCAAAAAAATATAACGTAAGGTTCAGTGTGCTCCTCCTAAAATGTTAACTTGTTTTTAGTATTTCAAAAATAATTTTGGTGAAAAATTAGCTAGCACCATGTAGTTTATGCCTTTTTTTTTGCTAATTTTTTAATAAATATATGATTTTTTACTAATTTTAAAAGTGGGCACATCTAAAGAAAATAAAAAATTGAGCATGTTCACCCCTAAATGTTTTTGAAACTAATCAAAAATCATTTTTTTAAAAATGTGTATATAGAATAGAGTCTAGAATGTAAAAATGTAATTTATTTCAGATTTTGATGAATAGATAAACACATGAAATAAAAGATATTATACATAAGCTTTCAAAAAAAAGGAAGAAACTAGTGAAAGGACTTAAAGATCAAAACCTTAACATATTTAAAATGTAGAAAAAATTACATGGTTAAAAAATTAAGAGATACCTTGATATTATTGTGATATTTTTTCAACACAAACAATGCAAACTTGATGAAGTGCACACTTATATCTAGCATTTTTTAAAAATTAGAAAAACACACCTTTTGACATTGACATGTAAGTCCAACCCTTTGGATTGCATGCCCAAGGAAAATCCAAATCTAAGGGTTGTAAATGGCCAAAGAATCTATGCAAACATGAGTACACTATAGTACACTCACATTATTACACACTCAAGTTATAACACACTTGTGTAATAATGCGCTTGTATTATAATGGGCTATCACTATAATATGCTCACATTTATGTGAAGAAAAAATAATTTGAAGAGAGAGGGAAAGTTAAGAAAATTTGAAAGAGTGAGATATAAATATATAAAAAGATAGAGAGGGGGGAGATATAAATAGAGATAGAGGGATATATCTCTCCCTTTATCCCTATCTCTCTCATTATTTATGGATCAGTGTAGGATCATGGGGATCCAAACTAGGCCCTTAAGTGGCAATGAAAATTCAAAAAAGTAGACTTAAAAGAAACTTCACATAAGAATTTGAATAGGTTATTAACATAATTTTGAAAATTGTGTGGTTGTGTGGTTTTCACCATGGTTTAATTTAATCTCTATTTGGTCTCTCCTCTTGTGGTTTGGATCTTCTCAAGTATTGAACTGCTCTACTCTATATTTATGGAGAGCTCTTTCAGGGTTTGGGTGTCGGTGAGATTTCATGAGATTAGAGAAAATTCTCCATTTTCTTTGGAAAATTTGAAAAGGACTTTTGTTATTGAATGTAATAAAGTGTTAGAGTAAAGTAATTAATTAACTTAACTCTCCTCTTAAGACTTCACTTTATGCACATATATTAGTCATTTAATAATTAATATTAATTATTAAATGCACTCACCTTAGGGTTAGGTTTTCCTTTCAGTTTTGATCTCCTTTTATAAGGATTGATCTCTTGTATTGTATGCTCTTGATTCATTTTTTCTCTGATAATACATTTTGCACATTGTCAGAGCCAAAACCCTTGTTTTGTTCTCTCTCTTTCTCTGTGACAAGTTTCTTGCATGCAGGTGTTCTTTGGGTTCTGTGGATTTGTATTTCTCAAATCCTACATGGTATCAGAGCCGATCTGCTGTAGCTTGTTCAGTTTTTGAAAGAATTAGAGATCTAGGTTTTGGTTGCATCAGATTTGTGTTTGTCTTCTATTTTTTATTTGGAATAGGGGGTTCCTTTTTTTGGAGCACTTCGAGCTCAAACGGACCTCACCGTTGAGCTCGCAGCATCCAAAAACCCCTATTTTCATATAAAACACGTCTGATTCGAACACAGTTGCTCCATAAGGAAAAAAAAATTCGCCCCAAGGCCGTATGGCCCCAGGGCACGTAGATCGAGGTCAAAAATTGCACAAAAATAAAAAAAATAAAAATAAAAACAAAGTTTTTTTAAAAAAAATTTGTGCGGCTAGTGTATTTGTGGGTCGTCGCCCGCCGGCCACCGAGCGGCCACCAGGTAGCTACCCGCCAGCCGCTTCGGCCAGTGGAGCCACCGGGTAATCGCCCGGCCACCGTCGCAGGTGGCGACCAGTGGTCACCGCCAGCGGTAATCGCCCGCAGTTAACCGCTAGCCACCCACCGATAGCCCCTGAGGGCTTTAAACTTCAGCAGCTGGTCACGTGAGTGACCAGGGGCTCCTCCCTAGGTGCCAGACTGCCCGCCCCTAGTCCTGCATATGACCAGGGGCCCTGTTTTTTTAGCCCCTGAGGGCTTTGGGGACCTTGTTGGCCTTTTTGGAGCTATTTTACGAAATCGAGTGTAAAATGGATGTTTTAACTTGGATTTTCAAATGGAAATAGGAATTGGAAAGCTAGCTCCGAGCCCGTTCTGATGGTGTAGGAAATTTTTCAAAATTTTCCAGTTTGGTTGCATCTTTTCCCAGTCAAAGTTAGATGATCCTTTTGCACTCTAAGGGGCATAACTTGCTCAATTTTGCTCTGTTTTTCGCAAACAAATAGGCGTTGGAAAGGTGTTGCAGTGATATTTCCAGATCTGTAGTTTATTTCATCAGAAAATTTACCAGGTAACTTTTATTCAACTTTGTGTGTTTTTACACTTTGCTCAATTACTTGGACACTCTGGCACCTACATGGGTTTTATTTGCATGGGATGGGTTATATTAATTTGATCTAAATGTAGTAAGGTCAGATTTCTCATTTTTTTTCATTTGAAGAGTTATCATGGGTTTTTCTACTCACCCTTCAGTTGTTATTCTGGAATGGGGTAATTATGAGTCATGGGCAAAGGGCATACTTACACATTGTAGGTGGCTTAATATATTTCCTTATTTGTATGATCTCATACCTAAACCAACCACTTCAAAGGGAAAACTAGTTTGGGATATCATTAGAGATCACATAGTAGGACTTATACTGTCTAGCGTTGATGATGACACTGTGTGGGCTATATTGGACATTGATTGTCCCCACCCACTTTGGACATGTCTTTGGGAGATCTATGGAGACCCCAATATCTCTCCATTCCTAGAGGATCCTGCTTCAGATTGTCTTTTATCCCTTGCTTGGAGAGATAATACACCCTTTGTTCATGATACTTTAAAGGAACTTGAGTATTTAGACACCCTTACATATTATGATGGATCAGAGGATTGTCTCACAGTTCCTACTCTTCAGACTGAGATCATACATGTATCATCTGTTGTTCCTGATGACATCAGTATCGCCACATTGGCCCCTATGGATTCAGTTCAGCATCATGACCATCTTGGTCATTCATTATCTGCTACATCATGGGATTCTTATCTTGCAGACACATTCTTGTTTGTTGAGTCTCACACTACAGATCTTGAGGATTATTTTGAGGAAATTCATCTCCTCTACCTGGACAGTCAGGTTATCACTATATGCCCACCATTATCAGTGCATTCAAAGGTTGCATTTCAGGTTTCTCCACATCCGTTTGGATTTGACATCATTTGTTTTAGTTCAGACAGCGAGATTCTTCAGCATCCTATCATGGCACACATCTTGAGACAGATTGGTTCATCACTCTTCACAGGGTTTCTTCGACATCGTCCTTTGGATCCGTTTCTTCCCAAGGGGAGGAATATCATTTGCCGCTTCAGGATCTCTTTTTGGATTCTACATCAGGCATCTACCATGGTGACAGGAGTTTCTTCATTGTGGGGGGGCCTTCTTCTCTCTTATATGATAGAAGCTGTCTATGGGGGATATCATGTAATCCACCTCCTATCCTTCTTTCATTAGTGCATTTTATTCCTTTCTTTTCTCTCTTCTGGAGTAGAGTTTTTCCCATGAGGTTTTCTCTATTTCTCTGCTTTATAGAGATCTGGTTGTATTTGGGTACCTGATCAGGCCATGTTGTCGGGACCCACTGTTGCATTGTAGTTCCTTTGCTTTCTTCTGCATTGTTTGTAGCTGCATTGTAGCTCATCTTAAGGGGGGGTGTTAGAGTAAAGTAATTAATTAACTTTACTGTCCTCTTAAGACTTCACTTTATGCACATATATTAGTCATTTAATAATTAATATTAATTATTAAATGCACTCACCTTAGGGTTAGTTTTTCCTTTCGGTTTTGATCTCCTTTTATAAGGGTTGATCTCTTGTATTGTATGATCTCGATTCATTTTTTCTCTGATAATACATTTTGCACATTGTCAGAGCCAAAACCCTTGTTTTGTTCTCTCTCTTTCTCTATGACAAGTTTCTTGCATGCAGGTGTTCTTTGGGTTCTGTGGATTTATATTTCTCAAATCCTACATCAAGTATATGATGTTATCTCTATAGTTCTTGGGAGTGATTGGCTTGAATTCCATGTCATTGCATTTCCACATGAATTTTCCTCCTATTTTTTTTGAATCTGATGGACATCTTGTGGTGTACGAAGATACCAGTCAAATTCCTTGTTGGGACCTATCTCTTACCTCATATTTGTCCTCTTTCTACTCTACAACCATCACTTGAAGGTTATGATATCCTTCATAGCACTAATTCAATTGGAGGTGTCCTTTGTTGCCAACATTTTCAATCTGAACATCACCTCTCAACCCTTCTATGTTCTATGACTCATGGCCTTATTGATGATTGTCTGCAGGAGTTTAATTGTCGAATTAGTAGAATGCATTGTAGATTGGGTAACTCCCTTTGTGATTCCCTAAAAACCCTCTTTGATGCAGTACAATTCCTAATTCTCCATTGATTGGTCGAACCACAAGATGTACCTTTCTTTCCTCCTCTGGTTGCACTTGATTTGGGGTATTTCTCCTAATCTTCTTGTTGTTGGGTTCTTGTTTTTCTGACCTATTTTTTGTAGGAATTCATTTTCTATGGTGGTTTCTTGGTGTTTTTAGCTTGCATGGGTTTGTCTTTTTGGGCTTCTTGGTGATCTACCATCTTCTCAAACCATCTTCTTGCACCATCCTCCTTTAGTGGGCTTCACGGTGCTATGTTTCTCTCTCGCCACCTTCTTGTATTCTCTACATTACCTATAGTGTAGATTTTTGCTATCATTTACTCACAGCCTCATCTTATAATTTGCACTATGGTTGTGCTTCTATATTGGCCATGTTATCTTGAAGCTTTTCTTCTTCCTTCGGTATTACTTGGCCTTGTCTTGTCAAATCTTTTTCACCTCATTTTTTTATTTTATATTCTAACATCATGAAGCATCAACTTGTAATTTTTCTTTCCGCTCTTTGGCTTGCAACTCTTTTCTATTTGAATAAAATTTTAGTGGCTTGCCACTTTTTAAAAAACAAGAATACATAATTTTGAAAATGTTTAGGAATAGAATTTTTTGAAAATTGAATATAGTTTGTAAGATACTAGGCCCTTTTTGGAAAAAAACTAATTTGATTTGGTGAAAATATAAGATTTCAATGTAGTAGTACATTAAAATTTAAAACAAATAAAAAGCATGTGTTTGTCTGACCACCCTAATGAAGAGAAAAATAAATGTTTTTTTCAGAATCTTTCAATATAAGTAGAGGACACATGCCTGAATGTGACATATATTTTTTTATAATTTTTTTACAAGTAAATAATTAGTTATGAATTTTCTAGTAGGATTTTTTTTAAATACTAAAAATCGTTTATTTGGCCACCCTAACTTGGTCAAAATTTTATGAAATTCAATTTTATTTTATTTTAAACTATAGTTTGTGAAGCATAGTGTGTTATGCATCTTTCGGATTCAAAAAATGTATAATCATTTAAAAGTTACAAATGTTTTTCAATCAGCCTATCAATCAGGGCTATACATAGTGCATGTAGAAAATAAATAATAATTACCTATTAAATTCAAAATAAAGCATATCTTATATCGGTAAAATGTTGACAATTTTTTGAATAAACCCTTTTCGTTTCATCAAAATTGGATGAAAAAAGTTGTCAGCATGAAGGGTGAATTTTGAAAAACCCTTGCAACCCCTGTAAACACTTTGAGGATGTTGAATTTAAGGGTTGGATGCCCCCAAGAGAAATCCCAAAGCAATAACGAAGCAAAATGTATATCTATTATTAACAGGTATCTGATAGAAATGGATATCCATTTTTTAAAGGTAAAAATGGATATCTGATATAAAATGAATATCCGTTATTTTAATTTAAGAAATGGATATCCATTTCTTTAAATCAGAAATATTTATATAAAAATCAATATAGATTTAAATTCAAGATGTTATAATATTAATATTAATATAAATATTTATGTATTACATATTAATTTATAATATAATATATACTAAATTAATAAATACTAGGAAGCATTAATATTAATATAATATACATTATATTTAATATAAATATTTAATGCTATATTAAATATATATAATATATATTATAAAAAATATTTGATGGAAAGGATATCCATTTTTTTTAATTAAAAATATTAATATATACATACATATATATATATATATCACCATAGATTAAAATATAACATGTTATAAGACTAATATTAATATAAATATTTATACATATTTAAAATATTAAAATATATAATATAATATATGATAAATTAATATATACTAGGAAATATTTGTTAGATCCACAAGACAACTGAGAAGGGGGTGAATCAATTGTATACTTAAAAACATTCAATCCCTCATTATCATTCAAACCCTTGTTAGCCCTTAAACCTTTATAATGCATTAGTAGAATGTAAACATATGAAACAATAATGCAAACACATCTAGAAACATAAGAACACCAGATTTACGTGGAAAATCTAAGAAGGGAAAAACCAAGATGAGGATTAGCTCACATATATATGAATTGCAACACCAAATACAATTAGGCTCCCTACCTAGAAAAAGAAGAAAGGTTCATTGTCAATGGCTCACTACTAAGAAGAAAGAAGATAGTAGAAAATTGTTACAAAGATATTCGATATATCAAGGAAACAAGAGAAATCCACCATTGAAACATTATGCCATCTGCAACCTTTGGCTCACTACCTCTAGCAACTTCAAGCACACTTAAAATGTAGACCCTTCTACTCACTACATCAGATTCATAGGCATTAAGCCCACACTCAGATCACCACACTTAATCAAATTAACATCTTTCACATTCTTTCTATAGATCCACACACATCTTCAATAATTTAGCTTACTTATATACCATCCATGACCTAAACAATCTCAATTAGTTCAACCTAAATGAAATGTATGCACCTAAAATGTGCCACACCAAAATAGGTCGGCACCAAACACCTATGTGGTGGAAAGAAGTGAAGGACGACCAAATCAAGGGTTAGGGTATGTGCAGGATCATCATGGAGAAAACAAGCCCTTAAGTGGCAAAAAATTCAGAAAAATCAAAATTAGACAACTTGACATAAAAATTTGAATAAGTTATCTATATTATTTCAAAAATATGTAAGAATAGAATCTGTAGCAAATTGAATGTAGTTTCTAAACTACTAGGTTTTTTTTTTTTTATAAACTATTTGGTGAAGATTTGAAATTTCAATGTAATAGTACTTAAACTTCAGGGAAAAAATAAGTAGGCATCTGTCTGACCACCTTAACCACAGTAAAATGATAATATTTTTTACATAAGTAGAGGACTCATGTCTAGATGTGATGCATATTTTTTTGTAATTTTTTTCCAAGTAAATAATTAATTATGAATTTTTTATTACAACTTTTAAAAAATATAAAAGCTCGTATGTCTGACCACTTGAACTTGGTCAAAACTTCATGAAATTCAGTTTTTCTTTTTAATCCTATAGTATGCAAAGCATAGAATGTGACACATGTTTTGGATTAAGAAAATGTGATACCATTTGAAAGCTATAGAATTTTTTCAATCAGCCTATCAATCGAGACTTTAGTCGTAATTCAAATAGAAAATGAATAATAATTATTTATTAAATTCAAAGTAAAGCATAATTTATATTGGTGGAAAGTTGAGAATCTCCTTTAAAAACCCTTTTCATTTCATCAATTTTGGGTAAAAAAAGTCGTCAGCCACATACCCTACAAATACCCATCATATCACCACTTTTTGGCCCATCATGATCTTGCACATGCCCGTTAACTAGGACCCAAATTCACATCACCACACTACTCAACACATTCACAATACATGAGGTACCTTCACAAATAGCACTAACATGCCAAGTTAGCCAAACCTGAACTAGCACTACAAGCGACCACATACATGCTTCTCTAGGTCATGCGGACTAGACAACAACAATTCACAATATCCACTCAATATCTCAAAATATTCCAATATTATTAGAATATTTTGCAACTCTGTCACGACCACCTGAAACTAAGAACACCATCATTCCATGCAACTAGACATACTACCATAGAACACAACTTACTAACCAACCTTGTAGAACACCTCAACACTTGAAACCTCAAGGGAAGGAAGTTAAAAATAATATAAGCATGCTCCCAAATCTGCAAGACAAGAAACTTTACTGTGGAGAAATGAGGAGCAATCACATTCATCCTAGGCAACCTTCTGCATAGATAGATAAATTGTCAAACATAATTTTCACTATATAGAAAGATGTAGAAACTAAAACTCAAGATATAAAACCTTTGAACACCTTTAATCATCATATCCAAACCACACAATCATATCTTCAACCATGAAGAAATACGAAGCACAACACAAAACACACCTCTATCATATTGCACACTCTTTTATTCAAATTTTCTAAAAGCACTTGGAAACCAAGAGAACTTACTACAATTGTAACTCTTATCCATCAATACATCAATGAAAAAACTGATGGAAACACCATAGCACCCTCTATCAAGTCAAAATACATCCATACTAGCACAAGCTCTTGACAACACCAACCATCTCCATACTATTGGCATCAATGACCAACACCAATTTACTATTGAAACCAATGACAACACCAACAATATATTTGCAATAATCTCCTCCTTTGTCATTGATGGCAACACCAGTTCTCAAACCATCAACAACAAAGGAAACCAACAAAAACTCTACAGCAAGAAGCACTCCCCCTGATTGGAGTATCTCTTCACTCTTCACACTCTGATTCTCTTGCTCTTAAACACTCTCTCCTATTGTTGTCTTCAAACTGTATTCAACCAACTCTCTCCCAAACAACTCTAGCTCTCTCCTGCAATACAACTATGGTTTCTCAACCAACTCTCACCCCCTTTGACATCAATGGGAAAGGGCCATAAACTCATCAAACTCTCTCTCTCCTACATTGAAATATTTTTCTCTCCCCCATTGACAATATTCAAAGGGAAGCACCTACACCTTTCACACATCATCTGCATAGAATTTTTCTTTTTGTTTTTCCCTTTTGACATCTACATACACTACTTTGACACCACTTGCAACATTAGCAAGCAACTGCAGTGCACTCAATTTTCTGTACTTTCCCCCTTAGGGACACAAAATATGCTTCATCTAACTGCATCAACATCACTACTACCTACTCCCCCTTAGAGCTACCCTTCAACATTGAAATCCAAGAACAAGAATGTATCTTGAATGCTCACCTAGACGGATGCAACAAATTATACATCTAATTGAAAGGAGAGGAAATAACCCCTAACTTCTATTGGAGATACTCAAATGTATCTTTTGGAAGAGCCTTTGTAAAGATATTTGTAACTTATCCTTTGTAGGCACATACTCCAACTTCACCTCATTCTTTACAACCTTCTTTCTTAGAAAGTGATACTAGATAGAGATATTTTTTGTTCTTGAATGCATTATCGGGTTCTTTGAAATACTGATATCACGTATTATCATATAAGATAGAAGTAGGTTCATCATATGATAATCTAATATCCTTCAATGTTTACTTCATCCATAATACATGTGTGCAATATGATGTTGCTACAATATATTCTATATCTACAATAGATAATGGCATTGAATCCTACTTCTTACTCAACCATGAAGCCAATATGCTTCCGAGAAAGAAAGTACTTCCACTTGTACTTCTTATGTCATTTGTACAGCCTACCCAATCTACATCTGTATATGCATTTAAGGGAAAATTATTATTCCTTGGATACCACAAACCAAAATTCAAAGGACCTTCAAGTATCTAAATATCCTCTCCAATACTACAACATTAGATTCTTTGGGGTATTCTTGAAACCTAGATACAAGACAAACTGCATGCAACATATCTAGTCTAGTAGTAGTTAAGTATAGAAATCCACTAATCATTGATCTATATTTTCTCTAATCAGCCTTAGGAGATTCACTAGTTTTTAATTAGCTTACTACTAGTAACTATAGGGGTACATACTGATTTAGAATCCTCCATTACAAACTTCTTCAACATTTCCTTGACAAATTTTGATTTTGAAATGAAAATACCTTTTTCTAATTGATTGATTTGTAATCAAGAAATTCATCTCCCCACACATTGACATCTCAAATTGTTTTTGTATTTCCTCTGAAAACTTCTTGCACATACCTTCATTTCCTCCAAAGTTAATGTTATACACATACACTACCACAATCAATTTCTCCTTCAACGTTGAAGTAAAGGTTGCTATCTATAGTACCTTTCTTGAATCCTTGTTGCAGCAAATACTTATCTAACCTTGTATATCAAGCTCCAGGAGCTTGTTTGAGACCATATAGTGCCTTCTTCAATCTACAGACCATATCAACATTATCTGATAACTAAAATCATTTCAGTTGTTTAATGTGTACCTCTTCTTCCAACTCACCATTCAAGAATGAAAATTTTAAATCCATCTAATAAACTTTGAAGTTTTTATGTGCTGCAAAATCCAAACACATTCTATCAGCTTCCATCATTTCCATCAAAGAAAATGTATCCTCAAAATCTAATCCTTCTACTTGTGAGTAGCCCATACACACAAGTCTAGTCTTTCTTCTAAAAACTTCTCCATCATCATTCAGTTGGTTCCTAAAAACCCACTTAGTTCATATCACATTCTTATTTGTTGATCTTGAGACCAATTCCTAAGTTCATTTTTTCTCAATCTATTCCAATTCTTCTTTCATAGCCTTGATCCAATTCTCATCTTCACATTCCCTAGCCACTATCTTAGGTTCCGACTCTAAAAGAACAAAAATTTACTTTTTCATATGTCGTAGCTTCTTTCTTCCTTGTCAACACACTTTTTAATCTTATCTCCAATGATCTAATTGTTACCTAATTTTACTTTTAGCTCAATCAGGTAGAGCTGGGATAGAATTTACAAGCTAAAGATAAAAGGTACACATTATTTTCTGTTAAAGTTCCATTCATATGCACAATAATATTATCAAATGAATTGTAGTTCATTATGCAAATGTATACAAGAGAAAGGATTACACAACTTTTGCATTATTGTTGTCTTTTATTGACAATTACAAATGTATAGTGTCCCACACAAGTCATGGGAGTAACTGATCATACATAATGAAATGCAACACAAAGATTAACTATACAACTGAAGAGGTAAAGAACATGAAAGGAAATTTGATTCGTCATTGCTTGAATGACAAATCACAAGGTTGTCAGTTGTGTCTCTAGCTCTTGCTCCAACTCCTTCATTGGTTGCTCCAGAGATACCTGTAGAAATAGATTGTGTTAGAGATTAGAATCAAATTTCTCTTCATATGCATGCATCAATAGATATATAATCTACTCCTATGAAACATTTGATCAAATATGTGAGATTTCATAAATATTCAGGAGAAAAAGATTCAATGCATCAATCGAAGCTCTTAGCTTCATTATTTTTATCTACCTTGTTTGTTCACTATACAGGTATAGGTTCATTTGATATCATAGAATTTCATGGTTTGACATCACAACATGTGGAGAAAAATGGGCTCCCACAAGGGTTCAGCCCAACATGTTTCCCTCTTGGATTTAAAGAGGGATATGAAGCATATTTTAATTAATGAAAAGTGACTTCAATCATAGCAGTCACTATAGGTTTCTAAGGAAGCATATCATCTGCTAGAATGCATTATGATAAGAAAGAAACACATCATCAATGGGGCAGTATAAACATACATGCCAAGATTCAAGAATCCTACTTTCTTATCACTGTTTTGGGACAGCAAAATATATGCATAAAAAAAAATAGTGAAACAACCTTCACTACAATGCAAGTATAGTTTATTCATTAAGTGCCATTGTGACAGTGCAATCACTATGGTAGCTATGGATTGTGCAGACCAAGGGCAGATTGGGGATTGTGCTATGGAGAGGACTGTCACAACCAAGTGCACATAGGCCTCAGGCAAGCAAGGGACAAATTCATTGTCGCGAACTCTTGATAGCATGAAGGTAGTGCTTTCTCCAATAGGAATGAATGCAGAATTAGCAAGGCTTAAGTTTTGAATTTGTGATAGTGCTCATTGATGAGCCTAGTTTTTGGTCTAGTTTTGGATAGAATCTATAGTCTATTTGCTCGTAGATGTCATGGAATTTAATGCTTAAGTGTTGGTATTGGCATAATGTTTCCCTCAAACCATTGACATTTGACATTACCCTATCTCTTCAAACTTTAATGATATTGGGCATAATAGGTGGGTCATCTATATTGATTTTTCATGTGATTAATGAATTTTTATTAGAGTGGTTATTGGTGTGCAGTTATTATGTGTACTAACCTTTGCCTACAGACTTAATACGCGAAGTTATGGAAGACACTGCCAGCTAGGCATGCACCATAACATCCAGTTAAGAAATCACTCGAAGTCAAAGGAAGCCGACAACAAAGATTCTTCATGCAACTGAATCTAACCACCTTGCAGTGGACCTTACTGATCGAGCATGCATGAGCATTACTATTGTGCTAGATTTGTGCTTGACTTGCATGTCTGAACGGATTCCATGCATGTGTAATGGTCGTTGCTCCACTTTCTCCTATTTTCCATAAAATGGTGTCCTCCCAGTCATGGAGTTGACTGCCTTGTTTAGTTGTAGTATAAATAATAATTTGATGCTCCTTCTTCAGGAGGTTGCATGATTTTTCATTGTACTCTCATTTTTCCAGATACATTACTCTTTGTATGCACGATTTATAGTGAATCAAATAAAGTTCAGAGTTTGAGCATCTAAGTTCTTGTTAGTTTAGAGGATACTTATCCAAGGGGGCCCACTTGGTGAGTAATCTGTCTTCTTAGTTTAGAATTAATTTAGTATTACTTGTTATTTGATACTTAGTTAGAAATATGGCATTGACTATTCCTACAGCCACTAGAAGTCCATTCCATGTTTATTCCTACAACCAAAGCAAACAAAGTAGTTTCATGTTTGTCGTCCAAATCTTTATTCCTGCACAAATTTTAGCATAAGCATATTTTTTGGTTGATATTCAACATTCTCTTTATTTCCTTTCAAGAAATTTACTTTTAGCATTGTGTTTCTTAGTTGTAGTGTGCAATGACTACTTGAGCCCCTAGTGCACATACAGTGCTAACCCATTTCAAGTTCACGTCCCTAGGTTGACAAGTTAAATGCACCTTCATGATGATTGAATGGCTATTAAGGTTAGATGCCCAGTCTTTGAATCATGGCTGTAAAGGCTTAGTTGTGAAATCATTGTAGGAGGCCAACATTTTTGGCACTATTGCTAGGGATAGTTTCAAGCTAGGAATTTTTGGAGTCATTGGTAGTTTTTGTTGTAGTGTTTTTTAAAATTGTTCTTATCATATTCTCATTTAGGAAGTAATAACCCCCTTGATTCTTTACCAATTCTTTGTGTAAGTTGAACGATAGTGAGTGATACCACATGCATAGAGGAAGGAGAAGGGATGCTTATGGGTGATTCCTTCCTAACAATTCTCATCCATTCCAGCTAGTTGAGTACCATAATCTACCAGAAGAAGAAGAAGAAGAATAAGAAGATCCACACCCCTTTGCAGATGCATATCCTGATTTGACTAGCTCTGAAGTCTCCTCAGAAGATCAAAATTAGCTTGAGAACCCATTTGTCTTTGAACCACATCAAGCAAGCATGAGTGATACAAATAGGAATAGACAAAACCAACCAAATTTTCCTTTCCCCATTTCCCATCAAAATGAAGTTGACAACATCAAGAATATCCCTGCCTCAGCACTCCCCAAGTTTTATGGACTTGTGATAGAAGATCCTGATACCTTCTTATTTGAGTTTGACATACTTTGTAGGAGTTATTATTATACTATTGATGCCCAAAGGCTTAAGTTATTCCCCACCACTTTAAAAGAGGTTGAACTAAGATGGTTCATGAGCCTAAGCAGAGATACTATGGAAACTTGGGAAGACATGAAGACAAAATTTCTTGAGAAGTATAAGGAATATTGTAGGGGTAGTGACATGAGAGGAGGTGACATTTTCAGGATGCAACAAAAGGAAGATGAGAGCTTGGAAGATTACATTGCAAGATTTTTTTTTTGCTTGAAAAAATTTCCACACCATGCACTTAATAAGGACTCACAAAAGTTATTTTTCCTTAGAGGAATCAATGATAGTTGAACTGATGCTTTGGTCCTCATGGAAGGAGGAGATATATCCCAAGTTCCTTGGGAGGATATCAAGAAAATATGCCAAAATTACTCTAGGGAAGCTTCAAAGAAAGGGAGAGCTTATCAATCTTCCATGGGAAAGTCAACCACCAGTGGAGTTTCAAGAATGGAGATCACTCATTTGTTGGCAGACTTTAAGCAAGATACTATCAACAATCTAGCTACTCAACTAGATACACTTTAGGCCAAAAAAGAAGCAAGAGGAGGAAAAAATGATATTGATAGAGTATTGTCCCCACTGTAGACAAAAGGACTACAGATGTAAGATGGTAGCTAACTTGGAAAGCAAGTAGATTCCACCTGAGTTCAAGCCAATTCAGATTGAAGAAGACCAAGTCTACTATGTTGCACAAAGGAAGCCTTGGGCTCCAAGACAAGGTATGACACCAGATCCACTATCCTATGCTGGACCATATTTTAACTCTTATTCATCTAGTAACCATTGGCAACCCCCATATCCACCTAGTTATGGAGGATATCCACCACAACCTTGGAGTAACCCTCCAAATGCTTAGCCCATCCATCAAAGTCCTCCACCTTAGTGGCAGCAACCTCAAGGGAATTGGAAACAATTTCAAGGGAACTAGCAACCACCTTTAGGAAATTGGCAGCAAACAAATCAATGGAGAGGAGGACATCAATGGCCTACCCAGAACACCAGCTACATGTAACCACCTTCTCAGCCCCAACAACCTACTATAATGCCTCCACTTGCTAATCCAAGCTCAAATTCACCTAAACCAACTCAACTACCAGCTCATCCCACACCCAATCCTAATAACAAACCACAACAACAGCCTATATATTCTACTAAATTAGAGTCAATTCCCTGCATATGCTATGAGTGTAAGCGATATCCACCTGCGTTCAAGAACCAAACTACCAGCCCCTTCCAAGCCCATCATTATTGAGCTCCCTGTGGAAGAGAAGGGGAGTCTTTGAATGATCCTATTCATCCAAATGCACCTAAAAATATTGAACCATTCCAAGCCAAGCAGACCAAGTAAGAACCACCATTTCCTCAGAGACTAGAAGTTTCAAAGAAGAAAGAAGAAAAAGAGGAAACTACTTTTGACATCCTGGACCAGCTAAAGCATATATGTGTCCAAATACCCCTATTTCATGCAATAAAAGATGTTCCAATCTATGAAAAATCTATTAAGGAAGCTAGTATTAACAAGCCAGGAAGGAAGAAGAAAGACCCAACTACGATCCATGTGGTGGGCCAGCTAGTTGATATCATGTTGGGAAAAGTGACTATTCCCAAGTATAATGACCTAGGTAGTCCTGTAGTAGTAGTTGTCATAAATGGGATTCAAGTGAAGAATGCTTGGATTGATTTAGGGGCAGCAATCAATGTAATGACTAAACACATCCTACAACAACTAAATATTGTAAGTATGAGTTCTACTCCTACTGTCTTACAACTTACTGATAGCTCTACTATCAAGCCTGATGGTGTAGTGGAGGATCTTGTGGTAGTACTAGACCCCTGGGAATATCCAAAGAATTTTATGATTCTTTCTCCTAAGGCTATGCTAGGCGGGTATCCTATCATTTTTGGAAGGCCTTGGTTGGAAACTGTAGATTCCTACATTGGATGTCGGTTAGGTGACATGAAAATTTTAGATGGAAGGAGTACTAAAATTTTTATTCTTTATCCACCTGCTCAACCATCTCATGATGAAGAAGATTATGTATGGCCACAAGTTGGTGAAGAGGTCGAGAAAGTTAATTTTGTGGTGCAGCTTATGATGCTAGGCATAAGCTCTTTCATGCAGCTCCAAGATGAGGATGAAGTGTTGACTAATATCATTTAGAACCATTATGAAGTGGGGGAAGCATCATCTTCTACTTCGGTCAAGACACTTCTGCCTGTCCTTCCTATAACCACTATTCATGTAGATGTTCTTCCTGCATCCACTGTTCCTATAGACATTGTTCCTACAGATAGACTTCCTACAACAACAGGTATATTCCATACATTGTTTTCATATGAACTAAAGGTACCATGTGTTAATGAGGCAACCATGATAGAGTTAACTACACAAGTACAGGTGTTAAAGGAAAACATCTGAATCTTAATAGTAAATTGAATGAAGAGCAACAACTGTTGTTGGAAAATCTATTAAGGTCCCATCAGCATGCATTTTCATGGGATTATCACGATATGAAGGGAATGGATTCTAAACTTTGAACCCACAAAATTTATACAAGAGATGATTGCACTCCCATAAGATAACCACAAAGAAGGATTAACCCTGCACTAAGAGAAATTATGAAAGGAGAACTATAGAAATTGCTAGATGCAGGATTTATCTATCCTATTTCGGATAGTCAGTGGGTGTCTCCATTAGTTATTGTTCCCAAGAAAGGAGGGAAGTGGTGAGTTTGTGTCGATTATAGAGAACTTAATGCTACCACCAAGAAAGATCACTTTCCTTTACCCTTCATTGATCAAGTTTTAGACACACTTGCAGGAAAGCAATACTTCTCTTTTCTAGATGGATTCAACAACTACAACCAAATCCAAATTGCACCAGAGGACCACATTTACCTATCCATGGGGAACCTATTCCTATTCGATAATCCCATTTGGCTTGTGCAATGCACCTGCAACTTTCCAGAGGGCAGTCATTAGTATATTTTCAAACATTTCTCATGATTGCATGGAGATTTATATGGATGACTTCACCACTTATGGTGTTGATTTTGATCAAGCATTGGAGAATCTCAAGAGAGTCTTACAAATATGTGAGGACCAAAAATTGTCCTTAAATAGTGAAAAATACTTCACGATGATGCAAGAGGGTGTAGTTCTTGGCCACTACATATCCCACAAGGGAATTCAAGTAGATCCTATAAAAATTGAGGTAATCACGAATCTACCTACACTTGCAAAATATAAGGATGTTAGGAGTTTCTTGGGTCATGCAGGATATTATAGGTGATTGATAAAATATTTCAGCAAGGTAGCAGCACCATTGTACACCCTTCTCACTAAGGATGCTAAATTTCAGTGGACTGAAGCTTGTGACAAGGCATTTTTTTCCTTGAAGGCAGCTTTGACAAATGCTCCTATACTTAAGGGACTCAATTGGGAGCTTCCTTTCCACATTCACACTGATGCATCAGATTATGCCATAGGAGTAGTCTTAGGATAGAAAGAGGGAGTTGTTGAAAATGCTATCTACTTTGTCAACAAAAATTTACAAGGAGCTTAATTCAATTATATAGTGACAAAGAAAGAGATGCTGGTAGTAGTCTATGCACTGAAAAAATTCATACATTACATAACAGGCTACTAAATCTTTATGCACATTGATCATGTAGCAATTATATATCTCATGAATAAACCTTTGATCATAGGAAGATTGGACAGATGGTTATTGTTGATGCAGGAATTTGATATAACCTTTGTAGATAAGCTAGGGAAAGCTAATGTTGTTGTAAAGTTTCTTTCAAGGCTAACTACTTTAGAAGATAATCAGCCCATAGATGACTTTTTTCCCAATGAGAATCTATTCTCTCTCAATGTACAAATACCCTAGTACGCTGACATAGCCAACTACTTGGTTACAGGTAGAATTCCTTCTCACTTCTCCCCAAAAGAGAAAAAAAACACTCATTGAAAAATCCTTTCCTTTCACTTGGATTGTTGGATGTTTGTTTTATATTGGACTTGACCATGTCATGAGAAGATGTGTGAGAGAAGATGAGACATATGTCATTTTAAATGTATGCCATAATGAACCATGTGGAGGAAACTTTGCGACCAAAAGGATAGCAATGAAGATCTTGAACACAAGGTACTATTGGCAAACACTCCACAAGGATGCAGGAAGGTATACAGGAAAATGTGATAGATGTCAAAGAATGGGTAGACCAACCAGATATGATGAGATGCCACTGTTCCCTCATATAGTAATCACTCCCTTTAACAAATGGGGATTGGATTTTGTGGGACCAATTGACCCTCCATCAAATGGTAAGTCTTATATATTGCTATGCACTGATTATGTAACAAAATGGGTAGAAGTTAAGGCCATGAAACATGCAAGGGATAACAAGGTTGCAAAGTATCTTTATGAGGATATTTTCTCAAGAAATGGAGTTCCAAGAGAAATAGTGATTGATCAAGGGCCACAATTCACATCAACTCTTGTTGCAACACTAGTGAATGAGTACAATATAAGGCACAAAAAATCTACTCCTTATCACCCCCAGGCTAATGGCCAAGTTGAGGTGACAAACAGAGAAATTGAAGCCATTCTGACTAAAATAGTAGCTATCCATAGGAAAGATTGGCCAAATAGATTACGAGAAGTTGTTTGGGCATATAGGACAACATGGAAAACAACTACAGGGTTCACCCCATTTGAGTTGTATAAAAAGACAACTATGATGCCAATTGAATTTCAACATAAGACTCTATGAACTGTAATGGATTTAGGAATGGATATTTCTAAAGCATAGAGAGAAAGAATTGTGCAGTTGAATGCTTTGGATGAAATAAGGATAGAAACCCTACAGCATACAAAAGTAGTGCAAAATTAAGGAATCAAGTGGCATGACAAATTTATTAAGGAGAAGAAATTTAAACCAGGAGATTGGGCCTTGCTCTATGATTCAAGATACCAGGACAACACAGGAAAATTACAAACAAGGTGGCTAGGACCATACGAGGTTGTTGAGGTCTTTCCCAATGGAGTTGTTCAGCTTACCACCATTGACCTTGTCAAGTTCAAATTACTTGTCAATGGTCATCACCTCATATTATATCATAAGCCAACCTCTAAAGAAGAATTCCTACAACAATTCACACAACACTCAGAGCTTCCTTCAGCTGAAGGCGGTGGACCTAGTGTCCCTCCTTCAACCTAATTGAGGTACATACTTTTCATAATAAAGAATTTCACTTATGTGGAAGTCCATTTCTTCATCATCTGCCCATCCACCCATCTATACCATCTTTCTCTCTCTTACAACACTTCATTCCACCTCATTTCATTCTACCCCATCCTCATTCATTGCTCAATCCATTTTCCAACAAGGCGAGTGTTACTTTATCCATGATCTTTGTAGCAAATCTTCCACACATTTCAGGTATGTGTGCATTAATTGCTATCTTTAATCATTTTTTAAGTACGTTCATTTAATCATTATACGTTAGTATAGATATTCACATAAATACCATCATTTCCTATCAACCGCCACTCCCATCTCGCATGTGTGGACACATGTACAAATTTAAGTTGGGGGGAGGGGAATGAAAAGGATGCAAATATTTTATTGTCCATGTGTCAAACCATATTAGGTTGCATTAGAAATTTTAAAATGAGCTGATTGCATGTGTGAAGTGACAATAACAACAATCGCCATTTCTTCTTCCTATCATAATTTCCCTTTATGACTCATTTTCTTGCTATTATTGCCCTATTGTAATCTTGAGTTGTAAGAAAAAAGGTAAAACAAAAGAAAGGAAATTCAATCGACGCTGCCACTAGAAATTAGCAGACACTGTAGGGAAGTGCATTTTATTTTTAGAAGGGGAATTGTAGGAAAAGAAGTTGTAGAGAATTTGTTTGATTGCAGAAAATGGGAGGTGGGTTAGTTTAAAAAAAACCCACATTGCATGATATTTTACTGCAGGATGTAGAATGCCTAGCCAAATTTCAAAATTGTGGTTAGATAGATTACTTTTTGAAGTTGGATGGTTTTGATGAAGGCATTGCCCTTGAATTTTCCCAAACATTTTCAAAAGGAAAAGCCATAGTAAGAGGGTTAGAATTTGTGGCAATAGAGGAAAGAATTGCAAAAGTTGTAGGGTTACTTGTTGATGGTGAAAATTACCTTGTTTCCAGACATGCCAAGTCAGCCAGGGCTGAATTCATAGAGCCAAACGACCCCCCATTGACCATAGACAAGCAGGGTGCAAAAAGAATGTCTCTACCCAAGCCGTGGAAGTAGATAGTTGTGTATGTCATCAAATACATCACTTGTGAGGGTCGCCAATCAAATTTGCATTCTTTCTATTTCATGCTTTTGAATCACATGAGGCACGAGAGGAGGATGAATGTGCCCAATGTGTTGTACAATCTTCTCTCAATCATGGCAGCCAAGACCTAGAAAGGTAGGGATAATTTTGTTTCCCAACATTGCTTGATTAAATTCCTAGTTGAAAAATCTCTACGTGATGTTTCTGGAATGAATTGGGAAGAGTTTATTAAGGTTAATCAATATTATCACCAAGAGGAGTTTGTCAATGTTGAGCATTTGCCACCTAGGGCTACACCTCAATCTCGTAGATCTAGTAGGAGGGTAAGCATGACTGAAGCCATTCCTAGTGCTTCAACCTCTGGTGCTGGCTCTAGAATGAATCCTCCTGCAGTAGAGGAAACCATATAAATTAATTCTTTTGGAACACAACCCTCAGAAAAAGGAAGCTCTTCCTTGAATTTTGATGATGAAGTTCCACTTGGAATCCTCATGAAAACCAAGGCACAGAGGAGAGAGGTAGAAATGAGAAAAGGGAAGGCTAAAACACAGTCTGTAGAAATAAAAGTTCCAAGTCCAAAGAAGAGGAAGGTTGATGCTATTCATCCTGTAGCCAAAGGAAAATGTGAAAGACCTCCTAGAAATTCAAGACTAGTCAAGCCTATGATTGGTACGCCTTTGCAGGAAATCCCTAAAATTGGTGAGACCTCACATGAGGATCTTGAAACTCCAATGGAGCAGGAGCATGTTGAAAAAGAAGAAGACATATTTAAGGGAGCAAAAGGAAGAAGCAGTACCCTTATAGCTAGAGATAACTATATAGCCTGAGTCCATGCAAATCACACCATATGAGGAAATGCCATCCACAAAAAGACTAGTAGGCATTCATAATCCTCCTAGTTTTACAGTATATGCATCAATTTTGAATCTATGGAAAGAGATAAAAATAAGGGAGGAAGAATGGAAAAAGGAAAAACAGAAGTTGAAGGAGGAAATTCAAAAGAAGGATGAAGAGATTAAGGAAAAAGATGCAGAAATTGATACCCTGAAACAGAGGGTAGATGATATGGCAGCTTTGAAGCCAAAGATTCTAGAATGTAGAGAACCCCTGAGGGTCTATGCTCTGCTCCTGAAAGAGAAGTATCTCTCTTTTAAGATGTCAAGACTTTCCTTGGGTTTGAATCCTTCTATTGATACCCTTATTGAATTTTTCAATGCTTATAGGATTGCCTCCCCTGAAATGAAGAATTTGTTATGTAAATTTTATTTACATAATTATGTTGTCACAAAGGACCATGATTGGAACCTATCATTATATGTTACGGATGTTCAGTTGAGAGCATTCATGTCTTGGGTACAAAATGAAATTAGTTGGAGATAACAACATGGTGCTTATAAACAATTGGAGTTTGATATCCCTCTTCCTGTTAGAGCCGAATCAAGCAACCCAAGGGATATTTACAGAGAATGGCATAGAACTTTACTTAGACCAAGTAATGGCAATAGGATTATGCCTTGGATTGAAGTAGTTTACATTGAGTATGAAGTGAAAATAGTAGCAAAGGAGGAAACCATGAGGAGATGTTTATCCCAGAGATGGAATAGTTTGACTTATGAGTTGAAACAGGTTGAGCCTCATTCCATCCACAATTATGTTGTAGCATTAAAAAGAATTGAGAGACATATTCAGATTGGGAGAACTCAGGGATGGCATTGCCTTCCCCTGACTTTTCAACCACCCATGCTCATGTGGCCCGTGCCAAATTTTAGATTCTACTAGAGTGACATTACTATAGAGAACTAGACATGGAACGGGTTTGACAGATTGGGAGGATTCTATTGGGATCCTGACTCACGCACTGAAGCCACTAATGTTGGATAGCTCTCCGTTGCAAATTTCATAGCTTTGACCAGGTAGAAGAACAACTCTTCCCCTGCTGGAGGACCAAAAAAACGTTAGGTTGGGGGTGATGAGCCTAGTTTTTGGTCTAGTTTTGGATAGAGTCTATAGTCTATTTTCTCATAGATGTCATGGAATTTAATGCTTAAGTGTTGGTATTGGCATAATGTTTCCCTCAAACCATTGACATTTGACATTACCCTGTCTCTACAAACTTTAATGATATTTGGCATAATATGTGGGTCATCTATATTGATTTTGCATGTGATTAATGAATGTTTCTTAGAGTGGTTATTGGTGTGTAGTTATTATGCATACTAACCTTGGCCTGCAGACTTAATACACAAAATTATGGAAGACACCGCCAGCTGGGCATGCACCATAATGTCCAGCTGAGAAATTGATCCAAGTCAAAGGCATTCAACAACAAAGATTCTTCATGCAACTAAATGTAACTTCCTTGCAGTGGACCTTAATGATCGAGCATGCATGGGTGTTACTGTTGTGCTGGATCTGCGCTTGAATTGCATATCTGACTGGATTCCATGCATGCATAATGACCGTCGCTCCACTTTCCCCTATTTTCCCTAAAATGGCGTCCTCCCAGTCATGGAGTTGACTGCCTTGTTTAGCTATAGTATAAATAATAATTTGATACTCCTTCTTCAGGAGGTTGCATGATTTTGCATAGTACTCTCATTTTTCTAAATACATTACTCTTTGTATGCACGATTTACAATGAATCAAATAAAGTTCTGAGTTTGAGCATCTGAGTTCTTGTTAGTTTAGAGGATACTTATCCAAGGGGGCCCACTTGGTGAGTAATCCGTCTTAGTTTAGAATTAATTTAGTATTACTTGTTGTTTGATACTTAGCCAAAAATTTGGCATTGACTATTCCTATAGCCACTAGAAGTCCATTTTGCGTCTGTTCCTGCAGCCAAAGAAAACAAAGCAGTTTCTTGTTTGTCGTCTAGATCTTTATTCCTACACACATTTCAACATAAACATAGTTCTTGGTTGATATTCAACATTCGCTTTATTTCATTTTGAGCAATTTACTTTTAGCATTGTGTTTCTTAGCTGTAGCATGTAATGACTACTTGAGCCCCTAGTGCACATACAATTTTGACCCATTTTAGGTTGACGTCCCTGGGTTGACAAGTTAAATGCACCTTCATGATGATTGAATGGCTATTCAGGTTAGACACCCAGTCTCTGAATCATGGTTGTAAAGGCTTAGTTGTGAAATCATTGTAGGAGGCCAACACTCATAAAGGAGAAAACTTATGATACAGAGGGGTAGGTTTCCAATGAAACATAGTTATGAGGAACCCCTATCAAGGCTAGGAAAAAGTGCATAATCATGAACAAATAATTATACGGAACCATATGTTTTAGCTTTCAAATCTAAAGGAGCAATGGTTCATGGTAAGTGACAGTGACTTAGCAACATTGAAAGGTCTATGTAGATGCTTTAGTACAAGATAGCAAGTAATTTCATGAACAAAATCATATTGTTGGAACACAATGATCTACTGAGAGGGGGGTGAATCAATGGATATTAAAAATTTAGCTCTTAAAACCTTTTGTGCAGACTACTTTCTTTAATTCTTAATGTGCAAATATTAATCATGTGATACAAAAATATGCATGAGCACATAAACATCACATAACACCATATATATGTGGTAAACCTGATATGGGAAAAACCACGGTGACAAAGTCTGCTTGAGTCTACTACTCAAATCCAAGGTCACAATACAAATCTATGTAACAATGCTTTAGGAGCTACAACTCCAAGGATGCAACAACACCCTAATCTGAGATACAACTGAGTACAATGAGGCTACAACCTCTAAAGAATCACAAGTTCATATATGCATAGACTTGGTTCTACTAACCCTGAGATGCATCAATACATAGAATACATTGTTGCACTTACTACAACTTACTTTATGCTGCTGAAGATGCACACTCAAAAACACACCTCTACTCTATACTCTCCTCTAGACATATAAAAATTATTGTTCTATCTTGCTACTCTTCTCTTCTTTCCCCTTTTCCAATAACTTATGCATCTGCACTATACTCTCTCTTCTCTCTTTGCCCCTACTGCATGCACAGTGAAAATACTTATGTTCAACACCTTGTGCACTTGCTGACCTCAGACACACACACAACAGATACAAAAATTTGTTGTTCTCTCTCTTCAGGCATCGTTCCTACAGGCCTCTTCCTTCAACAGTATCTAATTGTCTTCTTTCTTCACCAACCTGCAATCTCTACCTTGAGATTCTCTCAACCGTCCAAATCATCTCCAACTTACTATTAGGGTTTTCTTCATATGCTAACTTCACCAGTAAGCTACCTATACATTGATCTACATGCCATCATCAAGCTCATCATAAATACATTCTAATAAGTTTTATCAGATATCACCATACCTCAGCATCGAGCCACACAATATTTAATTTTGGTATAGAGAATTTTAACCATTTTCTTTCTCAAACCCTAAAATATGATTATGCATTCAATGCATTCTCCTATTCATTCAATCTAATTTGATTTTCAAATCTTTTGAAAACTATGCCACCACTTAACATATCAAATCTTCATTTAATTGGTCAATTGGTGTAGCTAGACCAATTAACATCTTCTTTTGTGTTGGTTACCAGAAGAAACCCCCATTCACATAGAGTTAGCCATTTCAGATTTCTTCATTCAAATCTAGGTCAATGATCTACTTCACACCACAATCCATTGGCTCTTGTTCATCATCATATCTTTAAACTTTTTTGTTAGATAAAATACCTAATCATGTGCCATTGATCTCCACTGACTAATGATCACCATTGGATCAATCACCTTATAACCATCGTCAATCTTCTTCATACATGGATTTATATGTTATATAACCAGGCCCACAACCTACATGTCATCCATGTCATCGCCACACAACTCACAACGGTGTGAGTTGGTATGTCGATCAAATCTTCTTCCACCACTTGTCGTCACATGTTATCATTCACCATCGTCAACTTTTCTTCTTTCTTTGTTGGGTCCCACATTCTTCATCAATGGTCAATATCCATCCACCGTGTATAAATACCATTCTCCACTAACCCCACGGGACTTAGCCAGGATTCTCCAAAAGCTCAACGGAACTAATGGGCACCATCAGATCTTCTTGATCATACCCCTTGATCATGCACCATTATTAATGGCCTTGATGCAATCATTCACTGTGATCTGCTAACCATCGTCACACTGGATCCTACAGTCTACATCATACTTCTATTTCCTAGTCACTAAAAACCCAAACATCAAAACCTCATGTCGGAGGTTACAAAGTTATGAAAACCCGCAACTCACCGACAATAGAGAGAACCTATGAAACTCCCTTCAAAATGGCTAAGTCACTTCAATGAAAACATTAGCACCCAATACATAATTCCAATGTGGGGTCCACATGTTGTCATCACATATCGACATCATCGCCATGTGTATGCATCGTCATTATGGCTAGGTCCCACATGGAGTACTTCCTTACTCCTTATTGTTCCATTGCTTAGTCACCAGAAATATGAACTTAAGAACCTCTTTGTTGGAGGTTGTGAACTTTTGAAAACCTACGACATAGCCATAACAAAGAGATCCTTCTTCCTTATCACTCCATTAGCTAAGTCGCCAAGTCGAGAGGTTACAAAACTCTAGAACCCCGCAACATAGGTTAGAAAATCTTGGAACTCTGCAACTCCATTTACTTTCGTTGAACTGATGGTAATGTATATCCTTAAAGCTCTAGGCAGAGGGGCCAATCACCCTCACGACTATAAATAAATAAGTTGCAACTAATGCAACATACAATTTCCAATACTAGGTCAACATCAAAATAAAACATTTTCAGGACTTCATAACTGCAACTCTAGGGTTTAACCCGTAAACCCTAATTCTATCTAAGAGAAAAAAAAATTCATCTTTGGGTGTGTTTTACATCCTTTGTGCCTACACAATACCTTTCTGGAAAGCTCTCAAAAAACCCATCATGAATCTGCCACTCAATTCACCATCAGGACCACTACTCTCTCATTCATCTTCTATCATCATGCCAACAAAATCCTTTGCCTGATTTTCCCTTTTGACATCAATGAAAACTATATGCACTTCAACATAGGATTAACACACTTCTCCTCTGATCCCCTTTTGACATGAATGACAACATATTCCAACAATCTCCCCCTTTGTCATTGATGGAAAAACTTAAATGCTCAATGATACCAATTAACAAATTCAGCATTTGTACCTATATCATCTTTACTTTCTCCTTCTATTGTTGCTTTCTCCAATGCTCCTTTTTGAGAATTTACATGACTTTTGCCCTCTTACTTAGATACTTGAGAATTTTCATACTTTCTCCCCCTTTAGCATCAATGGCAAAGGGATCACCCCTCTTGAAAGTATTCTTCTCAGTTGAAAAGCAAAGCAAAGAGTCTAGCTGTATTCTAATATCCTCCTTGGACATTCCTTCTCCTTTGCTCATCCTTATGAGCGTCTTCATAGTTGTCTCAAGTCACCATGCTATAGCCTTCACTTCTTAGCATGGAAAAGGGACTTAGCTCCCCCTTTGACTAATACCAATTGAATTTTTTTGTGTACTAATTGTTGCATTCAACCTTTTTACTACAATGGAAATACCATATGCTTCAATTTCTCTAAACCAATAAAAAATATTTGATGTCAGTTGAAGTGACATTACATACACAACGTCAATTAGGTCTGATATCAATTATAGATATTATGATTCATGCTTTGTGCCAATTGAATCATATACTTGACACCAATTGATGAGATCATGTCCTGATATTGATTATCATTTTGATACCAATTGTGAATTTGTTCACTTTATGCTATGTACGAATTGATATCGTAGACTGAATTGTATCATGTATAACATTGATTTGATACCTAAAGCAGCTTCCTCTTAGAGCTTGCTCCATACTCTTCTATTGGTCTACTCATGCATTTTCTTTAATCCAAGTTCAACATTTCATCTATACCAACTAAACTGATCATACAATTGATCTACTAACTAAAGCAACTCCCCCTAATATCATTCAACATTTTCTTCTCAACAAACTCAACCATTTGCATCCTTTTGGGCTCTATACCAACTAGACTATTTTGAAAAAAATTATAATGGTCTGATACCAATTTGAAAACAATATGTACAAAAAATAGTTTCCTCTTAGCCATAACTCTTCCTCTTGTTGGAAAGAAGCATTTCTCTTGAATGAGCATCTACACCACCTTTTCTTCAATAACTGATACTAATGGTTGATATCAATTTCTACATCAAACTCTCCACCATCTGCTAATTTTCTTACACCTTGACATGCATTTCAAGGAGCAAGAATGTGACCATAAATCTACAACCATCAAGTCATTAGAAATTTGTAAAAACTATTTTACCTGACTTGATCTCTCCTTCTTCATTTCCAAGGATGAATGAAACACCAATTTAGCTCCCCCTAGACTCATGCCCCATCACTACAAATTAGTGATGTGAGGTAGAAGCAGCCTCATGGAGCGTTGCCTGCTAGTATTTCTCTCTCCAAACCTTCTTTTCCTTTTTCTCTATCTAACCAGCCTTCCTCTCAAGAATATGTGAACCATTTTTCACCTTGGGGGACATATTCCTTTTCTCACTATGTGATTTTGGCCTTGCATGATTCATTTTACAATGTTTCACAAAGTGACCAAAATTGTGGCAGTTAAAACACATCACACCCATGTCTACAATAGGAGCAAATGAATTTATATGCATATGTTTTCTGCTCCTACTAGGTGTTGCTCTACATTCTCTAGCCCTATGACCAAACTGATTACAAGTATAACAGTAACCATTAAAACATGGGGTGTACCTAGTCATAGTGTTCCTTTGAATGTGATGAGGAAATATTCTTTTTCTTTGATTCTTCATGTATCTCATCCTTGTAACCATTTATGTGTCAGATCCCTTAATATGTTGCTTCTTTTTCAAATTTTTAGAGACTGATTTCTCCATCTTCTTATCTGCCACGACCATCTTCTTTTGATAATTAGGAATCAAATAATTATTCTTTTTCTTGTTTGCGGCAGGGCACTTTTATTCTTCTACTTTATTCTGATTGGAAACAGTCTTCTTTTCTTCTTTTTCTTTCTTCACTCCAGTAGTGCCTTTCCCTGATCTTCCATTTCTAGAGGTACTTTCACTAGAGCAACTTGTGTAGGCTTCCTCTTCCTTTGTGCAACATCCTTCTTCTACTTTAAATTTGTCATACAAGTTTGTAGAAGTACTGGTAGAGAAACTTGTTCCTTTCTCAAACCCAAGGCCAACCTTCTCCTTAGGTTTAGATGGCTTTTGTGATTTTATCAGTTAATCTAATATCTCAAAGCCACCTTTCAGCTTTAGGCCTTTGTCAATCTATTCCTTGGATTTCTCCAAATCTCTTCTCAGAGCAACTATCTCTGCTTCTAGCTTCATGCACACATTAGATTTAGACTGTAGTTCAAATTTAACTACATCTTCTATCCTCTTAGCCTATTCTACTTGTGTCTTCAAAATGATCACCATCTAATTAGAGTCTTCAAGGCTCCTATTCAATCTATATATCTCATTCTGAGAGTGCAACTTCTATTCTTCATTCTCCTTCTTGAAAATTTTAATCTCATTTGGAGCACAAATAAGTTTTCCTTCAAGCTCCACTTCTTCTTCTTCTTCTTAACTAGAGGTTTCAACTTCTTCCTTCTCTAACCTCTCAACCTCTTCATTAGAGGTGATTCCAATTAGATCACACCCATAGAAACTTCTATGTTCATCATCTAATCTACCATTTACATCAGATGATCCACCATCTTCATTTGTGTGAAAATTCTCCTTATCCATTTTCTTACTACTATTTTCTTTCTTGAAGTTATGCATATTATTATGAACACATTTAGAAGCAAGATAAGCATATTTACCTCTACATTTTCTGGAGCCTTTTCTCAATCTCTTGATGAACTCAACTTCCTCTTCATGAGTCATCTCAGATCCTGAAGTAGATGTTTCTTCTTCATAACCTCTTGTTGCAGCTTCACTTCAGAACCAACTTGTAGATTTTTCATCTCCACTTGTCTCAAGATTTTCATATTCACTATGACATCTCTCAATCAATGACTATACCTCAACATCACTGTCTTCATACATCCTCTTCAACTCATTCCACACTTCATGTGCACTTTGGCAATGCATGACTTTGAAAAATATGGAACTTGACAACCTATTAAGAATTGCATCCATTGCCTTAGCATTATCATCATACACCTTCTTTTTAGCCTCAAAATTTAGAGGTGTAGAAAAGGTTTTATATCCATATTACACTAACATCCATACATCAAATCCTATGGATACCAAATGCAACTCCATTTTTTTGTTCCACCATATATGATTTGATCCATTAAAGAGAGGTACTCCTACTGTACATGAACCTTCTTCACAGTCCATTTTTGTGTTCACACACCCAGATCTACCTGAGCTGATTAAGCTTCTCCTAGGGAACTTGGCACTTTGATACCAATTGTTGGAACACAATGATCTACTGAGAGGGGGGTGAATCAATAGATATTAAAAAATTATCTCTTAAAACCTTTTGTGCAGACTACTTTCTTTAACTCTTAATGTACATATATTAATCATGTGATACAAAAATATGCATGCAAACAAAAACATCACATAACACCAGATATACGTGGAAAACCCGATATGGGAAAAACCACGGTGATAAAGCCTGCTTTAGTCAATTGCTCAAATCTAGGATCACAATCCAAATCTCTATTACAATGCTTTGGGAACTACAACTCCAAGGATGCAAAAACACTCTAATCTGAGCTACAACTCAGTACAATGAGGATACAACCTCTAAAGGATTGCAAGTTCATACATGCATAGACTTGGTTCTACTAAACCTGAGATGCATCAATACATAGAATACATTGTTGCACTTACAACAACTTACTTTATGCTGTTGAAGCTGCACAACAACACACCTCTACTCTACTCTCTCCTCTATGCATAGAACAATTATTGTTCTATCTTGTTGCTCTTCTCTTCTTTCCCCTTCTACAGTAACTTATACATCCGCACTATACACTCTCTTCTCACTCTACCTCTACTACACACATCCAAGGGAACGACTCAACCGGTAACACTCACCCAAGGGAATGACTCAACCGGTAACACTCTAAAGCCAAGAGTATTTCCAACCGGGATATAAATGTGGATATTGGAAGAAACGCCAATATCACGTGGTTGATTTCGACAAGATGGATCCGAAAGGGGACTCTTGCCATATGGGTCAATCTCCACGAATGAGAATTCCTTACTAAAACCCATGTGCTAAAATTTTCCAAAATCCTTTAATCTATTTGTTGGTGCAAGAACGGTCGTTCTGAAGCCGCCCCACACTTTTATGGTCTTCTAGTAGAAATGGAAAACATGCCATGGGAGTTTCATGGGTGTTGATGCTTGGCTGCCTCAATTGACGTTAATGAGTCGTGGAGGGGAGCTAGTGGGGTCAAGCATCTAACCATTTGCTAGAGATAAGCGTAGCTGGACTTGTCCAAGTGGGAATCCAACAAATATTGTCTTACACATCCATAGGATTGTACTTATTCTTGGGTTACAAAATGCATTGCTTGATCGAAAACATCTCAAAGACAAACACTTAACATCATCCAAATTTCAAACCCTTTTGGAGACAAATACCATTGACTCAATCTATATGTTATTGCTTTCCCTTGGGATTCACGTCCTTAGAGGTTTCTAAACATTGGATTATATCTCGATTTGTCTTCTTAAGTAAGCAACAGGAAAACCCTTGCCTTAAGTTCATTGAATTTCCACATAACATATCTTGTGGGGTTTGAAGAAATTAAGACATTGGACATCTTAGTTTGTAAACCTAATCGAAGAAAGTGTTTTTAGTAAAATAAAGACATTAAGAAAAGCTAAGCAAAATGAACTTTCATATGTGTTGAAGACTCACAATACCAAAGCAAAAATAATTGGTTGGAACTCTGAAAATGAATGTTCAAAAGAAATCATTTCTTGGTCACAAAGGTCTTTAGGAAGCATTTGCATGCTCTTCAATACCTAGGTCTAGGCAAACAAAGTGTCCTTTTTAGGTTCACCTTAGGATCAAAGCAAATCAAAATCCTTTTCATCCATCCTTCAAAATATCAAAACAAACATCATCTCACCATCACCTTTTTAAAATCTTGAAAAACATCCTTAATGCTAGGCCTTTTGGAAAAATCAAACATCATCAAATCTTTGAGTCTAAATCCTTGAAAACATTATCAAAATCACCTTTTGTCTAGGTATGAGTAAATGCATCCTTTTGCATATGCTTATTCAAAGTCATCAAAATAATCTTGTTTAGCTTAGTATACATAGATGCATCCTTCTTTGTATGCTTAGCTAAATTATCACCTTATTTGAATAAGTGTGGGTAGATGCATCCTTCTCTCCACACATACTCAAATCATCATCTCTTCAACAAAGTTATCCCTTATATCATCATCCAACATCTTAGGGTCTTTTTGTTCAAAAATCAAGGACAAACTCAAAACCAAAATCAAAAATCCAAAACATATCTAAAAGTTCAAAAAACCTAGCATCTCTCATCAAGATTGATCAAAAGACCATAACACCCACATCATTCATCCCTTGCATCATCATCACATCATCTTTCGATCCTCAAGATATCCTAAAAATTTTCACTTTGGGGCATAAAATAAAGATCAATCCAAAGAAATAAAGAGATTCATCTCCCATTCTTAAAAATTGATCCTTGTTTTATGGTTCAAACTAGATCTAAACACAAGAAGAGCATGGAAGCCAACAAAGAAACACCTTCTTCAAGTGATCTTAGCCAAACAAACGTTGAGATAAATCCCGCTGAGTCAAGCAATCCATTGACCATCTCATCATCCCAAAATCTGCAAGAGGAAAACCAAGTAGAAGGTCTTACCCTTGGGATGTCTCACAAAGAAATAATAGAAATGCTCCAAAATCCGGACAACCATAGAATCATCAACATCATGATGAGGCTCAACCCTTCGTTATACATGCTTGAACTAGCAAAACAAGGGGCCAAACTACCTTCGGATTTTGACGTAAGTACCATAGTGGAGACATCATTTCCTCCAATCTCATCCACCATCCCCATCTCATCTACACCCCCATTCCAAAACATCACACAAAACATTTCACAAATAACTACATCTTTTGCTCCAACCCAACCCAATGTTAACAAGGGAAATGCATTCCTCAATGCTCTTCAAGCACACCCCCTTGTTAATAATCAAAACTTGGATGCAAACACCACCTTGGAACAAAACATATCCGAAAACCCATTAAATATGAATGTTCCTCTCACCCTCAATCATGATCCATCATCATCATACTTTCGTGCAACACCCCAAACTCCCCTCCTCACAAATTCACAAGGGGAGGGAGATATGTTTGGACTAGGGGGCATCTATGACACCACAACATTTTCACAAGAACTTGCACCCCTCACATTTCCATCTTTTCCACCATTTCCATCATCATCCACACCATTCCTTGGTTTAGGGCTTCCCTGTCTACCAAATATTAATCAAACCACTATCCCAAATATCAATCAAAGCATCATGAAAAACACTCAAAATTTGTCGTTGATATCACAACAAAAGACGACAAACGCACAAGCAATTGCAACATCATCAAACACCCCCCTAACATCACAAAGCATGGTCTCTCAAGGACCAACCATATCAACAACACCATCCATCATGAACACCACTTTCACAAACACCATCCCAAATCCACCACCACTCCCACCACCACCAAATTTCACCACATCAATCCAATACAATGCAACATTGCAAGCTACTTTCCAAAGAGGATACCAACAAGTTTAGAAACAAAAATCCGAACAACTAGTTGCTCAGCAAGCTATCAAGCTGCATAATCTGCCCAAACTGTACAAGCCGCCTTACAAGCGCAACAAGCCCAAGCGTTATTGCAACAACAACAACAACAAGCCACCCAAGCTGTGCAGGCATTGCAAGAATTACAAGTACAAAAGGCTACTCAAGTACAAACCTTATTACAACAAGCAGCCCAAGCACAAGCAGCACAAGCTCAAGCGCAAGCTCAATATTAGGCACAACAAGCTCAATATCAAGCACAACTTCTTGCACAAAGACAAGCAGTGCAATTGCAATCATATCAACAAGCGATAAAGCAATATCAAGAGAAGCAAGAAGTAGCAGAATTGGCAACCCAACAACAAACGTTGTTGGAACAACATCAAGCACAACAACAAGCATTGTTGGAACAGCAACAAGCGCAACAACAAGCACAAATCTTAGCGCAGCATCAGCAAGATCAACAACAAGCGTTGTTCTTACAAAAGCAGGTGGAAGCCTACCTCACTCAACAAAACATAGAGATACCATCAAACAACACACCGATCAACCCACCCATCCAAACCACGATTGAAACACCCCAAAACACTTTCATCCCACCCCCTGACCCGCAAAATGATGTCACGACACAAATCAGCTTGCTCTTGCAACAAGTGTTTGATCTCCAATCAGGACGAACAACGAAAACACCAAGCAACTTGTGTCCCTATCCATTTGATAGGAGCCTAGAGATGAAAACATTCCCCAAGGGATTTGAAATCCCCAAATTTGATAAATATCGAGGGATGGGAAACCCTGAAGATCACATCAAGGAATTTCAGGTTCATTGCATGGAGGTCGCATATGACAATACTTATCTGATGCAACTATTTCCTAGGAGCTTGGAAGGCCTTGCTATAGAATGGTTCTCTTGCTTACCTTCAGGCATTAGAACATTCCAAGAAATTAGGGACGCATTCATTAAAAATTATGCATGCAACATTGCAATGGATGTGAGTCTCAAAGAACTCTCAGCTCTAAAACAAGGAAAGGGTGAATCTTTCGCTTCATTCCTTCAATGATGGCGATCCAAGGCCAATCGGAGCAAGTGGAACATGCCAGAAGAACAACAGGTTTGCACCATCATAGCCAACCTTGAAGGCTGCTCAGCATTTCATCTCAAGGTTCATGGCATCACTACATACGATCAATTGATCCCCAAGGCGCTTAGCATCGAAAGATCCCTTGTGAATCAACTCATAGAATCAACATCATATCACAAACAACAAAACAACCGCCCACCATCCAATTACAATGATAAACCTCGCATGTGGGCAAGGAAAAAAAATGTTACCAATGATGGTGTCGTTGATGCCAAGGTGGTCATTAGTGCCCCACGCCAACATACACCCACACCAAAAATCCAAACACAACACCAAAACACTCATCACACAACATACCAACCAAACAACAATCCAACCATCAATAATCTCAATGATCAAAGGGGACCACCTCAACACAAAACTTATCCAAAATGAAAATAGACCACTTTGGGGGAACCACTTGAGGACATAATGAAAAAACTGATCGACGAAAAACTCATCAAGCCTCCTACATTTGAAAATTACCAAGAACCCAATGTCAAACCTCCTTGGTATAACAAGAACCAACTTTTTGAATTCCATAAAATCAAAGGCCACACCAAAAATAGTTGCATGAGGCTCAAAAACATTATCCAAGATCTCATTGATAAGAAAATCATAAACATGGAACAACCTATAGGAAATCAGGATCTTAAGATATATACGAATCCGATGTCGAATCATGGTAATAGAGGGAATAAAAATGACAAAGGGAAAGGAAATGTAAATCATGTCTATGAATCAGTCATTGCCTCCCTAAATGAAGATTGCATGGTCATCACCATCAAGGGCGCCCATGCCGAAGATTGTGGAGTCACCACAAGAGGCGGCAAAGTGACCATCACAGGATCATCCCAACCAAATAGAGTCTCTGCATCTAGATCCGATCCTAATGG
The DNA here is from genome assembly GCA_007258455.2 of Sequoia sempervirens. Taxonomy (NCBI): domain Eukaryota; kingdom Viridiplantae; phylum Streptophyta; class Pinopsida; order Cupressales; family Cupressaceae; genus Sequoia; species Sequoia sempervirens. Next base: position 32,233,867 of record VDFB02047230.1, on the reverse strand, counting down.
CTACAATGTCTTAGATCAACTTAAGAGAATGCCAGCACACATCTCCATCATGGAGTTGTTAAAAATATCATCAGCTCATAGGAAGATCCTTGAGGAAGCATTAGCCTCATCCACTATTCCCGCAGATCTCGATGCGGAGCAATTCCAAGCTATGGTCAGGAATATCATTACACCTAATCTTCTTACATTCTCTTACCAAGATTTACCCACCCAACCATCTCACAATCATGCACTTCACTTGGAATCCATCATAAATAAGAGAAAATTCAAAAGGGTCTTGGTGGATGGAGGTGCAAGTTTGAATATCTATTCTCTCAACCTCATCAAGCATTTGGAAATATCAGAAGACTCTATCAACAAAGGAAAGGGCATCACGATAAGAGCATATGATGACCAAGAAAGAGTGTCTTAGGCCACAATCAAACTCCCTATTCAAGTAGGGCCTACCATCATGGAAACCACTTGTCAGGTCTTGGACCTTGACTTGCCATATAATATCCTCTTACGACGCCCATGGATCCATGTGATGAAAGCTGTAGCATCAACCTTCCACCAATGTGTGAAATTTACACATAATGGACAAGAGGTTACTATCCATGGAGATCCCGAACCTTTCTCATATTGCAAAAATCTTGAAGCAAAATATTACAAAATCCCCCAAGTTCCAAAGAATGATGAAGGCCCATCCACACCATACATCGACCCCGCCACTCTCGCGTCCACCTCTGCAACAGAGACACCCACCATTCCCACCATTCCCACCATCTCCAACATCAAGCTCATCATCCAGGATGACAGTTGTGGAAGTTACAAGCTCCCTAACAATGCTTTTGTGGTAGGAGAGTTACCACAATCTCCTAGATCACGTGGACGTCCACAAGAAAACCAAGCTTCCATATCACAAATGTCTCCTAAAGACTACCCCGAATTCACAAGTTGGGGAGACCTTGGACAGGAGGTTATTGAGGCAGATCCATCACACATGCTATATCAAGATGAAAGACCGACACTTGAATTACCAATGGATGAGAAAAGCAAGGGACTACAAATGATGCTCGCAATGGGCTATGACAAAAACCAAAGACTAGGACAAAACGACAATGGGCTTATAATACCTATCATGCCAGAGACATGACCCATAACAAATCTTGGCCTTGGATGTACCCCTCTGAGTATAACCATACGTGGCTGAAGTCCTCTGGTTAGAACGGTTAATATTTCTCATCAGCCAATACTAGCAGAAGTACGCTCACCAATATCCATAGGTGGAGACATACATAACTTTATAATTGAGGCCTATATTAGTAGCGATGACAAGGATATCATGACCAATCTACCTAGGTTATTTGAGGACACCACCCTATGTATGATTAGCACCCTCTCCTTTGAAATAGACCATCAAAATCATGAGATCCGCTTAGTATATCCCCAACTCATCGACTACGACCAACGAGGACCACCAATTCTTGATACATTTGAAAATGATGAGGCGCTCTTAGAATTCATGGGATTGAGGGATAACATTCCAGATGGAGATCATAAGGTAGGGTTTATAATGGAGTTGGACACACATGCCTATTATGGGGAAACGATTGAATCCTTCAATCGCAAAAGTGAGAAACTAAGAATCATATCCAATTCCTTGAGTGAAAACCACACTGTGGCACTCTTTGACAAGAAAAAAGTAAAAAGAAATGACATATCCAATGGTGAAAACCTTTCTAATGCACCCGAGGATGAAGGGTTCAATCTTCCTTTAAGAGCTATTCATCAGGAGAAGTCAACAGTCTTGGCCAAAAAATGCAATCTTATCAACCTAGGAACAGAGGAGACCCCGCATATCACATTTTATGCAGAATCACTATTATCAGAAGAGCAATAACTCCTAGCAGCATTCCTAAGGGAAAGGAAAATAAACTTCACATGGAGTTACGCTGACATGCCAGGGCTTGATCCAGAGACTGTGGTTCATCACTTAGTAGTGTATCCAAAAGCAAAACTGGTCAAACAAAAGCTTCAAAAAATGCACCCTCAGATCGCTCTATTAGTCAAAATGGAGCTCAAAAAGCTATTGGATGTAGGATTCATATGACCAATAGATTATCCAGAGTGGGTATCAAATTTGGTACCTATTTCAAAGCTTGATGGAGGCATTATAATCTGTATAGACTTCAGAGATTTGAACAAAGCATGTCTGAAGGATGATTTCCCACTTCCCAACATCGACATGATAGTAGACATGATGGCAGGACATGAGATGCTATCATTAATGGACAGATTTTTAGGATACAACCAAATCATGATAGAAAAAGAAGATCAACATAAGACGACTTTCACTTGTCCATGGGGGACCTACTACCAGAACATGATGCCATTCGGCCTAAAGAATGCAGGAGAAACCTATCAAAGGGCCATGACGTTGATATTTCATGACATGATTCATAAAACAGTCGAAGACTATGTTGACGACATTCTAGCTAAGTGAAGAAAAAGACAAGATCATATAGCAACCCTAAGTGCTATCTTTGACAAACTGGAGGAATACAAAGTTAGACTAAATCCCAAGAAGTGTGTCTTCGGCGTACAATCAGGTAAATTGCTAGGATTCATAGTGTCCATGAGGGGTATCGAGGTGGATCTGGCAAAGGTGAAAGAAATCCTCAAGATGGAGGCACCAAAAACATTAAGGCAACTGAGAGGCCTCCAAGGCCGACTTCAATCCATCTGACGATTCATAGCACAACTGGCAGACAAGAAAAATCCATATTCTCACCTACTCCACAAGGGGGTAGCATAGAAATGGGATACAAAATGCAAAGAGGGATTTAACAAAATCAAGGAATATCTATTGACACCACCAGTTTTAATGCCACCCATCCCAAGAAATTCATTTATCCTATACGTGTCAGCAACAACAGTAGCCCTGGGAGCTCTCCTAGCTCAGCATGATGAAAATGAAATAGAGAGGGCTATCTACTATATCAACAGGACAATGGTTGGTCATGAGCTAAACTACTCATTCATCAAAAAATCATGCCTTGCAGTAGTGTTTGCGTCACAAAAATTCAGACATTACATGTTGGCACACAAGATAAAGCTCATTTCCAAAATTGACCCCCTCAAGTATCTATTATCAAAGGCAATGCTCACAGGAAGAATGGAAAAATGGTTGATGATACTGTTAGAGTATGACATCGAGTATGTAGAGCAGAAAGCTATTAAAGGCCAAGTTATTACAGATCAACTAGCAGAAGCACCTATTTATTGTGAGAATCCTCTTGTCTCAGAGTTTCCAAATGAATCCATATTTAACCTCAACATAGCCAACCACTGGAAACTATACTTCGATGGCTCATATACACAACACGGATCAGGAGCTGGTGTCTACTTCATCACCCCACAAGGGGATTGCATACCAAGGTCAAACAAACTGGCATTTCCTTGCACTAATAATATTGCAAAATATGAGGCCTTAACCATAGGTCTCAAGATAGTAGTGCAATGGAACATCATAGCTCTCAAAGTGTATGGAGACTCTCAGTTGATCATAAATCAGGTCAATAATGAATATTAGACCAAGGATGACAAGCTCACTCCATACAAGAAATTGGTGGAGACTCTCAAGGAATCTTTTATAGAAATAACATTTGAGCAAATTCCTAGAACCAACAATAGAGCAGCAGACGCCATGGAAACAATTGGGTCCCTATTAGATATCCCTCACAACATTCCAAAATATGAATTCCTAATCGAGCAGCTTCTCGTTCCCACATTCAAGGTACTAGAATCAAAATATGTGTGTGAAATCGTTGGTCCTAGCGATCCTTGGTACCACGACATCTATACATACCTTCGCATCAGAGTCATACCCGCTGACCTACCATCAAACCTAAAACGAACCTTTGTTAAAAAGGCATCCATATTTGTCATCTTAGGTGATACCCCATACTGTAGAAGCATAGAAGGTACCTTGCTACATTGCTTAAATGTTGAGGAGGCATTAACCGCTCTAACTAAGGTACACAACAGTAACTGTGGTTCACACTCGAGTGAAATGACCATAGCCAAGAAACTACTAAGGATGGGGTATTATTGGCCCACAATGGAAAGAGAAGCACATGATCATGCTAGGTGTCTAGAATTTCAGTAACACAAGGACCTCATCCATGCTTCAGCTCAAGAGCTTCATCCCATTGTCACACCATGGCCCTTTTCATAGTGGGGACTTGATCTCATTGGAAAAATCACTCCGACCTCATCTAATGGCCACAAATTCATCATAACTGCAACTGAGTACTTCACAAAGTGGGTGGAGGCCATACCCATGATGTATATAACTGGGAAGCAGATCTCAAAATTCATCCTGAACTATCTCATCTATCGTTACAGTGTCCCACAAGCCATTATCTCAGATAATGGGACACCATTCAAGAACCACAAGGTTCACGACTTGTGTGAGAAATTCAAAATCCAACATCGCTTCTCCACCCCATACTATCCCCAAGGAAATGGCCAAGTAGAAGATACAAACAAAACCATCCTCAAAATCCTCAAGAAACCAGTCAATGACATAGGTCGTGACTAGCATTTGCAGCTTAATCCCACCCTCTGGGCCTATCGAACTAGCATCCGCACACCCACTGGCACCACCCCCTTCTCCTTGGTCTACGGATCAGAATCCGTACTCCCCATTGAGATCGAGCTCCCATCCCTCAAGAAATCACTGCAAAACCTCATCACAGATGAAGAATATAGAGTATCAAGACTAAATGAGTTGGAGTTACTGGATGATAGACAAATGGATGCTTTGAATCATTTGCAAGTCTATCAAAATAGACTCAAACATAGCTACAATAAGAAAATCAGAAGTAGGACTTTCCAAGTTGGAGAACTAGTCTTAAAAGAGAATCAAAAGAATGTCCCAAACCCAAGCAGAAAAGGAAAGTTTGAACCTAATTGGTTAGGACCTTTCTTCATCATAGCAAGTTAAAAATCAGGGGCATATCAATTATCAACACCCGAAGGGGAACCTCTGTAAGAGCCCATAAATAGCTCCCATCTCAAAAAGTTTTATGCCTAAATCTTTCAAGGTATAGAACCAAAAAATCCAAAAAAATTAGAAAATGTCCTGAAAAAATGGTTACTTTGGCCAAAACTTGCCAAGCGTGCTGCCTTCCAAAACCAAAATATCCAAAAAAAAAAGAAAAAAGATTGAAAACAGTAAAGAAAAAAATCGTCCTATGGTGAAAACCACTTTTGTGGCACTTTGGACAAATACCTTGGTGAAAACCTGGAAAATAGGCACCTTGCGTAAATAAGCACTTTCCATCCACCAGGATCCTTACGGCTTGTATTGTATCATCCATCCATTTCGCTTCCATCATCCATCGCATTCGGATCTCCATCCATCACTCATCCACTCACATCCACACCATAGCTTGGTCCTGTTTTCGTATCATGATCCCTCCTAGTACTACTCGACCCATCCCCAAGGTCATTTTGTCCTACCTTTATTGGAGTAGTCTATTGCATCACGCTGGGGGCATGGTCTTATTGGATTGGATTCATGTATATTCTTAAAATCAGAAAATCAGAAAATCCAAAAACATCAAAAAACCACAAAATCCAAAAAACATCAAAACATATCAAAATCCAAAAACAAGTCAAAAAGTCAGTCAAAAAAAGCCAAAAACAGAGTCGTCTTGTCAAACTACATCATCTCTAAGCTTGAACATAGGAAATTTTGATCTTTGATCATCCCCCGAGACACTTAGGTCAGTCCTTTAGGAGTCTGTCACAATAAACTAACATCTCATCATGTATATCGTCATCTATAAATCAGTCAAGTCATCAGTCGAACTACGTGGTCTCTGTGTGTATAACGTAGGCAAGGATAATCTGTTGATCAACCCTTGAGACCCCTAGGATAGGTCTTTAAGCTAGTCTCTTGGTCAAAATCTCATAAAATCCCAAAAACATTGGAAAATCAAAAATCAAAACATTTGCAAAATCTCAAAAAACTACCAAAAAATAGTCTCAAAACATTGCATAACATCAAAAACATCCAAATATTTGAAAAATCCATCCATCTCATCTCGCTTGCACCCGCAATAAACACCATCCATAATAAACTGATTGTCATCCTCAACCTTTGGTGAAACAGTTAGAAACAAGTCTAGCAAGTTAAAAGTAAAACTCCAAAACGTCAAGTCTCAAGTCTAGGTCAGTACGTAAACAAATTGGTCAACTCTTCGCATCAATAGTCCATCATCCAATCAGTCCCATATCAATCATCTGATAACATCATGTCCTAGGATGAATCCTTCCTACAATGGACATTATTTATTAGAAGAAACACTTTGGATAAATGAAATGATGTGCCGCCATCCACTAACATGTCCTAAGATGAATCTTTCCTACAATGGACATTATCTTTTGGCAATAAGTTTCGGTTATCATCCTTAGAAAACACATCCTTTTTCCATTAGCGGTATTGAAGAGCATCAGTTTGTTTGTTTACTTGGTTTTTATCTTTTGACTTATTTTATTTGCGCTCTTTCCAAGGACGTCTCGATGATATCCCAAAACAGAGGATTTAGAGAAATAGGAATGGGGCAATGATCATTATCTTTTGTTTGATGTGCTTGTTGGACGTTCTTGTAATATAACCTTGGTGAATAATTGCTTTGTTAGGTATGTATGGAAGAATTCTAGGGCAACTTGTTGACTATTGCATGGATAGGTTTACCTTTCCGTGTTTTGGTCTGAGGTG